>CM062632.1:12811793-12884293 GCA_025617555.3 Puccinia polysora
CACATATCAGAGTGCGATCCATTCTGGAGGGGTTTTAACCCTCCATCATCCATTCTGGAGGGGTTTTTAAACCCTCCATCATCCATTCTGGAGGGGTTTTAACCCTCCATCATCCATTCTGGAGGGGTTTTAAACCCTCCATCATCCATTCTGGAGGGGTTTTAAACCCTCCATCATCCATTCTGGAGGGGTTTTAAACCCTCCATCATCCATTCTGGAGGGGTTTTAAACCCTCCATCATCCATTCTGGAGGGGTTTTAACCCTCCATCATCCATTCTGGAGGGGTTTTAACCCTCCATCATCCATTCTGGAGGGGTTTTAACCCTCCATCATCCATTCTGGAGGGGTTTTAACCCTCCATCATCCATTCTGGAGGGGTTTTAACCCTCCATCATCCATTCTGGAGGGGTTTTAAACCCTCCATCATCCATTCTGGAGGGGTTTTAAACCCTCCATCATCCATTCTGGAGGGGTTTTTAACCCTCCATCATCCATTCTGGAGGGGTTTAACCCTCCATCATCCATTCTGGAGGGGTTTTAAACCCTCCATCATCCATTCTGGAGGGGTTTTTAACCCTCCATCATCCATTCTGGAGGGGTTTTAACCCTCCATCATCCATTCTGGAGGGGTTTTAACCCTCCATCATCCATTCTGGAGGGGTTTTATCCCTCCATCATCCATTCTGGAGTGTTTTTAACCCTCCATAATACATTATGGGGGGTTTAAACCTCCATCATTGCTTCTGGAGGGGTTTTAAGCCTCCATCATCTATTCTTGGGGGTTTTAAGCCTCCATCATCCATTCTGGACAGATTTTAACCCTCCATCATCCATTCTGGAGGGGTTTTAACCCTCCATCATCCATTATGGAGGGCTTTTAACCCCCCATCATCAATTTTGGATGGGTTTTAAGCCTCTATTATTCATTCTGGAGGGGTTTTGAACCTCCATCATTTATTCTGGAGGGGTTTCAAGTCTGCATCATCCATTCTGGAGGGGTTTTTAACCCTCCATCATCCATTCTGGAGGGGTTTTAAACCCTCCATCATCCATTCTGGAGGGGTTTTAACTCTCCATCATCCATTCTGGAGGGGTTTTAACCCTCCATCATCCATTCTGGAGGGGTTTTAACCCTCCATCATCCATTCTGGAGGGGTTTTTAACCCTCCATCATCCATTCTGGAGGGGTTTTAAACCCTCCATCATCCATTCTGGAGGGGTTTTAACCCTGCATCATCCATTCTGGAGGGGTTTTAACCCTCCATCATCCATTCTGGAGGGGTTTTAACCCTCCATCATCCATTCTGGAGGGGTTTTAAACCCTCCATCATCCATTCTGGAGGGGTTTTAACCCTCCATCATCCATTCTGGAGGGGTTTTTAACCCTGCATCATCCATTCTGGAGGGGTTTTAACCCTCCATCATCCATTCTGGAGGGGTTTTAACCCTCCATCATCCATTCTGGAGGGGTTTTAACCCTCCATCATCCATTCTGGAGGGGTTTTAACCCTCCATCATCCATTCTGGATGGGTTTCAACCCTCCATCATCCATTCTGCAGGGGTTTTAACCCTCCATCATCCATTCCGGAGGGGTTTTAACCCTCCATCATCCATTCTGGAGGGTTTTAACCCTTCATCATCCATTCTGGAGGGGATTTAACCCTCCATCATCCATTCTGGAGGGGTTTTAAACCCTCCATTATCCATTCTGGGGGGTTTAAACCCTCCATCATCCATTCTGGAGGGGTTTTAACCCTCCATCATCCATTCTGGAGGGGTTTTAACCCTCCATCATCCATTCTGGAGGGGTTTTAACCCTCCATCATCCATTCTGGAGGGGCTTTAAACCCTCCATCATCCATTCTGGAGGGGTTTTAACCCTCCATCATCCATTCTGGAGGGGTTTTAAACCCTCCATCATCCATTCTGGAGGGGTTTTAACCCTCCATCATCCATTCTGGAGGGGTTTTAACCCTGCATCATCCATTCTGGAGGGGTTTTAAACCCTCCATCATCCATTCTGGAGGGGTTTTAACCCTCCATCATCCATTCTGGAGGGGTTTTAAACCCTCCATCATCCATTCTGGAGGGGTTTTAACCCTCCATCATCCATTCTGGAGGGGTTTTAAACCCCCCATCAACAATTCTGGAGGGGTTTTCACCCTCCATCATCCATTCTGGAGGGGTTTTAACCCTGCATCATCCATTCTGGAGGGGTTTTAACCCTCCATCATCCATTCTGGAGGGGTTTTAACCCTCCATCATCCATTCTGGAGGGGTTTTAACCCTCCATCATCCATTCTGGAGGGGTTTTAAACCCTCCATCATCCATTCTGGAGGGGTTTTAACCCTCCACCATCCATTCTGGAGGGATTTTAAGCCTCCATCATCCATTTTGGAGGGGTTTAACCCTCCATCATCCATTCTGGAGGGGTTTTAACCCTCCATCATCCATTCTGGAGAGGTTTTAACCCTCCATCATCCATTCTGTAGGGGTTTTTAACCCTCCATCATCCTTTATGGAGGGGTTTTAACCCTCCATCATCCATTTTTGAGGGGTTTTAACCCTCCATCATCCATTCTTGAGTGGTTTTAACCCTCCATCATCCATTCTGCAGGGGTTTTAACCCTTCATCATCCATTCTTGAGTGTTTTTAACCCTCCATAATACATTATGGGGGGTTTAAACCTCCATCATTGCTTCTGGAGGGGTTTTAAGCCTCCATCATCTATTCTTGGGGGTTTTAAGCCTCCATCATCCATTCTGGACAGATTTTAACCCTCCATCATCCATTCTGGAGGGGTTTTAACCCTCCATCATCCATTATGGAGGGCTTTTAACCCTCCATCATCAATTTTGGATGGGTTTTAAGCCTCTATTATTCATTCTGGAGGGGTTTTGAACCTCCATCATTTATTCTGGAGGGGTTTCAAGTCTGCATCATCCATTCTGGAGGGGTTTTAAGCCTTCATCATTGATTCTGGCGGGGTTTTGAACCTCCATCATTGATTCTGGAGGGATTTCAAGTCTCCATCATCCATTCTGGAGGGGATTTAAGCCTTCATCATCCCTTCTGGAGGGGTTTTAAGACTTTATAATACATTCTGGAGGGGTTTTAACCCTTCATCATCCATTCTGAAGGGGTTTTAAGACTCTCTAATCCATTCTGCAGGCAGTTTATCCCCCCATCATCCATTCTGGAGGGGTTTCAAGCCTCCATCATCCATTCTGGAGGGGTTTTAACCCTCCAACATCCATTTTGGAGGAGTTTCAACCCTCCATCATCCATTCTGGAGGGATTTTAACCCTCCATCATCCATTCAGGAGGGGTTTTCAACCCTCCATCATCCATCCTGGAGGGGTGTAAGCCTCCATCATCCATTCTGGAGGGGTTTTAAGCCTCCATCATCCATTCTGGAGGGTTTTTAAACCTCCATCATTGATTTTTGAGGGTTTTCAAGCCTCCATCAACCATTCTGGAGGGGCTTTAAGCCTCCATCATCCATTCTGGAGGGGTTTTAAGCCTCTATCATCCATTCTGGAGGGGTTTTAAACCTCCATCATCCACTCTGCATGTGTTTCAACCCTTCATCATCCATTCTGGAGGGGTTTTGACCCTCCATTGTCCCTTCTTGGGGGGTTTTAAACCTTCATTATCCATTCTGGGGGTTTTAAACCTCCATTATCCATTCTACTGGTGTTTCAACCCTCCATCATCCATTCTGGAGGGTTTTTAAGCCTCCTTCATCCATTCTGGAGGGGTGTTCACCCTCGATGATCCATTTTGGAGCATTTTTAACCTATCATCATCCATTCTGGAGGGATTTCAACCCTCCAACATCCATTCTGGAGGGGATTTAAACCTTCATCATCCATTCTGGAAGGTTTTTAACCCTCCATTATCCATTCTTGGGGGTTTTTAAAACCTCCATCATCCAATCTTGAGGTGTTTCAACCCTCCATCAACCATTCTGGAGGTTTTTTAACCCTCCATCATCCATTTTGGAGGTGTTTTAAGGCTCCATCATCCATTCTGGAGGGGCTTTAACCCTTCATCATCTATTCTGGAGGCTTTTCAAACCTCCATCATCTATTCTGGAGGGGTTTGAAGCGTCCATCATTCATGCTGGAGGGCTTTCAACCCTCTCTCAACCATTCGGGAGGGGTTTTAACCCCCCATCAACCAAGCTGGAGGGGTTTTAAGCCTCCATCATCCATTCTGGAGGGGTTTCAACCATTCATCACTCCAACAGGAGGATGGAAAAGTGATGGCACTTGCCACAAGTGCTTAAAAGGAAGCTCTGGTTGAAGCTCTGTCCAATATCTAGTTGAAGGCATTTTCATTCTCAAACATGTGTTTGCTTCACAGTGGCTGTGCACAATGCATGGGGACTGCGCACAATGCACAATGTGCAGCAACTGTGCACAATTCACAAGGCACAGCAACTTTGCACAATGCACAATGCACAGGAACTGTGTACAATTCCCAATGCACAGCAACTGTGTACAATGCACAATGAACAGCAACTGTGCGCAATGCACAATTCATAGCAACTGTGCACACTTCAGAGTGACTGTGCACAATGCACAACCATTGTGCCAAATGCACCATGCACAGTGACTGTGCACAATTCAGATTTACTGTGCACAATGCACACCAACTGTGCACAATGCACCATGCAAGGAACTGTTAACAATGCACAGCAACTGTGCAAAATGCAATGTGACTGTTCAAAATGCAAAGCAACTATGCACAATGCACAATGACTCGTCACAATGCACAGCAAATGTTTAAAATGCACAGAAACTGTTCAAAAAGCACAGCAACTGTTCACAATGCACAGCAACCATGCACAATACACAGCAACTGTGCACAATGCAAAGCAAGTGCGTAAAATGGACAGCAACTGCATCCAATGAACAGCAACTGCGCACAATGGACAGCAACTGTGCACAATGCACAGAAACTGTACACAATGCACAGCAACTGTACACAATGCACAGCAACTGTGCACAATGGATAGCAACTGTGCACAATAAACAGCAACTGTGCACAATGCACAGAAATTGTGCACAATGAATAGCAACTGTGCAAAATGCACAGGAACTGTGCACAATGGACAGCAACTGAGCAAAATGTACAGCAACTATGCACAATGCACATCAACTGTGCATTGGAGCTTGGATAAATATTGTGCACATTTGCTGTGCATTGTGCACAGTTGCTGTGCATTGTGCACATTTGCTGTTCATTGTGCACAGTTGCTGTGAATTGTGCACATTTGCTGTGCATTGTGCACATTTGCTGTGCATTGTGCACAGTTGCTGTGCATTGTGCACAGTTGCTGTGCATTGTGCACAGTTGCTGTGCATTGTGCACAGTTGCTGTGCATTGTGCACAGTTGCTGTGCATTGTGCACAGTTGCTGTGCATTGTGCACAGTTGCTGTGCATTGTGCACAGTTGCTGTGCATTGTGCACAGTTGCTGTGCATTGTGCACAGTTGCTGTGCATTGTGCACATTTGCTGTGCATTATGAATAGTTGCTGTGCATTGTGCACAGTTGCTATGCAGTGTGCACAGTTGTTGTGCATTTTACAGAGTTGCTGTGCATTTTTCACAGTTGCTGTGCATTGTGCACAGTTTTTGTGCATTGTGCACATTTGATGTGCATTGTGCACAGTTGTTGTGCATTGTGCACATTTGATGTGCATTTGGCACAGTTGCTGTGCATTATGCACAGTTGCTATGCATTATGCACAGTTGCTGTGCTTTGTGCACATTTGATGTACATTGTGCACAGTTGTTGTGCATTGTGCACATTTGATGTGCATTGTGCACAGTTGCTGTGCATTGTGCACAGTTGCTGTGTATTTTTCACAGTTGCTTTGCATTTTTCACAGTTGCTGTGCATTTTGCACAGTTGCTGTGCATTTTGCACAGTTGCTGTGCATTTTTCACAGTTGCTGTGCATTCTGCACAGTTGATGTGCATTCTGAACAGTTTTTATGCATTGTGCACAGTTGCTGTGCATTGTGCACAGTTGCTGAGTATTGTGAACAGTTGCTGTGATTTGTGTTTAGTTGCTGTGAATTGCGCACAGTGACTTTGCATTGTGCACATTCTTTACGCATTGATCATAGTCACTGTGCATTGTGCACAGTCACTATGCATTGCACACAGTCAGTGACTGTGCATTGAAGTGTTCACAAACTTTGACCTGAGCTTGGTAGGAGCTTGACCTGAGCTTTGACATACATTTGGCAAGAGCTCTTTGATGGCATTTGCTAGCAAGTGACATGCAGATTTCTGTGGTTTAATACCTGAAAATAACCATCAAAATTGTAATGAAAATCTATTCAACCAGTATTTCATGTTAATCTCCTACAGAAAGCTTGATCTCTATAACCAGGAAAGATGTTTCCCCCTGCAGAAAATTTAAATATTCAAGATCAATCATAATGGGAAGTAATCTGTGTGCTTGATTGAATTCTATGCAAATCAAAGTTACAGAAAATTATCAAGTGGAATGTTCAGCATTCTGAAAATGATTTTACCTCATGGAAAGCAGCAGAAAATCTTGCATATTTCAATGACCTACCTTAAGACTTACATTCCAAATATCCTGAAGAAAAATTTTTATCCCATCCAATCCTATTCAAATCATTTTTGCACCTTTCTAAATTAATTTTTATATTAATTCTTTGTTCAATTTTTTTTATCTAATTTTGAAATAAATTTTTAATAAAAAATACACATTCCTTTGAAATAATCATAATAAAAGTATTTATATTTCTGTTATATTTTACCAAAACCTTTCCCAAATTTCATTTAATTATTTTTTTATTTTCCTAAAATTTTGAATCTATCCTTCATCAATTAGCCTTGAGATTTTTTTCATTTTTTTAATTTTTCAAGAAAAAATCCTCAAAGATTTCTTGCAATTTGTGTTTTGATATTCATTTTAATTCAATTCCTATCCTCCTCTCTCCATCTCTACTTGTTATTTCTGCTTCCTTCAAAAATGCTTTGAAGACCCCTTTCCAATATTTCTGGTCAGCACCCTTTCATCAGTCTTCTGTGGTGAAACAAGATTGAAATTTCCTTTGATTTATTTTACCCAGCTGTAAAATTCAGTTTTACCCAATCCAAACCTCTCCAATCCCTTGTTTTCCCACATTCCATTCTATCTGCCATAAATGAACTTTTGTTCCTCTTCCTTTAATTTTTTACTGTTTCTTTATTGTATTAAATCTTTTTCCTCATTAAATTTAAGCTTGGAACCACCCTTCCAACCATGAAAACTATTCAAAAAATACAGTCCAGCATTGGCTTGCTTACAAGCCAACATATGGAGGTGGTTTTGTTGGAGTTGATTTCAAATACCTTTGAAACCTTGAAATATTAAAATAACTTTATATTACTTCCTTCCCTTTTTTCATATATATTATAATACGTTGATGGCTTTGCACTCCCCCACAAATTCAATACTGGTAGTTGGCTGTGGTTTTAAATTGAATCAATGAATATCACAACAAATACAAAATCCACTATTTGATTAATCTGGTTTTACTGAGCCTCTTATATTAAGATCAAGTAGGTTAAAATGGCAAGCCACCTTAAAAATTTTGCATTTATCTCATTTCATATGTTTAACTCAGGACACATAGCTTCCAAAACATTGATAGTTCCTCTTGAGACAGTTATTGAATTGAAAAATGTTGACAGATATTTTAGTAATGGTTTTATTTCATCACATCTTTATTTTAATGTATAGAAGTATTAATTCAGTAGGGACTCAAGAAAGTTGAGTGATGATAAAATTTCACCATAGCTTTGAAGAAGCTTTCGATTTCTATACCCTGGAAACTTTCATTTAAAAAGTTTTGGGTCATTTTTTAAAATCATTTTTACATATCCTCCTCTCCTCAATATAAACCACTTAAGTACAAAAGCAGGTGAAAAATAAAATTCAATCTTATTCTACTTTTGACTTTAAAGTTAATTTCTATCTCTGGAACCCCAGTAATCACCTAAAATTGCAGTTAAATTTTGCAATAATATCTAATTTGATTTCCAGTCTACCTTTCAATTGGGATCACACCCTTGAATTTGCACCTTCAGACAGCTATTTATCTTTCACAATAATAGGCACTACTTCCAGTGCTTTTCCATGCATGTTGAAACATTCAATTCACACCTTGTATATTCCATTATCTAACTGCCTGCTTAAAACTCATCACCCCTCCCCTCATTACCAGTAATTAGCCTGCTTTTGTTTCCCTCACTAAATTCATTGCTTTTCCTCTGGTATTTTATTGTCATTTCAATTGTAATTTTTTCATCACTTGATTATACCTTGATGTTTTAATTTTGATTTACCTTTTAATTTCCCTAGATTCAATTGATGCTTTCTATTCCTAGCTTGAGAGGAAATCTATGATTTTTATCTAGTGATCTGCAAATAATTGAAAATTGATTCAACAAAAAAAATATCATGCACATTTCTTTGTCAGTTATTTAATTTCATATGTTATTTCATTATTCATTAGTCTGATTCTTTACATTGATATTTGCCTCAGTTTTCTTATCAAAACAATTAATCTCACACCTTGCACCTATATTTAAGCTTCAGATTTTAGCTTCAAAGCATAGCCTTATTACCTTGGAGATTTTTTATATTGTTTGTATTTTGCATTTGCACCACATCTGCCTAACTCCTTTTGCCTTTACTAGTACATGGGGTGGGAATGTTAAAAGCCATTTGTTGCACCAAGAATTATTTTTTCACTTTCTGGCAGGTTCCATCAATGAATTTCTGTTTGAAGCCCTGTCCAATCTTGAGTTGAAGCTATTCTCATTCTCCAACCAAGTTTTTGATGCACATTCATAGTTAATTTTGGCTTGATTAAAGCTGGACCTCATCTATTCAGAACCTTGAACTGATCTGGGTTGTAGATTGATCCTGAGCTCATTGATGGGACTTGCTAGAAAGTGACATGAAGCCTTTTGTGGTGTTAAGTTTTTTTTCATTCATCATGTCACTGATGTCAGCTTGCCACCATTCCAGAGCAAGCTGAAAAGTAACAGAATCACATAAAGAAATGAAAATCTTATTAAAGAAGAAAAAATATTGTTCAAATTATGAATCTAAATAAAAATTAAGGTAGGGTCACTCACTGACACCTACCTCAAATTCCTACTGCTTACATTTTTAAATAATTTATGAAAATCTGGAAAGTGACATGGCCTTAGGATTTTGGCTACTTTAATTTTTCACATGAAACCCCAGGTATATGTTTCACAGTGAATTTTGTGACAGAGTCAAAGAATTCTGTGATTTGGAGGAGTTATGGGCGGAAATGTGATTTTTTACAATTCCCGCATGCAGCCACGGCAACCAATACACCTTCACGCGGCTGAGCAGCAGCACTGCCACCCTGACAGCATACCCTGACAAGCCTTGTACGCAACCCTTGGCATCTGAAAAGTACTCTGCCACGGAACTAAGGGCTGACACAGTGACAGGCGGCTCAAGAAGCCCAGGTACCACGTAAAGGTGCTACAACCTAGACGGGGACATACTAAATATGTAATAAATGTGCCTGTAGATATTAGATAATCTAAAAATACATAAAATTATATAAATATACTTAAATAATCTTTCTACATGTTTTTTATAAAATATAATTAAAAATACCAAATATTTTGAAAATGAGATGACTACTATTTGTAAAATATCTTAAAATAGTTAAATAGACAATTTTGAGAACTTTAGGACATCATTATTTCCGTGACATACTAAGGACACTGATGGTGTAATAATATTACATTGATTCTCATAGCTTATATTTCAAATTAATTATTTTAAGTAAATAAACAGAATTTCAAAAATATGGAGTAAAATCAATATCACAATTTTAGTCAAATCAGCAAATACATAATAAGAACCCACTTGACATCAGATTACCCATAGGAATTTTTACCAAAAGAGTAATTAAAATTCTGGGAATATTTACTAAAGATAATTAATTAAATAATAAATCATGTGGATAGATTAGTGTTATTCACAAGTCTAAACATCAATCAAAAGGTATAATAATTCCCATACCCTGTGCAATTAGATGTTACCCGTGCTACAGCACCAAGAACACGTGACAGGCTACCACTGGTTGACCTGCTAGCCTTAGAACCCTTCCCTTTGAGTCCCTATATCCCTCAGAAGGACAGAATTGGGATTCAAAAAGCTATAAATATAGAGCTCTTTTGAGGATACTGACACCCAGAGAGCCAGTTATCTTTACATCCATGCACCTTGCCAAGGTAACCAAATAATTATAAGAGATAAGCAACTGATTTATGGCTTTATTCTGATTAATCATATCTTTCCCCAACCCTTTTTATCAATTTCAACTGCTGAACAACCTTTTCAACCCCAGTAATAGGTTTAAACCATCAGTGCACATCCAAAACAGGTACCTAAAGGATTTAATAATATACCAGTGATTCTCATTTGTTGGAGTATAATGTCTTCTGCTGCTAGCCTTGATTCCTTCTGTCACAGAATCCTATTACTACATGTCACCTAGTGCTCTATTAACTCATTGACTTGTCATTTATTGTTTCTGCCTTGGTTGACTAGTCATCAAGTCCTTAGGCCCCCTGTGAGGGGCTCTCTAGTTGTCTATTTAAACCGGTGTGGTGCCCCATCCTGGACACCCTGGCTGCCTTAAGACCTCAATCCATAAACTGTTGCGCAAACGTACCGTCTGGCTGAACAACTTATCCTCAGGCTCATCCAAACCGTCCTTTAACCGCGCGCGCGCGCTGCGCTTCCATTATCCGCGTCGCGCATCCCTTATCGGTGTTGCTTGTCATCTCCGCCGTTGTCATAGCATTTCCTCATCTTTGTTGTTGCGTGTCTTCATCTTTGTCGTCGCGCGTCCCAATCTCCTCATTGCTACCGTCGCGCGGCGCTCATCCATGATTTACTGAATCCATCCCGACCGCACCCCCAAGCATTTGGCAAATCCTTGGATCCGTCAAACCCCCCATCGCACTTGATCTATCAGTCGTGGATCTCAAGGCCGTCAGGATTTACTCAACTCTCTCAAACCAATCTCCTATCCGCCCATCCGTGCTCTCATGGACTTCATCCGTCACCTTTCCTGGGACTCTCCCACCCGCTTTGGCCTTCGGAAGAGTGCTAACGACCGCCCGCGGACATCCGCGGCGGTTTGGTTCATTTTTCTCTCCCACCCGCTTCTGCCTTTGGATGAGGGGTGGGTGACTCTGGTATTGTTACGCGCGCCCATCCACAGACGGACGCGAGTGACCACATGGTTGCCTTCCCTTTTCCGCTCTATTTGTAGAATCCGTTGTATATAGTCTAACAGGGCCTCCTGCCCATATAAGGAGGGGCTCTCCCCTGCCTTTTTGATCATCATCGGAAATCATCAGAACATGGAATGATCCAGCATGAAATCAGCACACCTTTGATCCTTGAGCCTCCATACTCAACCCTTGATCCCTGACCTTTATCACCAACCAATAGCCTTGCTGGTTGAAGAAAAATTCTGTCTGTTGGAATTTTTGAGTGTGTCATACCACTCCTTGATCCCTTTCTCTGACCATACTGGTCCTTATCCCTGATCACCTTTCTGGAGCCAATCACGATTGATTGAAGAGGTCTTATTAAGCTTAAGACCTGGAGTGTTATACCTCCCCTTAGCTTCTTTGGAGTTGCATTCTGCCAGCCTACTCTTGAGTCCCTTGAGAAGTGTTGAGGTTATCCTTGCTTCACATCAGTTACTGTTTACTTTAGAGCTTCTTAAAAATTGTGCTTTGTCCTTTACAGCCACCCACAGTTATCTGGTACCCTTCAAGCGCTTGATTGCGGAGAGTTGGGCAGGTTCATTGAGAACCCGGAGGTTGCTTGGGTTTGAGTTGATCATCCCCAATCTTCTGCTGACAACCAGAGTTATTAGCTTGTGGGCATTGTTTACACACAACAGCTTTTGTTCTTTGAACTCTAAGGGGACTTTAACTTCTTTTGTTCAAGTTTTTCCCTGCATAATCTTGTCTCAGATAGTGCTGTTCCATTGCTACCAAACTATTATCATCCTTATCCTCTACTCCTTGATTCCTCATTTACCAGGTTCTGGACCTTGATCTTGGTTACATTTAAATATTTTTGTAACACTCAGGAGGGCAGCCTAAACAGCAACTTTCCCCTCCGCAGAACTGCCACCGCCTAGCACCTTTTAGAGTCTTACACCGGTCTTTTCCATGACCTTGCAATTCACCTCATTGACTTTGTTTCTTACAAATCCGGTCCTCAACTTTCTGAGTTGAGTCAAAGTCCCTGATCTGATCATCGACTCCAACATCATTATCATTTTTCTGTCATGGCAGCTTGGCTACAAGTCCCTGTCACACCACCATATATTTTATATATATATTATCTTTGGGAAATATTTCCTTTAAGAATATAAATTAAAGGTTCCAAAGTAACCAGCTATACATGTTTTCAAACTGAATTCCATGAAGAGAGGTGCCAAATATCCCCTATACTATTGTGGCCCCTTTACTAGTTTATTTAATAATCAATTCATTAATATTGATTTATAATATTAAACCATAACCAAACCAATCAACCTTGCAATAGCTTTATCCAAATATTTCATGGATTTTTTGTGCATTTATTGAATAATATATTTATTGTTTATTCTATCACCTCTGGTAGCTAAATGATAGAAAGGTTCTTGGCATCCAGGAGGCTGACGATTTGGGTTCTGGCAGGGAAATATTCCATTATATTGTATTTAATACCTTGCAGCAGACATTTCACGTAAAAATTAATCAAAGATAATTTATCTGACTTTTTAACCATTATTTATCAGCAATTCCTTTTGCAGTGGATTTAAAAACCAATGCAGAATTAATAATATATTATTTAAATCTTTCAAAAATGAGAAAAGAAGAATACATTAAAAATTATAAACCAACTGGTTGGGAAGCCTTAAATCAAGCTGAACAACTTCATATCTCTTCTGTCCCTAAACAATTATACAATCTCCTTGCAAAAGAAGATCTTGAGAGGCGTATCAACTTTCAAGCTCTATTAAGACAAAATAAAGCTTGGAAGAAATACTGGATAAATTAATTATTAAAATATAAAAGTAAGCAGAAACATTATATTACCAAATTATTTTATTAAAATAATATTAATATATTTTATTAAACCATAAAATATCTTTCTCATAATATCAGTGAACCCTCCTATTCCAGAAACCACTTCCACTGAAGTTGATCCATTGTATCAAGAAGTACCACATATTTCTGGACGTCCTGAAAACATTGACTGGACTGGAGAAGACCTCATTGGAAAACACCAAGACTCCCTAGGATTACCTATTAAGGACCAATATAATCCCAATAAAGTTTTAATAGCTTTGAAAATCAACTTAAGTAAGTTTTAATAAACTTAATATCACCAATTTTTCTTTAGAAAAATACTTCTAAATATTTTATCCAACATGAATAGACGTAACACAAGGGCCCCAGGAAGAGTTCCCTCCTATGGATCTTTTCCAGGAGCCCCCAGTAACCGTGAGGCAACCAATAATGACAAACACAAGGGGGCTGGAACCCATGAATCAAATTTTGGTTGAAAAACAACAGCCCCAAGTTTTTTTGCCCTCCACAAACCTAGAGCCGGAGAAGGTAGTAGAATCAAGCCCCCCTCCATCACAAGGAGGTTCCCTGCAGCCACCCAAGAAGAATCTGGCCAAGCAAGCCAGGATCAAAGAATTAGTCAAAGAGTATGTGAAATATTGGGAAGAATTAAAAGAAGCCCAAGCCAAGGAGGAAGTAGTAGCTATGAAAAAGATAATATCCCAGGCAAAGGCTACCCAGATAGCTCTTCAGAAAATGATTCCAAGGAAAGAGGTAGAGTCCTATGTAGAAAAGTGTAATCTGTGGGATCAATTAGCCCAACTTAAAGGCAGAGGATCAGGAAAGAAGAGATATTCTTACCATCCAAAGCAAAAGGAAAAAGATAATATCCTTAGCTCAAAAGTGGAAAAAGTTGTATCACAATTAGCTTCTAATTATGTACCCATTGTCTTGTCTAAACCAACCTCTGATTTAATTACTTCATTTTCTAATGATATGCGTCATAATCTCAAAATTTTTTGTGGAAATTTGGATGGTGTTTACACCCAATTGGATAAGTTGACCTCAGTAGTGGCCAAATTAATGAGTAACCAATCAAAAGCTGTAGGGATAAAAGATATTAAGGAACATACAGAACAATTATTGGAGACAGTAAACCAAGGTAAAACTTCTCAGACTCAAAACATCAAGAATTTTTTATCAGTTAACCAAGAAGATTTTATTATGTCCCTTCAGCCTATTAGAGAAGAATTAATAAATACTACTAACAACTCCACTCTGCACCTGAGTGAGAAATTAGATCTGCTTAATAATAAAGTGGACCTGTAACTTAATCTGATAAAGAATGATCTTAGAGACTTAAAATTCCGTCAGACCAACCCCTTGGGGAGTACAACAGAGGAACCAAAACTTCCCAGACAAACAACTACCCCTTATGCACCACTCTTATTAGGAATTCATAGGAGTGACACTTTCAGGCCTAGTCCTACTCCTGAAATGGAACAGGCAGTCAAAATTTTACCCCCTATCTCTGAATGGCCTAAGTTCTCTGATGAAGGAGAATAAAATCATATAAATTTTATCAAATTTATTGACTATACCACAAATTCCTATGATCTTCCAGAAGCCATAGCCATAGTCAGGGTGCCTAGACTCTTTGAAGGAGTAGAATTAGATTGGTTTATTATTAAAAGATAAGAAGTAGGATCCTTACCATGGAATTCTTGGAAACTCTTAGTTAAAAAACAATTTGGTTCTAGAATTTGGAAAAGAAAGATGATGAAAGATTTCAAAAATTCCTCATTTGAACCCTCCAAGGATAAAACTCACTAATGGTGCTTAGAAAACAAAAGAAGACTAGACTGCTTCTATCCAGATGCTGATAAAGAGGAAGTTAATGAAAGACTTCTCAACTTGTGTCCTGCAAATCTTAACCATAGTTTGAAATGCAGAATGAGTATGGATGCTGACTTACCAAATATAATCAATGTGTTAGAAGAAGTAATAGAAATGAATGGGTTAGGCAAGAAGGTTTGTTCTAGACCCAAAGATAACTTCAATACTAACAAAACCAGAGAAAAACCTCCTCTGATAAATATACCTGACAATAAGAAACCTAATGAGAACAGGGATAAATAAAGAAGGACTGGAACTTGTTGGAACTGTAACAAGACAGGGAATATGAGACAAGACTGCCCATTGCCAAAAATAAAGATAGCAGTCTTGGAAGGAGAATGTGAGATTGAAGGGAATCAGAAATATGAAGATATAGCTGATGCTGAAGGATCTCTGTCTGAATGTGAATTGATCCTGACCAACCCTGTCAATGCAATAGAAGGAGATATAGGAACTTCTATAGAAATCAATTATATCCATGGTGACTCTAGTTTGCCCCAAAAATGGGACCCCACCATAATTCTTAAACATATCACTGATGTTAAAACATGAACAGGTAAGCCTATGAGTAGTAAGAGTTATACTACTGGTCAAACTTGTTATACAACAGGATTTTATAAATACAGACCTATAAGGTTATTACTTGATAGTGGGGCTTTCTGCTCATGTGTCTGCACTTAATTCTTAAAAAAATGGTATCCCAACTGGAAAGACAACCTTCTGCCTGTCCCAAAAGCCAAATTTAGCTCTTGAAACTCTACTATGAATGCTATTGGAGTATGGACTGCTCCTATAATACTGCGCCATACTACAGGATTTTTGAGAATCCAACTGTAATTTGTAGTATTGCTCAATGGATTATGTGACTGCCAGATAATAGGAAATGATGCTTTATGTCTATATGTCATAGATGTGTTCAAAAGTAAAGGAAGGTATTTCACTGTGGGGGGTAACTGGGACAAGAAGTTTAAGATATGCACTATCCAAAATAACTTTTCCTCTTCTACTTATCAAAAGCACTTATAAGAATTCAATCAAGAATACTTCTCTCAAGCAGCTCTAAATGAGAAAATTTCTGAAGAACAGAAGAAAGATATATTGAAATTCTTCTTTGAGAATCAGAATGCTTTCTGTAATAGAGATAACCGCATTGGTGATATCAAAGGACATGACATGGTATTAACATTGACTATTAAGCCTCCTTATCCTCCTAACGTAAGAAGACCAGCTTATCCCTCTAGTACTAAATCTAGAATAGCTCTTGAGGAACACATCCAAGAACTTATAGACCTACAACTATTGAGGAAAGTAGGGCACAATGAACAAGGAGATCTGACTACTCCTGTAATCATAGCTTGGCATAATGATAACTAAAGAATGGAAGGAGACTTCAGAATGGTAAATAACTATACTCAAGCACACTATTATCCCATACACCAGATTGATCATGCTCTGCATAACCTGTCTAAAGCTAAATACATCACTACTATGGATATGCTTAAAGGGTTTTACCAGATACCTATACGCCCTGAAAGCAGAAAGTTTATGAGAATAATCTGCCATTTAGGAATATATGAATACCTCAGGATGCCCATTGGTATAAAGAATGCCCCATCACACTTCCAGAGAACAATGGATAAAGTTCTAGGTACTTACATCAGACAAGGATGGATGATGGTTTATATAGATGATGTCATCATATATTCTGATTATTGGGATACTCATATAAATCAAATAAGATTAGTCCTCCAAACTTTCTCCAAAGCAGGATTGGAAGTCTCCATGAAGAAATGTAACTTTGGATATGGAGAACTGAAAGCTCTAGGACATATTGTCTCTGGTCTAACTCTAGCTGCTGACCAGAATAAGATAGTTGCTGTAATGAACAGGCCAATGCCTCAGAATAAAACAGAGTTGCTATCATTTATTAGTTTTTGCAGTTACTACAGACAATAACTCCCAAAGTTTGCTATGCTATCTAAAATTCTGTATGAAATATGCAACAATAACACTCTCCTTGAAATGACACATGAGAGGTTGAAAAACTATGAAGAATTGAAGATACCTATGACCTCCACTCCTCTACTGATCCAACCATACTACTCTAAACCCTTTAAGCTGTACATTGCCGCTTGTATGGAAGGACTAGGAGCTTCCTTACACCAAGAAAGAATAGAAGAAGACAAACAAGTGGGGAAACCAGTACTTTTTATATCTAGGCAGATTGAAGACACTGAGAAAACATATGGCGCCAGTCAGATGGAATGCTTGGCTCTAGTATGGGCTCTATAGAGGTTGCACTGTTACTTAGAAGGCACCACTTTCCAAGTAATTACAGACTGTAATTCTGTAAGAACTCTCATGAACATGAAGACTCCTAGTAGACATATGCTCAGGTTGCAAATTGCTATACAACAGTATAGAGGCCAGATGAACAAAGTGCATAAAGATGGAGCTAAAAACCAGAATGCTGATAGTTTAAGTAGGAATGTATGACTTAATGAACCTAGAAATCAAGCATATGACCCTGAGGATCAGGAAATCTTTCCTATCTTAAACATTAATCTCTTTAAATCAGATTCTCCAATTATGGAGATCTACCAATGTAAATCAGATACTGCTTTCTTTGATCTAGTAAGAGAAAACTATTCCTCTGACCTCAAGCTGCTGATTACCATTATGGAATGTGAATCCCCAGAAGAAGCCCTGATAAAACTTTTACTGGCCTCATTACTCAAACCATATAAAGCAGGAAGTTTCACTTTTTGGGATGGTCACATTTACTACAGACACCAAAATTCTAGTGTGTTGATACTGAGAAACAAAGAGCATATACAACACATACTTCAGGAATGAAATGATAACTGTTCATCAGGGAATCTATCCAATGAAAGGACCTTGGAGAAAGTAAAACAGACTTCTTGGTGGATAGATTGGAAAGAGATTACTATTAAGTATGTTGCTAGCTGTGAGAATTGCCAAAAATCTAATAAAACTACTGGAAAATGGTTTGGACTCCTCCAAAAGATCTTTGAACCAAAAACTAGTTGGGAAATCATTAATATGGATTTTTTCACAGGCCTCCCCCTGGAGGTACACACTCATATAACTCTGTCATGGTTATAGTAGAAATATATTCTAAGAAGGAAACGTTCTTACCTAACCACAAAGAAGACCATTCTATGGATGTGGCTTTGTTATTTTGGAACAGGATTATAGCTGATTTAGGTATATCTAAGATTATAATCAGTGACAGAGACCCCAAATTTGCTTCTGAATTCTGGAGAAATCTACATGATATACTGGGTATTACTTTAGCCTTTTCTACAGCATACAATACCCAGAATGATGGATTAGCTGAAAGGATGATACAGACCCTGGAAGATATGTTAACAAGGTTTTTTAGCTTTGGTCTAGAGTACAAAAACTCAGATGGATGTTTTCATGACTGGGTAAGCTTACTCCCAGTCCTGTAGATGGCTTATAATAGCAGCAAACACTCTACTACCAAAGAAGCCCCTTACATACTAGAAAGAGGATGGATTCCAAAACTCCCCAGGAATACCCTTAACCAAAACTTAGCCACCATCCACCCCACATCTCTTGACTTTAAGAAAATGATAGACCTGGCAAATAACCATGCTTGAAAATGTGTAGAAAAAGCAGTGGAATAAAAAAAACAAAGATGGGACAAATCACACAGAGAACCTGAATTTAAGATAGGAGATCAGATCTTGATATCTACTTCCAACTTCAACAATTTATCAGGGAACAGAAAGCTGAAACCAGCTTTTTTAGGGCCATTTGCTATCAAGTAAATGCCCGGCAAGAATTCTGTGGAAGTAGTCTTGAGTGAATAATTGTCAAGAAAGCACCCAGTATTCCGTGTTAGCTTAGTAAAGCACTTTCAACCAAGAGAAGGTAGCAACCTCCCTCCAGTAATAATCCCAATAAAACCTGACCCTGTGAAAGAAAAAGGGAAATTTAGCAGGATATTGAGAGAAAAGAAAGAGAGATTTCAAGGTAAAGATGTTATACCATACTTAAAAGATACAAAGGAGAATCTGCAGAAAAAGATGAATGGTTACCAGAGAGTAATATACCTGATGGACCAACACATCTTAGAAACTACAGAGCCAGTAAAAGGAACTGAAATACATATGGAATTGATTTTTCCCAACAACTCCAGATTTTTTTTCAGATATGGCCATATCTTGGAGTAGTGGAATTTGAGCTTGCTACTATTGCAGAGCAAGCTGCAAAATAACAGAATAACATAAGTAAACAAAAATCTTATTAAAGAAGAAGTAATTTTACAAATATTATTTCAAATTATGAATTTACATAAAAATTAAGGTAGGGTAACTCACTGACACCTACCTCAAATTCCTACTGCTTATATTTTTAAATAATTAATGAAAATCTGGAAAGGGGCAAGGCCTTGGGATTTTGACTACTTTAATATTTCACATGAAACTCCACATATAGGTTTCACAGTGAATTTTGTGACAGAATCCAAGAATTCTGTGATTTGGAGGAGTTATGGGCAGAAATGTGATTTGTCACAATTCTTGCATGCAGCTGCGGCAACCAATACACCCGCGCGCGGCTGAGAGGCAGCACTGCCACCCTGACAGCGTACCCTGACAAGCCGTGGACACAGCCCCGGGAATCTGACAAGTACGCAGCTGCGGGACTACAGGCTGACAGAGTGACAGGCCGCTTGAGAAGCCCAGGTACCACGTAAAGGTGCTACAACCTAGAAAGTGACATACTACATATTTAATAAATGTCCCTGTGGATAGTAGATAATCTAAAAATAAATAAAATTATATAAAAGTACTTAAATAACCTTTCTATGTGTTTTTTATAAAATATAATTAAAAATACCCAATATGTCGAAAATAAGATAACTACTATTTGTTAAATATCTGATATTACTTTAAATATACAATTGTGAGAACTTCAAGACATCAGTATTTTTTTGAAATACTAAAGAAACTGATGATGTAAAAATATCAAATGAATTATCATAGATTATATTTCTCATTAATTATTTTAAGTAAATCAACAGAATTTTGAAAATAAGGAATAAAATCAATATCACAATTTTACTCCAATCAACTGATACATCATAAGAACCCACTTGACATCAGATTACCCGTAGGAATTTCTACTAAAAGAGTAATAAAAATCCTGGGAATATTTACTAAAGATATTAATTAAATAATAAATCATGCGGATAGATTAGTGTTTTTTGCACGTCTAAACATCAACCAAAAGGTAGAATAATTCCAATAACCTGTGGAATTAGATGTTACCCTTTCTACCGCACCAAGAAAACTTAAAAGGCTACCACTGGTTGCCCTGCTAGAGTTAGCACCCGTCCCTTTGAGTCTCTGTATCCCTCAGAAGGACAGAATTGGGACTCAAAAAGCTATAAATATAGAGCTCTTTTGAGGATATTGATACCCAGAGACCCAGTTATATTTAAATCCAGACACCATGCCAAGGTTATCAAATACTTGAAAGAGACAGGTAAGTGATTTATGGCTTTATTCTGATTAATAATATCTGTCTCCAACCCTTTTTATCAATTTCAACTACTGAACAACCTTTTCAAAACCAGTAATAAGTTTAACCCATCAGTGCACGTCCCAAAAATGTACCTAAAGGCTTTAATAATTTACCAGTGAGTCTTATTATCCTTTTTCTGTCATGGAACCTTAACTAAAAGGCCCTGTCACACGACCATATATTTTATATATATATTATCTTTGGGCAATATTTCCTTTAAGAATATAAATTAAAGGTTCCAAAGTAAGCAGGTATACATGTTTTCAAAGTGAATTCCCAGAAGGGAGGTGTTAAAGATCCCCAATACTATTGTGGCCCCTGTATTAATCTAAATAATAATCAATTTATATAATAATCAATTTATTAATATTGATTTATATATTAAACCATAATCAAACCAATCAACCTTGCAATAGCTCTATCCAAATATTTTACCTATTTTTGCTGCATTTATTGAATAATATATTTATTATCTATTCTACCACCTATGGTAGCTAAAGGATAGCAAGGGTCTTGGCATCCAGGATGCTGAAAACTGAATTTCTAGTTCATGTTTTCTGAGTAATTTTATGAGAAGAATATTAGATTTGTTGCCTTTTTATTCAGCAAAATGCAGGGAGCTCATCACAGGAAAAGGGTTTTATCAACTTTTTAGGATGATTATTTCCCTCTGTCGTGACCAAATCTGGAAACTTCAGGGCAACAAGGAAGATTTAAATTTTTTTATTATTTTTTATAATCATCATTCATCAAAAAAATAAATTCTTTTCTGGGATGACTGTTTTTCCAGTTCCCAGTCTACCAGCTCTCCTTCTAATAGTTGTCTAGGATTTTCTCTGGGGCTTTCTAGACCCCTGACCTGGTTTTCAATCCTCTTCCTTCTTGCTTTGAGTCCCTTTTGCCAAGCGCGGGGGAAAAGACCGGCTTGGCTTGGCTAAACCCTTGCCAGCACTGGCCTTGTCATCAACATTGACGGCAATGGCCATCTCCCTTTTTGAAACTCTCTTGCCTCCATCATCAGGCACGCCTTTTTGATCAGCCAACTCCAAGATTAGTGGGGATGACCCTTGCTCATCTCCCCACCCGCATCAAACTCCTCTTGAAGCCTGGATCCATCTGATTTTTGCATCACCAATACCCTCCCCAATGCTGATGTTGTCCCCATTGTCGGTGAAAGCAAAAACAATGATGGCTTTCAACTCCGCACTTTCTTGCAATCTCCAGCAACAGCGGTCATTGACCTCCACCACCACCGCCTTGTGTTAATGTTGAGATTGGATTTCTTAGAACTAAAAACCAGCAAGCTAGAGACAGGAAGTTAGGAATTGAGCCAACTGATTCACACACGACAAGAACAGATAATGAGAAGGATAAAAAGGATACCAACAGCTAGGACTATGGTCAGAGTCAAGACAACATGAGCGGCAGAAGAGAAGCTGAGATGAGACTAGAAGAGATGCGAGAGTATCTGAAATAGAAAAAGGATCAGAGCTTATGGATGGTAAGAACCCTTTGGATGGATCTCTTACCAGGCAAGAAGAGCACAAGATGACTGATCAAGAGTTGAGGCGGCGAGTCTTGGTCAGGAAGAAAAAGAAAGAAGAAAAGAAAGAGGAAGATAAAAGAATGAAAAAGAAAGAGAGGTAAAAGAAAAAAGAATAGAGCAGGAAGGGGGATTCATCAATTTGTATTAGTGAGATGGTTGAATTGTACTGGTGAGATGGTTATTCTTATCCCCCAATCAGAGAACAGGGCAGAGAGAGGAGAGGGAGATTAGCAAGAAGCAGGACCCCCCGGGGAGGATCCCCGGGGATCTGGGGTTGAGTCTTGAGATTGGCTCCGGGAAGTATTAGAATAGAGTTTCCATAGTCCTCTCTAGCTTGCGCGGTAGTTGGATGCTAGAGAGAGCTTGTAAGGCGGCCATTCTCAACAATTCTCAACACTACCCGTGACTGGTAAGTAGATCCTCTGATGAATTATTTATTGTCTGTGGAGAATAACTTCTTTTGAAAAAGCTGAAGAGAACTGATCAAGGATGCTTTCAAGAGTGAATCGGCAACACTGGACTGGCTGGGAATGAGGTTCAAATCAAACTCCTGATTTGCAAAGTCTTCACAAAGACCTTTAGTTTTGATGTCTATTTTCCAAGATTTTGAGTGAGAGCCAAATTTTCTTATCTTGTCGTCTAAGCCTTTGTTGTCTATGTGTAGTTCAGGTTTGAATTCAAGACCTTGGGAGATTTCATTGACAAGGTGTCTGATCCATTTGATTTCTAGATAGCAGTCAAGTAGGGCATTCAGTTCCAATTCAGTGGAGGAATAGGTGATATTTTGTTGTTGAGTCAAGTTCCAAATAACTGGACTTCTGTAGTGGAAGACAATGTATCCGGTTTGAGATTTTTGAAAGGTAGGGTTGTCTCCCCAAGTAGCATTGCTAAAGCTTGACAGGATGTCCTGTTTTGGGTCATATTTGATGATCAGTTTGAAGTCTTTGGTTGTCTTCACATACTTCCATACTTTTTGGACTTCCTGCCAGTGGCTCATTCTGGGTTTGGCATTGAACCTAGCCAGGCTAGACACAGAGAAGGATATGTCTGGGCAAGTGTACTGAGAGATATGATTGAGGAGACCGATTGCAGACCGGTAGTTGATATTGAGCTGGAAGAATTCCGCGTGATCATTGTCAGAGGCAGGTTTGAGATTGAGGTTTTGAGTTAGTGGAGACATTGCGTCTTTACAAGACAAGAGACCGAGTTCTTCTAATCCACAATTGATGTGATTAGGTTGACTCAAGAGGATTTGATTGTTGTCAATTTCCATGAGCATCCCCAATATGGTGTTGGGTCGATGACATGATGAGTTCTGGAATTGACTGAGGAAGTTTGATTTGAAGGTGTTGGAGTTACCCACATGAATTAAGTTGTCCACGTGGAAATATAACATTTCATTTGTCTTCCAGTTGAGATAGAGACAAGGATTGCTTGTTAACTCCTTGTATCCTTGAGACTAAATCCGTAACGTGATGGTTTTGTACCAGTTTTTTGGTGATTGTTTCAGACCATACAAAGATTTTTTTAATTTTAGATACGGGGATTTTCTACTTGATCCTTCTGGTGTCCTTATGATTACGGTTTCTTCCAGAGGAGCATGTAGAAATGCGCCTTTGACGTCGAATTGGGTGATCTTCATCTTTTCCTTCAAGGCGTATACTAGAGCTAATTGCAGATATCCAATTTTTCCGGTAGGCGCCCAAGTTTCATTGTAGTCCACTCCCAATACTTGATCAAAGCCTTGGACGCATAAGCAGGCTTTGTATTGACTGGTTTGCCATGGCAATTTTCTTTCACTTTGAAGACCCACGTTGTATTTAGAATGTTATACAGATTTTTGTAGTATTCTTCCCAAACATCTTGCAATTCTATACCTTCTAATTCAGTTTCAGTGGCTTTATTACATTTAGGCCACTTGGGACATTTGCGTGCGGCCTTATAGGACGGAGGTTTGTAATAATGGTGGAAACCATATTGTTGAGGCTTCCTAGTTTCCCGTTGGGGTCTTTGGTATAAGGATGGTTCAGGCCGTTCTGCCGGAGTAGGGTGAGAAGGAGAACTTGGAGTAGACAAATCTATGGAATCCACACAGTTCTTCTCCTCACAATCTGACTCTGATTCAGAGTGGTCTTCCGCCAAATCCCAAATAGTATATTGCTTCTTGGCAGAAGAAAAGTCGGAGTCGTCCAATTCCAAACTGGCTTGAGAGAAGAGATTGAGAATGGGAGACTTGAGGAGCCGGAATTGAGACACATTGTTCTTGAGAAACTGGACATGTTTGGTTTCAATAACAGCACCAGATGAGCTCAATACAAGATAGGAGTGGAAAATTGGATTGAACCCAACTAAGATTCCTTCTAAACCTTTTTTGTCGAATTTCTTTCCTCTTTGAAGATGACTTCCCAAGTATATGACCGGTGATCCTACGGGTTTCAGATAGTTAGTAGGGAGATCCTTTTTGAACATAAGTTCCCAGGGGGATCGGTCATTACCTTCCCTTGGGATCTGATTTAACATAAAACAACAGCTTCTGATTACTATGTGCCAATAATTTTTAGGTAATCTGGAAGAGGAGAACATTGCGCGTGCAGATTTGACAATTCTTTGATTAGCTTGTTCCGATTGACCATTATGTTGAGAATGGTACGGTTCCAAGGTGATTAATTTGATGTGTTTAGACATAGCGAAATCCTTCAGGGTTTAATTGGTGAACTCCGTGCCTTTCTTGGAGAAAATTTCTGTCGGGAAGTAATTGAGTCGCTTGAATTCTGTCTTGAGGATATTGATTATGAATTCTGGAGTTTTGTTCTTAGACAGTAGAGGAAACGCCAAGAGATAGCCGGAAAAGTTATCAACAAGAGTGAGAATGTAGCGGCGGCCCGCCTTTGATTGAGGCGTAATTGGTCCAATCAGATCAAGATGGATTCTTTCAAGAGGCTTAGAGGATGGTGTTGAAGTTGCTGAGAAAGGAGATTTAGTGATTTTGCTTCTTACACAGCTGTTGCATTGGAATTTAGTTAGTTCTTCCTTAGAGAACTTATCTTTCAGAATGGGCTTCAGAGTAGAGATTGCTGCGTTACCATACATCTTATGAAGATCTGATAGAGATGGAGCTTCAATGGTAGTGGAATCGGAGGATTGGTTTATAAGATTAACTGAGAGGTTATTTCCCGCGGCTTGAGGTTTCTCAATTACAAATAGGTTGTCTCAAATTAATCCTTTTAGAAAAACCATGTTTTTTTGGGTGATAGTGAATCGGTCCTGTTCTTGAAAAAGACTGCACCCCTTTTTTGCTAAAAGTCCTGGACTGATCAGGTTGACCAGTATATCCGGAACGTACATACACTCCTCTAACGTTATAATTGACTCATTCCATTCTAGTTGAACGGTACCAGTACCTCAAATCTTAAGATTAGCTTCTAGTTTACCAGTCTTAATTTCTTCCGGGTCTTCTTGAAGATTGATTGAGGTAAAGAACTTAAGGTTGTTGAATATATGAACTTTGGCGCCAGAGTCCAACAGAAGGTTTGGTGTATTATTGGAATTGATCCAAAGAGTAAGCAGGGTATGGTAGTTAATAGTTGGATTCTTCTTGATTTTATTTTTCCACTCATTCTGTTGTTTGACCCACTATCCTGGCGCAATTTGAGGATGAAGATGAAAGCAAGAATCCTCAGGATGAGGGGCGTTTGGATTGTGATAGCCTTCTCTACACCTGAGTCGCACCTTCTTATTGTCTCGTTCGGCTCTGCCTTTGGTAGTTACTAGAGTAACATTGGACGTTGACTTGCCTACTTTGAGTTGGGCCTTCTGTTTGTTGTTGTATTGGGTAAGTTGGTTAAAAACTACTTCCACCGTGATCAGCTTCTCTAAATGCATAAATTGCTGTTTGAGATTCTCCAGAGGAGGAGGAAATTTGAATAGAATGAGGTACGCAAGTATATCTCTCGGTAGTTCTATGCCCATGTCCGCCATTCGCGTAAGTGCTTTCTTGGTATCAGTGATGAAGCTTTCTATCGCGTGTTCATTAAAGGGAGCGTGTAGAAACTGATTGAAGACTTGGGATCTATTTGCATTTTTGGACAAGGCAAATTGACAATTAATTTTGGCCCAGAGTAGCTTAGAGGAAGAGATATTTGTTGAATTGACCACATCGGCGTGGGTGACACTGTCTAATTTAGAGAGGATGATAGCTTGGATTTTGCAATCTTGTTTTATAGTTAGTTGGCCTGAATTCCTGGTTATAACATCCTTGATTTCCTTGAGATCAAAGAGCATCAGCATCTTGTCTTGCCAAATAGAATAGTTTTCTTCATTGAGAGGAGGGGTGGCATCAACCAAGGCTTTAAGGGCAACTTGATGAATATAGTCGTTGGCTCCTGCCGGTTTGTTCATTTTTGGTTGATTTGAGTCCTTCTTCGGCTTTTAACCTTGTTAATTTCAAGATTGGATTTCTTAGAACTAAAAACCAGCAAGCTGGAGACAGGAAGTTAGGAATTGAGCCAACTGATTCACACACAACGAGAACTGATAATGAGAAGGATAAAAAGGATACCAACAGCTAGGACTATGGTCAGAGTCAAGACAAAATGAGAGGCAGAAGAGAATCTGAGATGAGACTAGAAGAGATGCAAGAGTATCTGAAATAGAAAAAGGATCAGAGCTTATGGATGGTAAGAACCGTTTGGATGGATCTCTTACAAGGCAAGAAGAGCACAAGATGACTGATTGAGAGTTAAGGCGGCGAGTATTGGTCAGGAAGAAAAAGAAAGAAGAAAAGAAAGAGGAAGATAAAAGAATGAAAAAGAAAGAGAGGTAAAAGAAAAAAGAATAGAGCAGGAAGGGGGATTCATCAAGTCTTATTGGTGAGATGGTTATTCTTATCCCCCAATCAGAGATTGGGGCAGAGAGAGGAGAGGGAGATCAGGAAGAAGCAGGACCCCCCGGGGAGGATCCCCGGGGATCTGGGGTTGAGTCTTGAGAGTGGCTCCAGGAAGTATTAGAATGGAGTGTCCATAGTCCTCTCTAGCGTGCGCGGTAGTTGGATGCTAGAGAGAGCTTGTAAGGCGGCCATTCTCAACAATTCTCAACACCTTGATCCACATCCAATGCTGCTATCCTTTTGATTACCTTTTCCAAGCAAGGATGACCTTGCCAATTTTTACCTTGCAACGCTTGCACCTGAGAAAGTGGGAATGGGCCTCACCTTAGTTGCTTCTCATACCCACCTTGTTTGCACTCATTGCTTTCTTCTCCTTGACTACCACTCTCATCCAGCATCCAATCCTTGCTTGCAACCGCAATTGTACCCGGCTTCTTTGCTTGTTTCCCACGCAGGTCCTTGGTAGATCATACCCACAGCCTTTCTGTTTGTCCCCTGTCAGGTTGCCCTGTGGCTCCTGCGGGCCTCAAAATTGTGAAAACCGCACGGCCACTGCTGTCCCCGCGGTCCCTCAGTTGTCATGATGGCCACCCAGGCGCATCTCCTGCTGCTCATCACACACAACCATCATTGGCCTGGGCTGGTGAAATTTTGGCCCTGTTCATCTTTTTCTTCTCATGTGTCATGACTAGCTGCTTTAACTTTTTTTCCAATTGTTATTTTTTTCCGCTCTATCTGTGTCATCTCTTGTAAATAGTCTACAGGGACCCATGGCACATAAAAGGAGGGGCTCTCCCCTACTTTTTTCCAATCATCCTTAGGAGTGTGTGCATATGTCCCCTGGATCTTATCAGTAATTGATCCTCAACCTTATCCTTGGTAGATCTATGATTTCTGCTTGATTCATTGATCCTTAGTGTTTGCCCCTCTGTGGCCTGTTCCTTATCACCAAAAAATAGCCTTTCTGGTTGAAGAGGATTCTGTCTGTTGGAATTCTTGAGTGTTTTACACCACTCTTTGATCCCTTTCTCTTACCATACTGGTCTTGATCCTTCCTTGATCATCTTTCTGGATCCAATCACATTTTATTGAAGAGTTTTTATTGAGCTTAAAACCTGAAGTGTTATACCTCCTTTTATTTTTTTTTCAAATTTTCATTCTTCCAGCCTACTCTTGAGTTCCTTTAGAAGTTTTGAGGTTATCCCTGTTCAAATCAGTTACCCTTTGCTTTTAGATCTTCTCCAAACATTGTGCTTTGTCTTGTACGGCCACCCTCATTTATCTGGTACCGTTCAAGCAATTGATTGCTGAGAGTTGGGCGGGTTTATTGGGAACCTGGAGGTTGGTTGGCATTTGAGTTGATCATCCCCAATCTTCTGCTGACAACCAGAGTTATTAGCTTGTGGGTGTTATTTACATACAACAGCTTTTTTCTTTTGAACTTTAAACAAACTTTATTTTATTTTGTTCAAATATCTCTCACATAATCTTGCCTCAGATAGTGCTGTTCCATTGCTACGGACTATTATAAAAATTTATCCTTTACTACTTGATTCCTCACTTAAAAAGTTCTGGACCTTGATCTTGGTTAAATTTAAATCTTTTTGTAACACCTAGGAGGGCAGCCTAAACAGAACCTTTCCCCTCCACAGAACTGCCACGGCCTAGCACCATTTGGAGTCTTACACCGCAGATTTTCCATGGTGATGGATTCAATTATTGAAGGAGTGGCTTCAATTATTCTCAAAAATCATTTATTGAGTCTCAAATATTTAATTTGCCTAATTTTATGTTGTAGAGTTGATTGATTAGTTTTAAAAAAATATGAAGGGGCTTAGTCATGGTCTTAATTGAGTCCCATAAGATTTCAGGCTTGTAAAAGTTGGGATCACTGAAAAAAATGACTTTTTTTTGTTTCAAAGCATTATTGGTGAAGGTGGTGGATCATTTATCAATGCTGATTTTGTGATTTAACCCATTCAATTCTTCAAGGAAAACCATTCCTAGGTCCTTTTATTCTGAACCTGTCATTAAAATTTTTATCCAGCTCCAAAATTTCTTGGTTCCAGGGATCCTTTCACCATTTAGGGTTTCCAAGTCATGATTCTATTCCATTTTTGGTTTTTTTTAATGCTGATTGAGTAAATTTTGAATTGTGAATCCTGATGATTGCAAGGATGAGAAGTTGGATAATGGAATTTATTGTTCTGTTGGTGATGGTTTGAGAAGTTAAAGAGGTTTTTAACAACCCATCTTCATAGCCAGATGGATCTTGCCACATTTTTTGTATTCAATATTCATTAAGCTTTATTTTTTTTCCCTTTCCCATTTTCCTCAAAGGTGGAATTTCAAACCTGGTCCAATATTCTATTGACTAATACCCACATAATTGAGAGAAAAATTAGTAAACAGTTCTTGCAACCAGGTAGCAAGAATTGGTGATGAGGAAGAAAATAATTATTAATTAATACCAACACAAGTAGGAGAAATGTGAGTAGAAAGGACTGGGGATCAGTGAGCAATCATAAGAGATTAAGAAAAAAATACATGATGAGCATGTAAGAATGAAGGAACAGAAATGATTAGGGATGGATTCCAAGAATGAGAATATTATTGATTCATAGAAAAAGAAAAAAGTTAAGGGAGAAGAAAAAATAGGATTGAATTTTGGAAAGAAGACCTTTTTTTCAAACCAGCATGAGTGGGAGAAAGGTGAGCAGACAGTCCTTGGGACCAGGGAATGACCACCAGGTATGCAGAAGAAATTGTAAGTCATTTAAAAGGATTTAATTAGTGGCAAGAGAATAATTTGTGGAAGAAAAATGAATACTGGACACTTGGGACTTATCAAGGCTAATGTCTCTCACAATGGGAAAATATATGGCTGATGTATCTGATGATTGACTGGGATTGATTCAAATGGATTCTTTCAAAAAAGAATGCAGGAGAACTCTTTCAGAAATCCTTTTTTCATTTAGGGCCATGATCAAACAAAATAAAAGTCAAAAATTTCAACAAAAAGGGGCCTACAGGCTCTACAGGCCTTTTTTCTTAGTTTGGCCACCAATTGCTTTCATGAAGTTTTATCCTGGTCATCTTGAACCAACCATTCCAGTATTACTGGTGTTTATCCACCTGAAAGGGGTTGAATCAGCTGCTTTTATGTTCAGTCTGCATCTTTCAGCCAGGGGTATCCATTCCTCACAAATGAAAAGGCTGGTTGGACTCAAACATCCTCTTGCCTACAGCCCGGGATTCAGTTCCACCCTGACCTGTGCCTCACAAATGGGCTAGGCTGGGCCCAGGCTCAGATACTGGCTACCATAACATTCCCGACACCCACCCCCTTTTGTTTTTGCCTGCTTTCCTGGAGGGGGTGGTGAAATTCCCCACCAGGGCCCTGGGGCTCAATGCACCCAGAGAATTGTTGTCAAGAATTGGGCTGGTGACTTTTTAGGCCCCCTCAGCATTTTTCTCCTCCCCTTTGGTAACTGGAAGGTAGATGGCCCCCTGTGGGTGGGAGAGTGATTAGGCCCCCCCCACTTCTGGTTGCTTCAATGAAACCAGCTGGTTTTATTTCCCCCCTCACAAACTTGCAGCAATTGAGGGATGGGGAAAGGGAGGGGGGAGTAATTTTTTTCCCCCACCACTGCAACCAGACTGGTTGAAGCTGCAACAACCAGCCAGGTTTAAGGGACTCAAAATGGAGTCCCTCTGCCCCCTACAACAACTCACTGTGTTCCAAAGATCCAAAAAAGCAGGCCAAACTGGGCCACAACACAGGAAACAGCCCCAATGGGTCATCCCAGACCAAAAGAAAAAATAGACCACCTTAACAGGAAGCCTGGCTGGCCAAGTGTTTCAAAAATACAGAGGGTGACCAATAACGGCCCCTAAAGGAAATTTTTTCAGATTAGTCCATCCACCTCAATGGGCCCATAAGGGCCTGTGTGCCAAATGAGTTATATTTTGTGTTTTGTAGTCATTTTCCCAAAATGATGACATCTATGCAGGCCCTAGTACCTAGCAGCTTTTGGCCGTTTCTTTCCACCATCTCCCATACCTTCAATCTTTCCATTGAGCCTATTTCCTTTGTGATGGCAACAATCCAATGTTCTGTTGTCCTATTTCATTGCTTCTTCATACCTTCTTGGGGTGCTGTTTGGATCTGCTGTTGTGAGGTGCGCTTTTGGTCTTTGCAAGTAGGGTAAGATGTTGATTGGAGAGAAATCTTGTTTGAGTCTTTTTGGGTGTTGGGGTCCAATAAATTTGATTCTCCTTCTGCTTGCGCTTGGTGGGATTTCATGTTCCTCAGGGGCAGTTGTGGCAGGCTGTTCAATTTTGGGGATCATTATTTTTTTGGAGTTTTCCTTGAAGGTATCCCTCACAGTGCTGTGATTTATGTTACATTCCCCGTTTGGAGAAGAGTTCACTGGCAGAGTCCATGGGTGTTCTTCTTGGAAGTCAAAGAAGACTACATCTTCATAAAGTTCTAATTTGTCCCACCTGGTGATGAAAACCTTTCTGTCTTGGAGTCAAATAATTCTATAGGAGAATGTGTTGTTTTCATACCCCAGTAGAATGCCTTCATCTCTGGTAGGTCCCAGTTTCCAGGCTTGTTGGTGTTTTGGAACAGATATATACGCTTTGCAACCAAACACTCTTAGATTCTTGATTCCTGGTGCTTTGAAGTTCCAAAAGAAGTATGGCAAGCAATTCATCTGTGAAGGTGATGGTGTCAGATTAGAGAGAAAGACAGAAGTGTTCACTGCCTCCCCCAGTAGCTCTTGGGTAGTTTTGATCCCTGAATTAAGCATTGTGCCTTTTCAAGAATGGTTCTGTTTGCCCTTTCAGCAAATGCATTGTGTTTGGGAGTTTCTGGTGGGGAGAGCAAGTGGAGAAACCTGCTGCTGTTGGCCAGTTCATGGAAATCCTTGTTTACAAACTCTCCGCCTTGGTCAGATACAACCTTCTTTATCTTTTGATCATGGAGGTTTTCCATAAGATTTTTCAAGATGAAAAAGTGATGGAATGCTTCTGATTTTTTTTTCAGAAACCTCACAAATTTAAAAGAAGGGAATTGATCAACTACAGTCATGAAGTACTTGTATCCAGAAATGGATCCGGGATTGATTGGCCCAATGAGATCTAGATGTATGCAATCCAGTGGTGTGCTAAATTCATCAAAGTGACTGAGGTAGGGCTTGTCTGTGGACTTTGAGGTCCGGCAAATTGAGAAATTAGTACAATTGGCTCTGGTGAAACCCATTGATTTGAGTACTTGTTTGTTGGGGTGTCCCAGTTGGAAGTGCCAGATGTCTGAGTGTGCTGAGGCAAAATAGGCTTTTGGAATCTTTGGAACTATGAATTCAACCACCATCAGTCTGTTCACAATCTTTCCTCTCAGAAGCTTCTTCTTTCCTTCCAGGATTTGGAATTTTTTCCCTTCTTTGTTGATGGAGATTGACCTCTTGATGAGGTGCAGCAAGGAAATCAGGTTCTGTTTGAGTTTGGGCACAAACAGACAGTTGGACAAGCGGTGGGTGATTTTTCCTATGGTTATGGTAACATCTCCTCTTCCTCTGACCAGCAGCTGACTGCATTCATCCCCAGTGGTGACAGGCCATGGAGCAAAAGATTTGAGTTTTTCAAACTTGTCAGGATCATTGAAAATGTGGTGCGTTTCTGCACAGTTGATTATGGCCGTTGACAAGTTTTGTCAAGTTGCAATTGCTAGACTTTTGTGTCCATCCATGTGATAGGCAGCCGCAATAGTGATGTGACATGAAGTGCCTTTGGGGCTGTTGGACTTTTTCCTTTCGGGTCTAAGGTGTGGGAACTCAACCCAACATTTTGAGGCTATATGAATGGTTACCATGGGGTTGTGTTTCCCTTCCGCACAGTAGTAGACATTTTTTGCTGGGTAGCTGGTGTTGCCTGAGTTATTGAGTGCAGTGGCTTCAGGCACTGGATTTTCTTTAGAGCAATCCTTCAATTTTAAGTCATCAACAAAAATCTGCATTAAATGAGCATGTTGTTGGTATTTTCAACTGCCAATTTTTCCATGGCAAGTACGTTGATGAGATGGAACAGATGGGTGTCTTTGCATAGCTTTCCAAGGATTGAGTAAGACAATATGTTTTCCTGGATTTGGATTTCTACGGAAGGTACATCTAAAAGGGTTTTTCTTCATCTTTGAATGAACTCTTGGAGGTTTCCTTTGTAAGATAGAGCCTCCTATTCCAATGAGACGTTTCCTCAATTTAGCGCTGTTGTGGAAGCATATTGACTATTTATTTTGGTCCAAAGAATACAGGTGTTGTCTTCAGTGCTGGCATCAATGACTTTGATGAAGACTGTTTGGTTGATGCAACTGGTGATGATCCCAACTGATTTTCAGCTCGCCTTGTTCCATTTGTTTATGGTTGAGGCATTGGCATCTTTGTTGGGTTCCTTTTTGCATACATTGAGGAGGTCTTTGGATTGGAGATGAATCTTCATTCTCCCCTTACATACACTGAAGTTTGTGCCGTCAAGGATGGGAATGAATGAGAGGTGTTGAGATATGATCAATGCTTTCATGCAGTCTTCAGAACCTCAGTCCCTGCATGCTTGTAGTTTGTTACTCATTCATCATATATACTCACAAAGTGACATTGTCATTGACCTCTACAATCATATCTTGATCACTGGGAAGCAAGTGTCCTTAGTATAGTTGGTAGTACACTTGCCATACACATGAGAGACCTGGGTTCAATTCCCAGAGGACACATGTTATTTTCACATCTTTAAAAGAGGCCTGTTGCGCCATCTTTGGCGCTCATGTCTGAGGATAGGGTGTCCAACCTTTTTGCAAAAAAAAAAAAATTGAAGTGCCCTGGGACTGTAAATCTGTTAGAATTTCCGACTGAAAAAGTTTTTCTCATTTTGTTAGGAACAAGAGAGGTTGAGCTTACAGGAAAGAAAACAAGCAAGCAAACAACGGTCATTTACCTGAAAAAGGGTGAACACACGCGAGAAGGTCTTACAACAGTTATGGTGTCAGGGAGAACAGAGCAATGAGTATTTTGGATGGAGTGATTGGGTGAAAGTGACAGGTTGGTTGGAATGCAATTTTTAAATTTCTCCAGAGGACACACAATGGATGCAACAAAAAGGTGTATAAATAGGAGATGGACAAAGGTAACAGATTGTGGTTTTGCCATTCATTCTGACATATGTTGAATCCTCCTCCAAATCCTCTTCTCAAGATTCCTAAGATGGCCAAAACATACTCTGCCAGCCCGCGCACTGTTAGCCCGCACTTGGCGCAGCTACCGCTCTCTCTCTCTAGCTCGCGGCCCCTGGCCTCACTCATCAACTCTCCCGGGGACTTGACCGGGGCCTTTCTTGCTTCCTTCCCTTTGCCAGTGTGATCTTCTCTCCCATTCTATTTCTCATTCTCTTCTATTCATTTTTCCTTTCATTTCCTTTGTCCAAACCATTCTTTCCTTCTTACCATTTTCAATTCTCTCACTCCTCAATCCACCTCATCAACTTCACATCAATTCTTAATTGCTTATCCCCAACTCACCTCAAACGCCTCAACCACAAACCCTCAACAATCCTTTTCCAACTCAAGTCTCTATCATCAATCCTGATTCCCTCAACGCTCATTGTCAACTGTCTGGTATGATTTCTGCTGTTCTTTTTCCATCTGTTGTTTTCTTCAATCCTCTTGTCTCTTGTCTCTCAACTGAATCCTGTTGTTCCTCAGACTGTGTCACGTACCTCTTAGTCGTGATTTCTTTCCTTCAATGAAATTCAAATTACACGGTTCAAAGCCAAATCGCACGACTTGCTAATCTTCTGTCAAGACCATTGAGGGACCTGGCTCTTTGGACAGATTTCGGCAAATCATGCTCAAAGCCGCACTCAAAGCCGTTACCAACCTCACCGACAAAAACTACTCGATCTGGAAAGATAAAATATCTATCCTCTTTGAACTCAAAGGAATCAAATCTACCCTGGATGACAATGTCAAAAATCTCAGCTCCTCCGATGACCTTGAAACCTGCGTAATCATTCTTTCCAAAATCGATTCTACTGCTCACAATAACATAGTGAATCAGGACAACATCAACTCAGCCAAGAGTCTCTGGAAGACCATTAAGGAAATGTTTGCATCATCTCAAACTGCAAATCAAGCTAGAGTCTTCAACAACTTCCTATATCAGTCTTTCAAACCCAAGGCAATTTCTTCCTTCATCACAGAAATCTAAATATCCCTCAAGAAGATGATCAATGTAGGTATAAAACTCCCTACGGATATACTGGCGTACCTTGTGCTTTTCAAATTTCCAACTTCCCTTCACTTTCTCCGAAAGCAAATTATGCACTCTGACAATGATGTCACTGTTGACCTGGTCCTCAACCATCTAACCCAACTCAAGGATGAATCAAAGTCCAAAATCACCAAAGGACCATTTCAAGAAACTGCACTTGTGTCAAACAAACCAAAAACCTTGACGGCAAAAGGTCCTCGCTGAAAGCAAGGTTACCACAACCCAAACGCAACAGATCATCCTGAGGAAAGGTGCTGGTATAAGTACAAACACCTTGCACCCAATTGGTGGAAAGAATCTCAGGCAAAATGGAGAGCCCAACGGAAATACAAAAATCCAGAAGTAGCTCATTATCTCACTCTTCTCACTACGTGAATTAACAAGGTCAATTCCAATCATCAGATCATTCTTGACTTGGGGGCCTCATGCCACATGTTCAATTCAACTGAATACTTCACATCCCTTCAAGAATGCAACAAAGGACACATCTTCACCGGAAAAGATGGCGGAAATGTCCCAATAAAAGGAAAAGGAGACGTAGTCCTTACTTGGAAACACTCCCAAATCCGTCTTTCCAACTGCTTATTTGTCCCAGATCTGGTGATCAACCTCATCAGCCCCAGAATTCTAGTCTCCAAAAAGCAATGCTCAATCTTTGCCCATGGCAATTCCTTCAAGGTTTTCCGCTCCAACGTGCTTGCGTTCAAAGGATTCATCTGCGACAATCTCTTTGCCCTCAATCTTCCATCATCAATTGGAGATCAATCCAGAATCAGCTACTTGACTTGAAAGACCTTCAATGATGACAAACTGCTTTACCTCCATCAATCTCTTGGCCATGCCAGCCCTCTTTGGTTAAAGATTGCACAACCAAACATTCTTAATGCCCTAATACAAAATTTTGAATGCCCAGACTGTGCCTTTTCCAAAATCACCAAAACTTCTTTCAGCAAGAAAGCTACCCTTGCCTCAAAACCATTTGAAAAACTCCATGTTGACCTCATGGGACCGATCAACCCAGAATCCCGCAACAGGATGAGGTACATCATGACAATCGTCAACAGCTGCTCTGGTTATCTATCAGCTATTCCTCTAAGAAACAAATCTGACGCAGGCCTTAATCTTTTATCCATTCTCAGATTTGAAAAAGCAAAAACGAGGCCATTTTCCCTCCACCATCTGCTCCAACAGCAGAGGTGAATTTGTGTCTCAGAAACAAGAATCCTTCTTTGAAGAGAACGCTATAAAACACATTGTAACTGAACCCTACCACCACAAACACAACAGTTGGGTGGAGCGCGCTAACTGAAATATAGCTGAATCCATCAGGACCAATCTTTGATCTTCCACGCTTCCGCAGTATTTCTGGGCTGAAGTGGCTAAAGCCTTGATGCTCATGCTCAACCAAATCCCCAAGCTCTGGCATCAGAAATCCCCATAAAAAGTCTTCACCAATAAGTCACTGCCGCTGGATTATTTCCACCCCCTGGGCTCCAGAGTAGTGTACCTGAACATGAAACTCTCACGTGGGGACAAATTTGCCAATTGGGGGCTCAAAGGAACTCTTATAGGCTTCAATCCTGATCTACTCTCATACCACATTCTCAAACCCGACAACTCTATCATCTCCTCCAAGCACATCAAGATTATCAAATCCAATGCAAATGCTCCCTCCAACAACAACTTGCCAACTGTTAGCCCGCTTGAAATTGACTTTCCAACTACTTCCTGTTCTTCCCCTTCCGTCAACTCTCCTATCACTAACCCGCACCCTCTACCAGGCAATCCTACTTCTTCAGAATCTGAATCATCCTTTTCCTTTGACAATCAAAGCTCCAACCTGTCAATAGATGTAGCTGAGGAACTCGCTCCCTCCAGGCTGCTTCGCGATTGATCTTTGCTCAAACCCCCCAATCGTTATGGCTATCACCACTACTTTGTTCCAAAGTCCTACGAAAAAGCAAAGAAATGTCAAGACTTCAAAAAGTGGGAATCATCAATTAATGTTGAACTGAACGGTATAGAAAGCATGGAAGTATGGGAAGACTACGACGGGCCTGAACCAGCCAATCCTTTAAATACAACATGGGTTTATCGCATCAAGGATAATTGCCACGGGGATCCTCTCATCTACAAAAGTCAATTGTGCGTACAAGGGTTCAATCAAATCTACGGGCTTGACTATCAAGATACTTTCTCCCCAACGGGCAAGGCAGCTTTACTCAGAATAGCACTTCTGTTTGGGCTCTATCACAAGCTACCAATCTCTCAATTTGACGTCAAAAGTGCATTTCTACATGCTCCGCTTAACAAAGACGTGATCATAAAGACCCCAAAAGGATGCCCTAGAACCTCCAGATATCTCAAGCTAAAGAAATCTCTTTACAGACTCAAGCAAGCCCCTCTCAACTAGTTCAACACCCTCACTCAATTTCTATCCAGCCAGGGATTTCATGAATCCTCCAGCGATCCCTGCCTTTATTTGAATCCTCAGCACAAATCAATCATCTTCTTCCACGTCAACAACCTCATCCTCATTGGTCTTGGCAATCAATTCAAACAGAACTTTCTCAACCAATTTCAAAACTCCACCGCACACAAACCAAAAACCATCCTGGGCATGAAGTATTCCTGGGAGGACAACAAAATTCTTCTTTCCCAACCTAAAAACATTGACAACGGACTAGAAGAACTCAATCTCAGTGATTGTCACCCCTCCTCAACTCCGCTGACTGCCCACCTAAATCTGCGACCTGCCACGGATGAAGAAAATGAAGAATTCAAATCCCTCAACCTCAACTACCGGTCCGCGGTCTTTCTGATGAATTACATTACTTGCCTCACTTGCCCAGACATCAGTTACGCTGTTTCCTGTCTGGCTCAATTCTGCAAACAACCTGGAATTAACCACTGTCAAGAAGTTAAGCGGTGCTGGAAATACCTGAATGCAACCAAACATCTCTCTCTCTTATTGGAAGTGAAACACCCCAAGACTGAACTGCATTGTTACAGCGACGCCACCTGGAACAACAATCTGGAGACAAGACATTCCCAATCGGGCCATCTCACCCTCCTATTTGGATCCCCCATCTCCTGGAGCAGCTATTGCCAGCGGAACGTTACTCATTTGACCACCAAAGCAGAACTAAATCCACTGGTGGATTCATTCCTTGAGGCTATATGGATGAGAGGGCTTTTATTGGAAATGTGGGAAAAACCAATTCAACCCAGTCTACACCACATTGACAACAAGGGGCTTGACAAAAAATTAAAGAAGTTTGGGTGCAACTCCAAGACTTGCCATATTGAAATCAAAACCAAAGCCATCCGCGAAGAACTCAAGGTCAACAATCTCAAGATCAACCTCATTTCTTCCTCCAATATGATCTCCAACGGCTTAACAAAGGCTTTACCTAAGGCCGCTCTTGCCAAACTTCTTCAAGTTATCAATTCCGAATTCACACATCCTGAAATCCTACCAGCCACAGGGGGTGTTGAATCCTCCTCCAAATCCTCTTCTCAAGCTTCCTAAGATGGCCAGGACATACTCTGCCAGCCCGCTGTGGTGTCAATTTATAGACACGGATTGGGAACTGCGTCGCGGCTGCGCGCTCAGCATTGGAGGCAAGCGGGATCAGCATTAGGGTATGCGGAGTGCTCAGCAGCAGCCGCTGTTTGGCTCTGCACCTAGTGGACAGGTTGGGCTCAGCATTGAATGCGGCGTGGGCCGCGATCCGCCCTGGAGATAGGATTTGGAAGGTAGTGCGCTTGACTAGGTTTGCCGGCGCCCCGGTTTGGATACGTAGGGGCAGAGCAATCCGCAGGCTATAAAGGAACGGACGGAGCGCGCGTGCAAGCGCGCAGATCACGCCGGATAATACCGGACATCCACGACGGGCGCGGACAAACGGATACGGACAGGCGCGGGGGACTCCGAGTAGGGCGCAGTGCAAGAACTGCGTCATGAGAAGGACAAACCGGATGGACGGAACGGTGTACGGACGTCGGGGGGAGTTTGGTACAGAGGTGGGGAGAGGAGGCTAGGGTTTCTGTTTTGGGATTGTTTTCCTTTTCTTTGTCATACTGTTACTTGCACGTGTACTTAGGTTAGGTTTGAGAGGGAGTACTTATCCTCACTCTCAACTCCGGGTTAGGGGGGGAGGGAGGCATGTAACCAGACCATCTCATCATTGGATTGGATCAATCATCTCACCAAGAGATTAAAGGAACTCATACCAGATACACATCCAGGTGGAAAGTTCTTAGGATTGAAGGATTGGTAATTTCACACTCTCTCTACTTTTCTCTATCTCTTTATCTCCTTATTTCTATTTCTCATTTAAGTGCGACTCCGGGCATCCTCATCTCCTTTCAAACGCAGGGAACCGTTAACTTCCAAACCTTGGGACAATTATACGGGGATAACCCTTATTCTTTCCACATCTGGGGGTCTGGCCGGGAAGTAAACTTACGTTTCTTGTCTTTCAAAGGTAACTGGGCGCAATGTCCTATTCATACCTCTTTACAGTCGCTCCTTCTTCTTCTTTTCCTTCTCCTTCCGTCTCCGGGTCCGCTACTCAGACCCCACTCTTTTCTTCCATCCCTCCTCCTCCCCCTCCCTACGCTTGACCCAGGACAAGCTACGCCATTCCTCCATTGGTCTCCGGTGACCATGAACCCACTCGCCCGGTTCGCATCAGGCCGTGCAACTACCCTCACATCCGATTCAACACCGTGGATGTGGAGCGATTCATCTCAAGATACAAAGGTATTGCAGATGCGGAAGGTGCGTTGGACGCTGATAAGGCCCGGCTTGTTGTCCTGTTCATTATGGACAAAAAGAAGCTCCGGGATGTGGAGGAAATGGAAGGCTACGAGAATCAAGATTGGCCAAAACTGAAGGCGGAGATCCTAACCCGGTGGGGTAGGCCCAAACCTCAATTCCGGGAAAGCGATTTTGACCGTGTGGCCTCGGAGGCAAGCGCCCGCGGAGGAGTCAGAACGCAGGTCAAGCTGGCAGAGTACACCTCGACATTCAATTGGATCTATAGGTACTTGTCAAAGAACAAGGTGGTGGCGGGACAGACGGGGGCCATGAAACGCGCGTTTCTGGGTGGTTTAGGCGCTCAACTCCGGGCAAGGGTGCAGCGGCATCTTTACAATCACAACTTGGTAAAGCGGTCATTGGACGGGAGCATTGCGCTCCTTCCGGAGTTGGCTGTCATTTGCCAGGCTGTGGAGAGTGAGCTTGACTTAGAAGAGCTTATTGAGGATACCGCTAAGTCCTTCCCAGCGGGACCAAAGAAATCCGCCCCCCAGGTTTTGGCTCTTGCGCAATTTTCAGCCCCGGTTCCACCTACTTCCACGTGTGTTCCGGTTCCTCAACCCGTGCCCGCCCCTCTGGTAAGTGAATTGATGGAACTGATGAAGGATTTGAAGATCTGCATGAGACGTATGGGCCAGCAGCAGCCGCAAGGGCCTCCACCTCACATGGTGGAAGGGTTTTGGCCGCCCGGTACCTTTGTGCCAAGGGGGTTCTTGTACTGCGGGGCAAACAGTCATTGGCGATTGGCGTGCAAGGAGCTTACAAAGGATCTCAAGGCGGGATTGGTTTGACCGGCGGGGATGGGGTACATGTTTCTGACGGGCGAACAGATTCCAATGGAGCCAAGCCAGCCAACCGCAATGCAGCAGGAGCGCACACGGGGTCAGGAGGCGGGAACAACGGCGCGAGTGTCACTAGGCATTGTTACCGGTCCTGGATTGTGGCAACCACCTTGGGTGGAAGCTGAGGTAAGGGTAGTTGCAACGGAAGAGAAGGTGGCAGTCTCCAATAAGATGGAGGTGGATGCAAAGGAGCGACCCCCGTCAACCGTTCCAAAACCGGCCGCATGCGCTCCAGTCACGCTGACCTTGCGGGAACTGGCGGCTGTGTCTCTGGTGGTGGTAGAAAAGATGGTTCAGGCTTTGCGGGATTGCGGTCAGGGCCGGGTACCTCAGAAGGTGCAGCGGGTTCATGTGGCGCGGAAGGAGGAGGGGTGCGAGGGGTGTGAGTTGAAATCGGTTTTGACTCCGCTTGCTTACGTTCCAATGGTCATAGCGGGGAGGAAGGTGTGGGCTATGGTGGACAGCGGTTCAATGGTGAACCTGCTGCCATCGCGGATGGTGGATGATTTGGGGTTGGTTCTGCGGAAATGCGCGCTTAACGGAGGGGAGTGTTGTGTGGATGGGGTAGTTGAGGAGGAGGAGGTTGAGGTTGCAAGGGTCCGTATGCCTCTTTCTTTTCTTTTGGTTGATTGTGGGGATGTGATTTTGGGAAGGCCTTTCATGTTTGGGTTCCAAGCACAAATGGTTTTCGATCCGGTGGCGGGAACGGAGGCGTTGATGGTGGAGGATTTTTCCGGCAGAAGGTTTGAGAAAACTATGTGCAATCACGGGAAAGGAAAGCAGAGGAGAGTGTCGGAGTATGAGGAGGAACCGGACGCGGAGTTGGTCTGCAACGGGAGACCCTCGGAGGATTTTTTCTAGTCGACCGAGGATACCGCACGGAACAAGCTCCAGTTTTTCCCGGGCAGTGGACTAATGAGGAGCAGGGAGGTGGAGGAAGGAAATTGCAGGGCGCGCACGTCACAGAAGTAAGTCCCTTTTCTCAGTATGCATTGCCCAAGGGTACTACGCTTCAAAAACCCTATCATTGTGCCACACTTGTGAGCGAAGGCAAAAGCCGCGGTTCCGTTCTGTGCAGGACCTAAAGCAAAGGATGCGTGCGGATTATTTGGTGCAACGCTGGCAAGTAAAAGCCGGTGTTGCGGAAGGTCCGACCAAGGAATGAGCCAATGCCCCAGGAATTGAACGGACCGCTTCGACCAATTGCTTGGTCGCGGGACCCTTGGTTCACGCCAATTAAGGCTTTGGGGTGGGTTACTAGTTTGGCACAGATCACGGAGGAGCCGATTGCAGCTTTCAATTTTGGCCCAACGGGATGTTTGAGTGCGGAGGAGCGTGAGTTGCTGATTTTGGTTCTGGTTCTTTGGGAAGGAGCGCTTGCGTTTGGACCTGAAGATCAGGGGCTTCTGAAAAACAATATTGGCGACCCCTATGTCATCCCCACTGTCGATCACCAGCCGTGGCAGATCAAGCCGATTCCAATACCGCGGGCGGTCCAGGAGCAGTTTCTGGAGTTGGTGCGGGAACGGGTGAAGACCGGCCTTTACAAACAGTCAAGGTCTAGTTACTCCAGCCCAAACTTTGCGGTAGTTAAGCAGCACGGAAAGTTGTTGAGGATTGTCCATGATCTACAGCGGCTAAACTCCTTTACAATCCAGGACGCAGGACAGCCCCCTTGCGTTGAAAAGTTCCTTGAGTCAATGGTGGGGCGCGCTTGTTACGGGTTAGTGGATGTGATGGGGGGATACCACCAGCGCGAGTTGGATCCTTGCTCCCGGCCTCTAATGGCATTTGAGACTGGGTTGGGAAGAATGCAGTTGACTCGGCTACCGCAGGGCGCGACCAATTCTGTGGCGGTGTACCAGGCGCAAATGGCTTGGATCCTGAAAGATGATCTTCCAGAGGGAGTCCAAATCTTCATCAACAACGTGGGCATCAAAGGTCCGAAATCCGATTACGGAGGAGCAGAGCTGGTTGAAGTTCCAGGCTTCTGAAGTTTCGTGTGGGAATACACGCAGACGTTGGAATGCATCCTGTTTTGCATTGAGGAGGCAGGACTGACGGTGTTGGGGAAGAAGTTGGCAGTTTGTGTTCCGGCGCTCAAAGTCCTTGGCCATGTTGTTGCTTCCAACGGCCGGCGCATTGCAGAGAAAAAGTGGAACAAGGTCTTCAAATGGCTGACCCCGCGGACAGTGTTGCATATCCTTCAGTTCTTGGGATTATGTAGCTATGTCCGTATGTTCATCGAGAGGTTTGCGGAGGTGGCGAGCCCGCTCCAATCACTAATGCGGAAAGGCGCGGAGTGGAATTGGGGAGAAGAGTGCAAAAGCGCGTTGCGGAAGCTCAAGGAGATTGTGGGACGTGACATTGTGCTCTGCAATCTTGACTACAAAGCAGGAGGAATTAGGCTAGCGGTCAATTTCAGCCAATTTGGCACGGGGGGGGGTTCTCACTCAAGAGCATGACGGCAAGGATAGGCTGGTGCTTTACGAGTTGGTCACCTTAACTCCAACGGAAAGCCGGTACTCTCAGCCAAAGTTGGAGTTGTGCGGGGTCACCAAGATTGTGCGGCGGCTTCAGTATCTTTTGTGGGGGGTTCACTTCGAGCTTTTGGTGGATGCGGAGGCGCTGGCGCAGATGATCAATTCTCTGGTGTTTCCCAATGCTCCCATTACCCGGTGGGTGGTGTTTCTTCAACTTTTTTCCTTTGCTGTTGTTCATGTTCCGGGGAAAGAGTTCACTATGCCCAACGCGTTGTCGGGGTATCCAAGGGACAACCCGTTTGAGGACGCGGAACTGCTCAATGTGGAGACTCCAGTTGTCAAGGTAGGGGTTGTGGAGGCGGGCGTTCAGCTGCCGCTCCGGCAGACCGGGCGGTACGCGATTCTTTGTGATTACTTGCGTGACCTTTGTTTTCCCGATGGAACTATGGACAAGCACATGCAATGGGAAAGGCGGCAAGCGGGAAACTTCTATGTACAGGAGGGGCAGCTTTGGCGGCGGAAGACTCCGGTTCCTCTTGTGGTTACCACTTCAAGGACGGATCAGGAAGCTATCCTTCGAAGCCTTCACAACAATCTTGGCCATTGAGGGGAGGTCAAAACGCGGAGGCGGGTGAAAGAGCAGTTCTGGTGGCCGGGGGTAGTATGTGCGGTACAGGAATGGTTGGCGTCCTGCAAAGCCTGTCAAGGGTGGAGCGCGAGATTGCCTAAGGAAGTCGGAAAACCCACAGGGGAAGACGCCCTCTTTGGTTGAGTCTTGCTTGATGTTGTCCACATCAAGGCTGGTAAGTTTGCCTATCTGCTTGTTGCGCGGGACGACCTGTCCGGTTGGGCAGAAGCGCGTCCGTTGGTCAAGCTCTTGGCGGACAAAGTTGCTCTGTTTCTGGAGTAAGATTGGTTTGCGCGGTACGGGTTGCTTTGTCTGGTTACAGTGGACGGAGGGGCTAAGTTTTGCGGCCGTTTGGTCAAGTTGGTGAAGAGTTGCAGAGCCAAGTTTGGCCAAGTAACGGAGTATTATCCCAAGGGGGCCGGCATGATTGAATGCAGGCATCAACCAATCAAGGACGCCCTGGTCAAGATGTGCGGGGAGGACGGTAAGCGCTGGCAGGAGACCCTTCCAATGGTTCTGTTTGCGGATCAGATTTTGGTGAAGCGGTCAACAGGCTACTCGCCATACAAGTTACTTTTTGGACAGCGCCCCGTGCTTCTGGTGGACATTGAGTTGGAGACATTCCTGGGGGTTGACTGGTGGAAGGTGAAGACCTCCACCAAATTGCTTGAGGCTCGCGCCAAACAGCTCCTTTGACGGGACGGGATGCTTGCCAAGGCCGCGGACCAGCTGAAGAAGACTTGGACGGCATTGGTGCGCTATTGGGACAAGGGTTGCTTGCATTGTCTCCGGGATCCCTTGCAGAAGGGGGATTTGGTTCTCCTGTACAACCAGAGTCTGGAGTCTCAGTGGGGGAAATTGTTTTCTAACCAGTGGAATGGCCTGTTCCGCGTGTTGTCCAAGTTTGAGGGGGGCAGCTATCAGTTGGAGGAATTAGACGGTACTCCGCTGAAACAGAAGGCAGCAGCTTTGCATGTCAAGCGCTTCTTTGCGCAAGGATCTACCTTGTTTGACAAGACAGCGGAAGGAGGTGACGGATCAGACAAGGGGAGTTTGGAGCCCAGAGATGGTGTAGGAACGCAATCCGGGGATTCGTCTTTGGGCGGAGACGTGGAAAACGTGCCGTTGCAACGGAGTAGGTGGTTGCAACCAGCTGGGGACAGTGGCCAAGTTGGGGGGGGAGGTGGTGGGGGTAGGGGATAAGTTTTGATTAGGTGAGGAGGTGCTCTAGCCTGTTCACAGCCGGAGCAACTAGACACCCCAGAATGTTTGTTTCTCTATGTTTCTTTCTTATCTGGATTGTGGGGTCTTTGCTGGCTTGGGGTTTTTGCAGGAAACGCGGGCACGGCACAAAGCCGGGTCCGTGAACGCAAGGAAAAGCCCCGCGGAACCGGGACGCGAGGAAAATCCCGCGGATGGGGGAAACGGGACAAAGAGCAATTTGCGGGCGGTCTATGGGCATTGCGCAAAAAAAAAATGTGTTCTTTTCTATTTTTCTTCTCTGTTGGTTTCTTTTTCTCTTTTTCTTTTCTCTCAGGATATCTCAAGGATGGGTGGTTGTTATGAGAATAAGCTTGATTTGGTGAGGGGGTGCTCTAGCCGGTTCACAGCCGCAACAACTAGACACCCCAGAATGTCCGTTCTCTTACTCTCTCTCTCTTCCCTTACGGTGGCGCGTGTTGGTGTTTGGTTGATGTGTTTGTTACAGGAGGGGTTTGGGGAACTGTGCGGCAGTTTGTCTGGGGCGGTCCAGGTGCCCCTTTTGGAACAGCTGGTCACTTACGGTTGCTCACAAAGCAAAGCCCATGGACGCGGACCTCAATCTCAAGCTCATTCTCATGAAGCGCGGTTGCGCACTTTTTCTCAGAAGGTTAAGATCTTGCGCAGATATGTGTATTTTCTTAGCGAAAAGGAAGCGCAGTACAACCAAAAGAAAATAAAGGGAAGAAGGGGAAGGGGGGGGCGATGCGCCTAAGCCATCTTCATCATCTCCTCCATTTCCGCCCTCAACGATGACAGTAAGGCCCAGAAAGACAGCAGGAGCTTGCGGTGGGATTCCAAGGATTGGGCCCCGGGGATTGCAAGGAAATACCAAAGCATTGTGGTCAACCTTTCCGCAAGAACCTCAAAGCCGGCTGCCGGGAGTGCCATTACAATTGGGATTTCCAGATTCTTGGGAGGGCTTGGGGGAGGAATGGCCGGTGAAGACGGGGCCTCCAGGGAACCAACAGGGGGGCTCGGTTCAGCTGGAGGCAATGACGGGACAATGATGGGTGACGGAGGCGGAGGGGGTGTTGGCGGTCGTGGAAGAGGAGGAGAGGGTGCTGGCACGGCCGCGGGTCGTCCGGAAAGCCTTGGGTCCGGTACCATTCAATTCACGCCGACAGCGGCGGCCCAAGCGCGGGTTGCTGCGCACCATTCCTCCAAGGTTTTGTATTTGCTTTGTTGAGAAGGTCCGGCCCGGCGGAGAGGTGATGCCTATTTGCGGCTCACGTGCGAGGTGGGGGGTGACGGAGCTTGGGGGCGGCAGGATGAAGGTGAACCAGGGGGCGTCCACGAGCCTTCCAAGATTGAGTTGTCGCTTGTGCCACAAACGAATTGCGCCTGGTTCTCTTGCGCATTTGGGTGGGGTTGGGACTGGGACGGGCTTGCGGTATTTTTTTGCCAAGAGAACATTGGCAGTGGCCGTCATGGCAGGCCAAGCAAGCTTGATGGCCGGAGAGGAGCATGCACAGAAGGCCGTTTTTTGTGCAGTAGGTGCAGGGAGGGACCATGATGAGGGCGAGGAAGGAGGATGGGGGAAGGTGGTAGTGGGAGTGGTGGGGGTGGTAGTGGAAGTAGCGGGGGTGGTAGTATGGTGAAGCGGTGGAAGACTTCTGGGGACAGAACTCAAGTTGGGGGGGGATGTGGTGTCAATTTATAGACACGGATTGGGAACTGCGTCGCGGCTGCGCGCTCAGCATTGGAGGCAAGCGGGCTCAGCATTAGGGTATGCGGAGTGCTCAGCAGCGGCAGCTGCTGGATCAGCAGCAGCCGCTGTTTGGCTCCGCACCTAGTGGACAGGTTGGGCTCAGCATTGAATGCGGCGTGGGCGGCAATCCTCCCCGGAGATTGGATTCGGAAGGTAGTGCGCTCGACTAGGTTCGCGGGTGCGCCGGTTTGGATACGTAGGGGCGGAGCAATCCGCGGGCTATAAAGGAATGGACAGAGCCCGCGTGCAAGCGCGCGGATCACACCAGATAATACCAGACATCCACAATGGGCGCGGACAAATGGATACAGACAGGCGCGGGGGGCTCCAAGTAGGGCGCGGTGCAAGAACCGCGTCATGAGAAGGATGAACCGGATGGACGGAACGGTGTACAGACGTTGGGGGGAGTTTGGTACAGAGGTGGGGAGAGGAGGCTAGGGTTTCGGTTTTGGGATTTTTTTCTGTTTCTTTGTCATACTGTTACTTGCGCATGTACTTAGGTTAGGGTTGAGAGGGAGGACTTATCCTCACTCTCAACTCCGGGTTAGGGGGGGAGGGAGGCATGTAACCAGACCATCACATCATTGGATTGGATCAATCATCTCACCAAGAGATTAAAGGAACTCATACCAGATACACATCCAGGTGGAAAGTTCTTAGGATTGAAGGATTGGCAATTTCACTCTCTCTCTACTTTTCTCTATCTCTTTATCTCCTTATTTCTATTTCTCATTTAAGTGTGACTCCGGGCATCCTCATCTCCTTTCAAACGCAGGGAACCGTTAACTTCCAAACCTTGGGACAATTATAGGGGGATAACCCTTATTCTTTCCACACCGTGCACTGTTAGCCCGCACTTGGCGCAGCTACCGCTCTCTCTCTCTAGCTTGCGGCCCCTGGCCTCACTCATCAACTCTCCCGGGGACTCAACCGGGGCCTTTCTTGCTTCCTTCCCTTTGCCAGTGTGATCTTCTCTCCAATTCTATTTCTCATTCTCTTCTATTCATTTTTCCTTTCATTTCCTTCGTCCAAACCGTTCTTTCCTTCTTACCATTTTCAATTCTCTCACGCCTCAATCCACCTCATCAACTTCACATCAATTCTCAATTGCTTATCCCTGACTCACCTCAAACGCCCCAACCACAAACCCTCAACAATCCTTTTCCAACTCAATTCTCTATTGTCAATCCTGATTCCCTCAACGCTCATCGTCAACTGTCTGGTATGATCTCTGCTGTTCTTTTTCCATCTGTTGTTTTCTTCAATCCTCTTGTCTCTTGTTTCTCAACTGAATCCTGTTGTTCCTCAGACTGTGTCACGTCCCTCTTAGTTGTGATTTCTTTCCTTCAATGAAATTCAAATTACAACATACACGGTTAGGTTAAGCAAGCATGCATATTCATGACCGTGGAAATGTGCCAAGTTCATGCTTGCTTCTCAAGCCATGACGTCAGACAAGTTTGGGATTAGTCAAGTTTTCACATGTTTATGGGCTGATTTGTGGTTGGGGCTTGATCCTCACTTGCGGGTTTGACGGTTTGGATTAGACAGCGATGAATAGGAGAGACTTCGGACAGGAAGACTGGAAATTTACACAAGGGACTAGCAGACTACATGAGAGACGGAGAAAAGCGGGATAGAGAGCACCGAAACCGCCTGCGGATCTAGCTGTCCACTAGCTTAGAAGGGAACTGCGTGACTCCCCAGTTGGGCACCTGCAAGAGCCGGTCGGGGTATTCTTTCCTGTCCGCAGCTCGCAGCTTCCATGGGATGCATGATCGTATAAATTAAACCAACAATAAGTGACATGTCCGATGGATTAGGTACCCGTCGAATTTTCATAGTGAATCATTGATTGCGCGTATACGTATAGTTATGCGCCACAACTGTCCGCAGTGCTTCCGCTCAACTTGCATTTAAAACCAATGTGACCGAGAGGTTGCCGAGGCTGCAAAAGAGGATGATTTCAAATGCTTCGAGCTATATCTGAAGAGGTGACCAGACTCCATTGTGTCGTACCTGGGGTTGGAAGCTATAGAGATAGATTCGGAGCTTGTTTGATAGATTGAATCGAGATAAGCCCAGGTAAGAAAGTGTCTTACGTATTGCAAAATACAGCTCACGAAACCTGCGTTTGTGATCGCATCAGAAGTTTTACAAGAAAACACGAGAATCAGCTACGTTTGGATTAATGAATGGTCTCACTCCAGGTTTAAAATACTCGAAATGTCTTGGTCACAGATCATGAAGTTGATCTTACCTGCGGCGGTCGACTGGATTTTTGATTGCGAGCACCAAACATTCACCACATTAAAATACCCTGTTATTTCTGTTGTTTACGGCACCTGCTTGCACGCCACATCAGCACGATGAAAGTCAAGACATTCAATTTATGCTTTTTTCTAAATTTATCGGTGTTAAACATGGATATCAAGGGCATGGATGAAATACCAGTAGAAGATTTTCTTAAGATGCTCATGACTTGGCCATCAAAAGAAGGCAGATGTTGTAAACATCATAAGTCAAAATTGACCGATCAATCGAGTCACTCCATCCAATCTAACGCCGAATTGAAGACTGAAAGGTCAAACGATTTCCGAAATTCTCAGAGCAATATGATATTCTCCTCCAAAAACCTTCATCTCGCCGCTTCCACAAATGATACCCCTCATTTCTCCGTCGCAATGAAGCAGGAAAACAACAAATTTATCGCCATGGATTGGCCAGTGCGCAAGGAGACAGAAGACCCAAATTATGATGTGCCGGGGGGCGGGCTGCTCGCTACGGCCAGCCGCGATGATGGCACAGACACTTTAACCCAAGCCGCCGCCAGGTGCTCATCGGTCGGAGGTTTGAAAAGCACCAAGTACTTTCTACCGGTTCAAATGAATAATCAAGAAAATAATGTTAAAATTGAATCACAGATCACGAAAAAAGAACATCATTCAAGTTTCATCGAGCCTAAGTGGGTGAAGAAAGGAAAGAGCTTCTCCGCATTGAAGCAACAGAAAAAAAGTGGTGAGATGTATTCCGAATTTTTAGCCTTGAAGAATCCGAGAGGTGTCAGAAAAAATGAGCTCGATTTGATTGCAAAGATATCCCCAAAAAGAGAAAAGGCCAAAGTAAGGAATTTAACGGAAACAATAAAAGAAAAACTTGTGAATATTATTCCCGGAAGCAATATTGGCCAAGCGGCCAGCAGAAGCGCATCAAAACACTTCCTTTCGGAAAACTCGGGGAAACTAGAATCAATCATGAGGTTTGATAAATATGCCTTCTCCAACTCAAAGGAACCAGAAGGCGAAATTACCGAAACTAAAAAATTCATTCTAGCAACAATAGGCGATGCACCAGGCGCCGAATTGATAATACCAGAAAGCTGCTTTGTGTTCCCAAATATATATTGGTCCTTGATCAAAGGCTACGGAGAAGGAACAGATTTAGTAGGAAATAAATTTTTAGAAAAACAGGAAATGAATACAAAAAGGGAAAAAACAAATTGGACTGCGGCAAAATGTAGAAAATTCTTCTCAGAAAATGGGAAGCTGTGGATGGAATATTGGAAAGTTAATTATGGGATTGATTTGAAGGATCAGCAGAAAGAACTTCAACAACCTGAATTTCAAAAAATGACTGAAATTCTCCCACTTTATCTATTTTATATTGAAATGATCACAAAGATAATACCAAGGTCATCAAGCATCAAAAGGTCAATTTTGGATGAGCTCAAGCAGGGACTATTCCTACACAAGTTTCTATGCTTGGAGTATTACACAAAATGGGGAAATTTAGAGGGACAAACTGAACCATTTTCAAGTATAAATAAGCATCTCAGAGTGTCAAGGAAGCACCGATTGCAAAGGTTGACTTGGGTTTTTATAGATTTCTGGATACAAAATGAAAGAATTCAATTAATTGCAAACAGTGAGAAAAGGAGTTTGCATAAAAGCTTCAAAGAGTTATTTACAAAAGTGTTTGCATATTCTATAGGAGAATTAACAAAGAGAATTGAATATTCTATCAAAATCTGATTGTTCTCATTTGAATTGAGAAGGTAAAATTTATCCAATAAATAAATATAAAAACAGATAAATTCTGGAGGAGAATGGAGTGATTAAATTTTGAAATAAGTTTGATGAATTGTTTGCCTTTATTTTAAAAATATCAGGTTGATTTTTCAGCCAAAATTGAGAAGCTTCAAATTTACATTCAAAGAAACCATGGATAATGTTTAAATGAATAAATATTCATATCCATGAATTTTCAAAAGAATTACCCAAATTAGCTCAATTTCGGAAGTTTTCAATCCAAAATCCTTGTTGATTTTTTCTCATATAATATTGGAAGATTAGAGAAGTAATCAAATTAAATTTAATTTTACCTTCATAAATTGGTACTATTGAATTTAAAATATCATGGTTCATCCAATTCAGAAATTCTCCTCTTAACTTTTTGAATTTCAGTTTTCCAAGATCAAATTTCTATTTAAATGCTTTGATTTATGTTGAATCATTTCATGGGATGACATATTGATGCCACTAAACTACCAAATGCATCCCCTAGTCTTGGTATGATGCAGGGGTCCACATGCCACCAAATTTGGTTTTCCCAGTCCCACACTCAATTTAATCAGAATGCACATTCCCAATTTAACAAAATTAGCAATTCAGGAAGTAGAGGAATTTAAGAGTATTTATTGATGATGTGGTTTAACTAGATATGATGATTTCCAGGATGATAATAGTGATGAAAAAATTGAACTAATCAATAATGAAAAACAGGAGGTGAGAAGGGGGCTCTTATAGACAAGTTCCTCCTCATCAATATTAAAATACAAAAGTTGAGGAGAGGGTGCAAATGCACTCTGTATTCCTTTTTTTTCTTATGTTAGTATGGATCTTCCTCACCTTAGGAAAGCTCAATTTTTCTGAGACAAACCTCAAATGCTCAACAGACTTTATTTTCCTACATTTCCAACATCAAAACCATCTTGAAATTAATTCTATTTTTCTTCTTTATATTCTCTATTTCAGCTTTAAATCCATATACATTTCCTTTGATAGGCTCTTTTTTCATTTCAGTTTTAATCAATAGATTTAACAGATCTGTTATTTTTCTTATCTTTTGTTTGTCAGAGCTCACAGCCAGCTCCTCTGCTTGATCAGTTACCAGACTGGCTCTATGCTTCTGCAAAATTCCTCTGTCATGTTCAAAATAACTTAGTCATCAAATCATTTCTCTATTAATCAAAGTTTTATGGTAATTCTTCTTTCTATAAATATCTAAATAATCCATTATTTTACTTTGTGATGTATTTGAATTAATTTAGACAATAGTTTTGTACATATTTCCCTAAATAAGGATTAAATCCTCAACACCCCACCCCCATGAATTCTTTAGGGGTAAGAAAATTGATATCTATAAACGTTTTTACATTTTTGGTTCTTTCAAATGTTTTAGTCATTATATCTGCATTCATTTCTGCAGTTGGAACATGTTATAATTTTACTTTTATATATTTTACTGCATCCCTTATTTAATTGTAATAAAAATATATTTGTTTTGTTCTGGAGTAAAAAACTGGGTCACTTGCAAACTTTATGGAAATTTGGTTATCAGAATAAATTAGAACATAATATTGAGCTTTATAAGTGTCTTCTACTATTTTTCTTATAAATTTTTCCTCCCGAGCTAAATAGAGATGAGCTCTGTATTCATCATCAGTTTATGATACACTTATTTCTTCTATCTTCTTTGATATCCATGAAATCAACCTATTCCCAAGAAAGTATGTAAATACCCTTGTTGATTTTTTTAAATCAAATTCTGCCAAACCTGAGTCAGGTTGACTGCCAATTTTGAAATCAGCTCTAACAGAATAATCAATAACTGGGTTCTGATTTCCTTCCAAATATCTAAGACATCTTTCAAATGAATTCCAATGTTGCATCCCAGGATTATCTAAGTTTTGAGAGAGAATCCCTACAGTATAATTTTGGTCTGCCACAGAAAATTGTGATAATTAATTTAATTATCCTACAGGTGCTCAGTAGTCTGGACCTTATTTCTGAAATTCTAAAATTTCTTCATCAGTAGCTTTCTACACCTTTGAATTAGATCGGAGTGGTGTTCCAGAAAATTTCACATCTTCCATTTCATTCCCAATACACATTGGGCCTTTCCTAAATCCTTAATTTTGAAATATTTCTTGATTTCATTCAATATTTCTTCCTTCTTTGGTTCAATGTCAATTACTTCTTATAGCCACACCAATAAAATTTTTCCATTATTAATGAATCAACACGGGTCTGCTTCACTTGTTTAACATCCTTTTGAATCTAAAAACTTTCAAATAATATTATAAAAAGATCTTTATGCTTCCTTAAGTACATATAGCCACTTCTTGAGTTTGAGTAGATACTCATTATTACCCTGCCCCCCTCAAGAAGGCATCTATATGCTTCATGTTTTTTTTCAAGAATCAATTACTTAAACACTTGTAGTATGGTAGTATATAATGTCTCATCTTTTCCTAAAGTAGAATTTGTTGAATATACCCCAACTCTTATCCGGTTGACACAACCCCCGGTAGGCCCGGCCCGCAATGACTGAAAGCCCGGGGGACTCACTAAACGCTTGAGTTTATCCTTGCGCGGCACGTCTCAGACTTCTTGGCCTCACTATTGCTTCCAGCTACTCACCATCTTCCCTCAGACTATTCCTCAACCACAACACCTTGATAACATTATCCAAACAGGCAAACCATACACCATCCACCCGAGGACTTACATGGACTGACCCCCAAGATGGTGAATAACTAACTCAGACCACTCAATCCCACTGAGCTGATTGACACCCATCAACATTTACCAGACCAAGAGAAAGGCTTCTACTATTAGGCCCAGGGGTCCGTCCTGCAAGTGCAGCTTTGTCCAATTGATGCGAAGTTCATCTTAGAACCGATTCAATGTTTTGTTCTATCCGTCTGATTTCATCTCAATCGCAGTTCCATGATGTCCAACAGAAATGCTCAAACCTCAACGTGCTGATAGCCTCAGCGATTAAGATCTCATTATTCTCACCTGTTGGTCTAGGGTTTCATTCTTATCGTGCTCTTAATATCTTGTTCATTTCTCATCAGTTTGTTTCCTGTTCACCTGAAATACAAACAGTGGTCCTGTTTCTCCAACAATTAATTTCTCAGGGTTAAAAGAAAGAGCTCACAATGGCCAAGTCAACCGTAACACCAGGACCAGGGGGAGACATAACAATGCGGACAATGACTATCCGGACCCTCATTGAATCGACTCCATTTCTGAACAAAGACAACTATTTGATTTGGAAAATTAAGATGGAAAGTCTGTTTGACCTAAGGGGGATTATGGAAGTCATGAGCAATCAGGACGAATCTGTGCAACTGGACTACAAAATCAATAGGGACATTGCTCCGTTCATCCTGGCTAAACTCAAACCTGCTACCCACACCAACATCATCAAGCCCGGAAATGCACGTAATGCAAAAAGCATCTGGATAGCCACAAAAACCTACTTCGCGTCTTCCCAATCAGCAAATCAAGCACAAATCTTCAACGCATTCCTGTACCTTCCATTCAGCGAGGACAGAATAGACAAATTTGTCACCAACATCCAGAACCACATCAACAAACTCACCAAAGTGGGAATAGAGTTGCCTTTAGAAATCCTAGCATCCCTAATTCTGTTCAAGTTTCCTTCCAACCTCAAAGCAATGGCGACCCAAATCGTGCACAGAGACAGAGAAATAACTGTCGACCGGGTCTTAGATCATCTCACCCAGCACAAGAACAAAATCAGCGCAAAGGGAAGAGACCAGACAACCTCAAGAGTTGACATGAACCTTTACAACAATTACCCTAAATGCAAGAATGGAACTCACAACCCTTTGGTTCAGAACCACTCCAGAGACAAGTTTTTGATAGAGTTCCCAGAGCTACAACCCAAGGGCTTTTGACCTAGACAAGGCGACAAGAAATAGAAAGAAGAAGTTGTCACTTTCTTCTCCCTCTTCCACTCGTTTGCTGCTGCAGCCACTGTTGCTTCCCACTCTTTTGTTCTTGACTCAGGATGCTCCATCCATATGATCAAAGACCGGAGTCTCTTCATTTACCTGACCACCAAAGACGGGTCTCAGCAGATCAAAACCGGAAAACCCGGCGCCTCCCTATCCACCTTGGGACTTTGAACTGCACGAATCAGGTGCAAAAACTCACTGATCACTATCTCCAACGCCGCATGGACACCAGATTCTTCCGTTAATTTGCTGTAAATGGGGTCCTTCCTAGCGCAAGGAGCAAGGCTGGACTCCAACCACCAAGTTTCTCCGCCTACGTTTGAATTGAAGAAAGGATCAATGACCATCCTCTCCGGAGCAATCATCGATAACCTACTTCTGGTTGATACCAATCCCTCTAGCTTTGTGGCGATAGCAAACACGGATCAGTTGCAAGATCTTCACCTCAAATTGGGACACGCTGGGGTTGCTCAAATTGAAAGATATCTCAACCATCCCATCAATGCCAAAATCAAAGACGAATTCCATTTCCCAAGCTGCGACAAAAGCAAGATTACTCGGGCCACGTTCAACCAAACCTCGACCAAAGCATCAAAGATCTTTGAACAAATCCATGTTGACTTGATGGGACCCATCAACCCAACGGCAAAAGGCGGATACAGGTTCATTCTGACGCTAGTGGACAATTACAGTAGGTAATTAGCCTGTTTTCCTCTCAGATTCAAAAGCAACACGGGTCCAACCATCAGATTTTTACTGGACAATGAGTTCAATTGTCTCGGTCGATACCCAGCCAAATTTTGCTGTGACGGAGGAGGGGAGTTTATCAACGACTCCCTTACCTTGTATTTTGAGGAGAAAGGAATCCGACGGCTTGTGTCCGAACCATACCATCCTCAGCAAAACGGCCAAGCCGAACGCGCTAATCAAACTATTACCGAATCAGTCAAATCAACCCACTCTTCCTCTGGGATTCCAAAGTCCTACTGGAATGAAACGATCAGAAGCTGCTCCATAGCTCTCAACCAGATACCAAACGACAACGGCCAGTCACCGTGGGAACTCATGCACGGAACAACTCTGCCCGCCAACTATCTGAAACCAATTGGATCTCAGGTTACGTACCTGAACCTCAACAACTCAACTCTCAACAAGTTCAATGAGGAAGGCAAAGCGGGACGGCTGATAGGCTTCCAACCCAGGCTGCTCTCCTATTGAATCCTCACTGAAACCGGGGGGGTTGTGGAAACCAAAAATGTAAAATCCGGCCCCACCCCAGTGGACGATGGAGACTGCTGGCTTGATGAAATCGCCAAAGACCTGTTCGACCAATCAAACCTTCCCCAGCCGGAACCAGCGCAATGCCTTAAGCAACAACTGACAACTCCGAAATGGAAATCGACAACATCAAACAAGAGTCTGAGGAAGAGAACCAAATGATGAGGCAGCCGACACCGAACACAAAGCCAAAGACGTCTCCCAATTACTAGTCGCGAGTCGATCACTCAGAGACCAATCAACCCTTAAGCAACCCGACAGGTTTGGATTCATTGCAACTGCCGTTCCCAAGACTGCGGAGGAGGCTCTTTGCTGCCCAACTTGGAGCAAATCCCTCAAAGCGGAGCTCGGAACCTGTGAAGACTATGGCATCTGGGAAGACTACTTCGGCCCCAAACCAAAAAACTTCCTGAACACCACCTACGCCTTCAAAATTAAAGAAAAATCCCACAGTGATCCTCCTGTCCACAATCCAAGAGTCTGCGTCCAAGGGTTCAATCAAAAGTTCGGGATCAACTTCTTTCAAACCTACGCTCCAACCGGCAAGCCGGCCTCTCTCCGGGCCCTACTCCTATATGCAATCGAAGACAACCTTGAGATGATGCAGTTTGATGTGAAGGGAGCGTTCCTCCATGCCCCAATCAATGAAGATGTGTTCATCCAACAACCGGCAGGATCAGATAGAAGATCGCAAATATTGAATCTCAAGAAATCACTCTATGGACTCAGGCAAGCTTCAAAGAATTGGTACAACATGCTCAGCACCTGGATCATCAAGCAGGGGTACTCACCATCAGACGCCAACCCATGCTTGTACATAGGACTCGACCAAGCTTCACGATTGTTCATACACGTCAATGATATCCTGGTTGTTGGGGACGTCCACAGGTTCAAGGACCAATTCTTGTCAAAATTCCCAAATTCATCAGCTCACAAACCAAATACGCTCCTGGGCATGAAACTTGAACGCTCTAGGGACTGCATGCGACTATCCCTGCCAAAGCATATCCAGAGGGGACTGAAAGAACTAGGCCTCGAAAACTGCCGGCCTTCCAATTCACCCTGTACTCCTGGACTCCAGCTACTCCCCGCCTCAAGTTAAGAGATCAAGGAGTTCAACAAACTCAACGTGAGCTACCGATTGCCCATAGCCGCCTCAACTTCAATTGCGGGGATAGCTCAAACAGATATTAGTTTTGCTGTATCCTCTCTGGCCCAATTCTTGGAAACGCCAGGAATACGCCACTGGAATGAAGTCCTTAGGGTCTGGAGGTACCTATCGCGCACAATCAACCAACCTCTGGTGATCACCAAAAAGAATGTCTTCCCTAACTTAGTCTGTTATAGCAATGCCACATGGGCCAATGATCCTGTCACGAGAAAATTGCAAACAGGAGTCATTTTCCTCTTTAGAGGCTCACCGTTGTTTTGGGCTAGTCAAAGACAATGAAACATCACTTACTCATCAACGGAGGCCAAATCTAACGCACTCAACAAGAGTCAGTTAGAAGCAAGGTGGATCAACCACATCATTAAAGAACTCTACAGATTCAAAACTACTGCCTCTATTTGTTTCATCTACAGTAAGGGGCTAGACAACAAGGTAAAAAGGTTTGGTAGCAGCTCAAAGACTAAATTCATTTACCTGAAAACCAAGGGCATTCAAGAAGACCTGAAAAATAAGAAGATTGAGATCAGGCTTGTAACCTCATCAAAAATGGTGGTGGACTGCCTCACCAAACCTGCCAATCAAACCTCCCTTGATCTGCTGGTAAACCATGTGAGCAAATAGGTCTTAGTTCTCTGAGTTAAGGAGGGGTGTTGAATATATCCCAGCTCTTATCTGGTTGACAAAACCCCCAGTAGGCCTGGCACGCAATGACTGAAGACCCGGGGGACTCACTAAATGCTCTGTTGAATATATCCCAACTCTTATCCAGTTGAAACAACCCCTGGTAGACCCGGCTTGCAATGACTGAAGACCCGGGGGACTCACTAAACGCTTGAGTTCATCCTTGCGCAGCACGTCTCAGACTTCTTGGCCTTGCTATTGCTTCCAGCTACTCACCATCTTCCCTCAGACTATTCCTCAAACACAACACCTTGACAACATTATCCAAACAGGCAAACCATACACCATCCACCCAAAGACTTACAAGGACTGACCCCCAAGACGGTAAATAACTAACTCAGACCACTCAATCCCAGTAAGCTGATTGACACTTGTGAACATCTACCAGACCAAGAGAAAGGCTTCCACTATTAGGCCCAGGGGTCCGTCCTGAAAGTCCAGCTTTTTCCAATCAGTGCAAAGTTCATCTCAGAAATAATTCAATTCTTTGTTCTATCTGTCTGATTTCATCTCAATTGCAGTTCCATGATGTCCAATAGAAATTCTCAAACCTCAATGTGCTGATAACCTAAGCAATTAAGATCACATTATTCTCACCTTTTGGTCTAGGGTTTCATTCTCATTGTGCTCTTGACATCTTTTTCATTTCTCATCAGTTTGTTTCCTGTTCACCTGAAATACAAACAGTGGTCCTGTTTCTCCAACAATTAATTTCTCAGAATTAAGTTATGCTGTAACAAAATATGCTTGTATTGTCTCCTCACGTCTTTGAGCTACCAGTTTAGATAAATATATTAAAGTCAATAATATCCCAGTCAGGTGGTTCAAAAATTTAAGATAAACACGTAATTTCTTTTTCTTTGTAGCTTCCCAAAATGATTGAACTTCCTGTTTAAAACCAATCTAGTTCCAAATAAGGCATTTAATTTCTTAACCTCTTCTCGTCTTATGAATTGGAAAACTTGTTTTTTGTTTTTAAATGAATATAATTTTCCAAATACAGCATTATTTCAATTTTTCCTTTTTTTAAAATCCATTGCTTTCTTAAAGATATTTGGACCTAAATTTTTCTCCATCTTAAAAGATGCTTTAAATGCCATTAGTTCTTATATTTCTTGAAAAAACTCTTCTATGTTATCAACAACTGCCCTTTATGCCTTTCATTCACCATATTTGTCATTCTTTCAATTATTAATTTGAATTTTCTTCAATTTTCCTTTGACTAAATAATTCTCTTCTCATTTCTTAACATATTGTATCTCCTGATTCACATTGATGACTTTTTCTGTATTGGTTTCTATCAATTTTGTCATGGGATCCTCAAGAAAATAATTAATTTTTTTCTTCAAGGGAAACACATCTTCTTGAAACATGAAATTCCTTGAAATAATCCAATTTCTTTGTTGAATGCCACACAGTATTTATCTGGTACTCATATAATAATATCTTACTAAAAATTGTCTGCCACATCTGGCATCCAATTTACCATACTTCCATAGTGGTGCAAACTGTAACAGGATAGGAATCCTATTGAACTGAATCTCTTGATATTTGGAAATTCTCTTATAAACTTCTCATACAGGCATCCTTTGCCTTCATCAATAATATTTTTTAAAGAACTTATTTTCAAGAGTAACTCATCCAAAAAATAATTTGGAAAGTTTCCTTCTATCATTTTGTTCCTGCAATAACTGCTCTGGTGTTCTAGATGCAGGCTGACACAGGCACTAATACTCATTGAACTCAATGATGATTGATTGGGATTGAAATGAAGAAGATGAAAGGAGGTAACACTTGATGATAAGTGGAATGATGGAAAGAGAATTCCAGGAGAGGGTTGTTGAAGAAGGATTTGTTGAATCCTGTATGAGAAACACCATGAAGGGGAAAGGTGATATGGGCTTATCAGGATAGGTGAAGGGTGTCTTTTAACTACTGGCTGAGAGACTAACCAGTGGGTAGTATTCTACTACTTCCTGAGGGGGAACTTTTCAGGAGGGAAGGAGAGGCCATTATATGTGAGAATTGAAGAGGAAAACTTGAGGGATGCTTGATCCGGTAGGATAAGAAATTCCCCAGCGGTGTTCATAATGTCCAGTGGGCTTGATACTGTATTTGGTATCCAGTAGGAATGGATTTTCCAATGGTGTGACTGATGAGTACATACTGATCTCCCACTTGTGGGAAAGTTGGATCATGCTTGGATACCTTTACATGGCAGGAGAGGGTGATATAGTATTGAAGAATACAGAAAGGGGAAGCCTGAGTGATAAATAATAAAGAATAAATAATAAATAATATGAATAATAAATAATAAATAATAAATAATAAATAATAAATAATAAATAATAAATAATAAATAATAAATAATAAATAATAAATAATAAATCATAAATCATAAATCATAAATCATAAATAATAAATAATAAATAATAAACAATAAACAATAAACAATAAACAATAAATGATAAATGATAAATAATAAATAATAAATAATAAATAATAAATAATGAATAATAAATAATAAATAATAAATAATAAATAATAAATAATAAATAATAAATAATAAATAATAAATAATAAATAATAAATAATAAATAATAAATAATAAATAATAAATAATAAATAATAAATAATAAATAATAAATAATAAATAATAAATAATAAATAATAAATAATAAATAATAAATAATAAATAATAAATAATAAATAATAAATAATAAATAATAAATAATAAATAATAAATAATAAATAATAAATAATAAATAATAAATAATAAATAATAAATAATAAATAATAAATAATAAATAATAAATAATAAATAATAAATAATAAATAATAAATAATAAATTGTAAATTATAAATAATGAATAATGAATTATAAATTATAAATAATAAATAATAAGTAATAAATAATAAATAATACATAATGAATAATAAATTGTAAATTATAAATAATAAATAATAAATAATAAATAATAAATTATAAATTATAAATAGTAAATAATAAGTAATAAATAATAAATAATGAATAATGAATAATAAATAATGAATAATAAATAATGAATAATAAATGATAAATGATAAATAATAAATAATAAATAATAAATAATAAATAATAAATAATAAATAATAAATAATAAATAATAAATAATAAATAATAAATAATAAATAATAAATAATAAATAATAAATAATAAATAATAAATAATAAATAATAAATAATAAATTATAAATAATAAATTATAAATAATAAATTATAAGAAATAATAAATAATAGATTATAAATTATATGGAGTAGTGTACAGGCCCCCACGCGTTGAGGGGACCTACAAAACTCCCACAGGCTGTGTGGGGCCTTTTTCAGGGCTCCCACTTGCCTGCAGCCGTGTACACCAATCCCACACGCCTGGAGTCCTGTACACGGCTCCCACACGCCTGGAGCCCTGTACACGGCTCCAAGACAGCTGGAGCCGTGAATTTAACATCACCCCAGGATATATTCAAAGTCTCTTCCTAAAAATTGACCTCTTCCATCAGCTATTAATATCCTGAGTTTTATCAAAAATCCTTTTCTTTCCCACCTCTTAAACAATTACTTGATCTTCATGGCTGTTTCAGATTTATTTATGATGTTTCTTACCCACAAAAAATTTCTAACAGTGTCCAATAGATTGATAAAATACTTTCAACCTCCCAAAGATGTGGTATTAAATGGTCCAGCCAAATCAATGGTGGATTCTTCTTCTCCTGCTTCTATCTTTTCTCAACTCTCAAAGACCCTTTTTTCTGGTCCTTTTTCCTAGTTTAAAGCTCTCACAAATTTCATCTGTTCCTTTGTTGCAAAATTTTTTATTTATCACAGATGATTGAACCCTTCTCACTTCTGTCTGTGGATTTTCCACAAATAATTTTGACTTAACTATACCATCAAACACTATCTTCTTATCTTTATTTAATTGAAAATTGTCACTTGAGTTTTAAATTTGGAAAAAAATTTTCCATAAACAACTCAAAGACAACAGATTGTATTTTAATTTTCATAGCCACAACTTGGATGTTTGTAATCATTCTCCTCAGCCCTTCTCAAAACTCATTAAATTAAACCTCTAACCCTGGATATACCAGATGCAACTCCTGAAGTATCTTCCTGCACCCCCTTCAGGTCCCAGGAAATATCCCAGGCTGTACCTCTTTTTAGATGGCTTGGTGCATCTTCTATCTGTTCTTCTGTTAGGAAAATTACATGCATATTACATACTTTCTATCCATTGTACATATTCCTGGATTTTAAACCCCCACTTTTTGTCAGGTTTTAAGCTCTTTTGCTATAACGGCTGTGGTTAAACCTGCAAAATCCAAGAAAAACCAATAATTAAATCAGTTATTGAATTATTAAAACAGTAATAATGTTACAGAACAACACAAATCAAATGATACTAAATTATTATGAGTAAAAGTCCACAACTTTACCTCCATAAATAGATTAGGGAACAGGATTTCAAAGCCTAAGGGAGCTTTGTATATAACAATAAACTCCCACCCGCCAAAGTAAAAATAAATGTTACAACTCCAAAGTACTTCCCAAAAAAGCTTGGAGTTCAGGAATTGATTATTTGATTATTTAAATAATAAATTTTAAGACCCCAGTCAATCTTTTTCTTGAGATTAAGTTCAATGGACTTTTTAACTCTTGCCATATTCTTACATCAATAATAAATGATAAATAAGTGAGAAAAGTATGATTGGTAACCAAGACCAAGCTATGATTCATTTCAAGCAAAGATAATGATTACGGTGAAATGAAAGATTGAAACAAATTAAGAAAAGATTTGAAAAGAGTGACCAAAGCAGTTATGACTGGCAACATTCTGATGTCAAGTTCGAGGAGTCAAGAAAATGAGACTAAACAGGAAATGACAATCTGACAGGAAGGTGAGTCAGTGGAGCGTTGGCTGAGACAGGTTGAGAAGATAGTGATGTACTGTGAGCCAGTTGCAAATCCGTCGAGGCCTGAGTTTGGATGATCAATGAGTTTTACTTGAGCGCCTTGAACAATCTGTGAGAGTGAGGATGTAAGCAAGGAGGTGAGGAGTTGAAAGCTTGCTGTTCTTACTTTGGTCAAGCTGGCTGCCAAGGGAATTGAATAGATCAAGGATGCTGTTGTTGAGGATCGAGCGTTGGAAAGATAAGGAGTTGGTTGATCGTCAGTTGAGTCAGGTCTTCATGGTCGCGCTTGGTTGAGGATAGTAGAGTGGAGTTGAGAGTTGGTTGGGATTGGAGTATTCCCAGCGGGGATTGAATAGTACCGCCGCGCGCCATGGAGTACAGTTCAGTAATGGACAAGATGATAGTAAAAGCAAAAACAAAAAAACAACAGGTACGCACCATTCTAAGGTGGAAATTACAATAGATAATTAACACCAAAAAATGGGCCAGATAAACAGTTGAAAGGATCTAGAAGAACAAATGTATTGGGTTGAAAATTCAGAACAGAAATTAACACGCCCCCACAACTCCGAACTCAATGGTAAAGAGAGTTAAATGAATTTACAAGTCTGGAGTTCAAGGTCTTGTTGGCAGCTTTGGTGAGTGCGTCAGCGGTCATGGACAGAGATGATATCAACTTGAGTTCAATTAAGCCTTGTTTGTAGTCGTCTCGGAGACTTTTTGTTTTGAGATCTATGTGTTTGGCTTTTGAGATAGAACCAAATTTTTTAATTTTGTTGTTGAGTCCCTTGTTATCTATGAGATGAAGGGGACACTTAAACTTGCTTTGATAGACCTCTTCAATGAGTTGATTTAACCATTGCGCTTCTAGATGACAGCTTGATGATGCCACACACCCCAATTTGGTAGAAGAGTGTGTTATATTTTTTTGTTGTCTACTGGTCCGGTAAAGGGGACTTCCTTTGAAAGTGCAGATAAAACCACTTTGAGATATTCTTGTTACAGGGTCATCGCCCCAAGTTGCATCACTAAAGCACACAAGTCTGTCTGAGATTGAACGTTGTCCTAGGGTAAGACTTAGATTTTTTGTTTGACTGAGGTATTTCCACATGTGACATATCTCCTTCCAGTGACTTAAGCCAGGTCATTTGCAGTATTTGGCTAGTCTGGATACAGCAAAACTGATATCAGGGCGTGCAAGAACGGAGATGAAATTCAATCTACCTATTGGGGAACGGTAATTGATTTTTAAATCTAGAAACTTTTGATGATTGTCGTCATCAGCTGGTGCAAGATGTAATCCGGGAGTGAGAGGAGTGGATACTGGCTTGCAACCAGTCATGTTGAGCTCGCTCATTCCTTTCTTGATGTGGAGTGGTAAGGATAGATGAATCAGTCCGTCTTCATGAGTGACCTTCATCCTGAGGAGAGTGTTTGGTTTGTGAGCAGACGAGTTTGTGAATTTAGTCAGGAAGGCGTCTTTGAAGCGTTTGACATCTCCCGCTACTACGAGATTGTCTACGTGAAAGAAAACAACCAAGCTACCGTCATTGCCTATGTACAGGCAAGGATCACAGTTAGATTTGATGAATCCTTGTGACTTGATCCATGTGCTCAGCATGCAACACCAGTTTTGAGGAGCCTGCTTGAGGCCGTATAAGGATTTCTTGAGTCATAGATATTTTGATTTTTGATTTCAGCCATAGGGAGTCTTGATATAAACTTGTTTGTCAAGCTCCAAGTGGAGAAATGCGCCCTTGACATCTAGCTGAAGGAGGTCGAGACCCTTGTTGGCCGCATAGGTGAGAAGCGTCCAAAGAGAAGCCACTTTTCCAGTTGGCACATAAGTTTCCAGATAGTCAAGGCCATACCTTTGATTAAATCCCTGGACGCATAGTTGGGTTTTGAAGGTTTCGGCCTTGCCATGGGTGTTATGCTTGACTTTGAACACTGCAACAGTGTTTAATGGATTTGTTACCTCTCCATCTTCAGCTTCTTCCCAGACGGCTTGATCTTCTATAGTGGCAAATTCTTTGGCCGCTGACTCTTTCCAGTGAGGAATTGTCATAGCCTCTTTGAGGCTTGTTGGTATTTTGTTGGCTAAGAATATGTATCAATTGGGTTTGGAAAGATTGTTTTGATTTTGTAAGGTTGGTCGTAGATTGCGTTCTAGCGATTCCCCATCAGAGCTAGTGTCACTGTTTTCATCAGAGAATTCTTTTGGAGATTCCTCCTTGATTTCAACAATTGATTGAAGGGGAGAAGTTTTGCTGGAAACAGTGACAGGTAGTGCGGGTGAGTTGTCAATGTCATCTTTGGATGGGATTTGAATTGGTTCTTGACTGTTGAAGATGACATGTTTTGAATCTATGATCCTCCCGGCGGCATTGATTATCTTGTATGAGAGAGGGTTTGGATTGAACCAAACCAGGATGCCAGACGCTCCTTTTTTGTCCAATTTGGAACTTATTTCAGTCCAATTGAGTTTGTAGGTGAGTGAAGTCCCTATGGGTTTGATGTAGTCCTTGGGTAACTCTTTACCATGCATTTTAACCCATGGTGAGTCTTTGCCTTTCTGTTTTGAAATTTGGTTGAGCAATAGACAACAACCTTTTACAACTTTGTGCCAGCAGGATTTTGGAAGTCCTGAATTGGAAATGGTAGCTCTGGTGGCTTTGATGATTGTTTGATTTGCCCGTTCAACACAACCATTGTGTTGTGAGTGATAGGGTTCAATGATTATTTGATTGATCTGGTGGATCAATAGTAAGTTTGAAGTTTTGAGTTCACAAAATCTCCGCCACCGTCAGAGAAGACATCTTTGGGATAGTTGTTGGTCTTGCAATGCTGGTTTTCAATGACAAAGATGATGATTTTGGCTGAGTTGCTCTTTGATTTAAGAGGGAAACTGGATATGTACCCAGAGTGGGAATCAACCAAGTTAAGTATGTATTGGAACCCACCCTTTGAAACGGGATTGATCAGACCCATCAGATCCAAATGTATTTTGTCGAAGCATTTTGAAGCGACGGTTTGTTGATGAGGAAATGGTTTGCATGTGATTTTTGCCTTATCACAACTGAGGCATTTGAAGTTGTCCTTTTTGGCTGACAGGATAGAGTACTTCAGGAATTTTTCCATTCAGCTGAGGCTTGCATGTCCCAACAAATGGTGTATTGTCATCAGCTTGGCCTGTGAGTAATAAGCACTTTGTGCTTTGGTCATCATGTCGATGACAAATAGGTTATTGGTTATCTTCCCCAACAGTAGAGTTTGTACCTCTTTATAGAGCTTGAAGGTGCTGGGATGGTTCTTGGAATTGACTGAGAGGGACGCTCCTTTTGTCATGAGGGCTCCTAGCAAGATCAGATTGACTGTTGACTCCGGTACCCATGTGGGGTCCAAGAGAGCTAGGGTTTTCAACGGATTTCTTCATCTAACTATGGACTCCAACATCAACACTTTCGTCACATCTGTCAAAGTCTATCTGAAGAAAATGACAAAAGTGGGCATAGAACTACCCACAGACATCATTTCCTATCTTGTGCTTTTCAAGTTCCCAACCTTGGCTTTTAACGAGAACTTGAAAAGCACAAGATAGGCGATGATGTCTGTGGGTAGTTCTATGCCCACTTTGGTCATTTTCTTGAGATAGACTTTGACAGATGTGACGAAAGTGTCGATGTTGGAGTCCATAGTTAGATGAAGAAATCCGTTGAAAACCCTTGCTCTGTTGGCCGACTGGGAGGAGGAAAAATGATGTTGTGTTGAGATCCAGATGAGTTTGGCATCATCTTTGTTTGTATCATCGATGACGTTGTTGTAGGTGATGGAGTCCAGCTTGGCAATCATGTGAGCTACGAACTCCTGATTGACTTCTTTGTCCAATTGTATTGACTTGTCAGGATCATTCATTAATCCAAAAATTCCTCGTAGCTTGAAGAGTTTCTCAAATTTTTTTCTCAACATGCTGTAATTGTCGGCCGTAAGTAGTGGGGTGGATTTGATTAGAGACTTGATAGCGAGAGACTTGTAGTTGAGTTCCCCCCCTGGTCCTGGCGTTGTTGATGGTCCCAATTGCGCCATGAGAGAGGCTTTTAACCGTGAGAAAAGTAGGATTGGTAACCAAGACCAAGCTATGATTCATTTCAAGCAAAGATAATGAGTACGGTGAAATGAAAGATTGAAACAAATTAAGAAAAGATTTGAAAAGAGTGACCAACGGAGTTATGACTGGCAACGTTCTGATTTCAAGTTTGACAAGTCAAGAAAATGAGACTAAACAGGAAATGACAATCTGACAGGAAGGTGAGTCAGTGGAGCGTTGGCTGAGACAGGTTGAGAAGATAGTGATGTACTGTGAGCCAGTTGCAAATTGGTGGAGGCCAGCGTTCGGATGATCAATGAGTCGTACTCGAGCGCCTTGAACAATCTGTGAGAGTGAGGATGTAAGCAAGGAGGTGAGGAGTTGAAATCTTGCTGTTCTTACTTTAATTAAGCTGGCTGCTGAGGGAATTGAATAGATCAAGGTTGCTGTTGTTGAGGATCGAGCGTTGGAAAGATAAGGAGTTGGTTGATTGTCAGTTGATGTCAGGTCTTCATTGTTGCGCTTGGTTGAGGATAGTAGAGTGGAGTTGAGAGTTGGTTGGGATTGAAGTATTACCAGCGGGGATTGAATAGTACCGCAGTGCGCCATGGAGTACAGTTCAGTAACGGACAAGATGATAGTAAGAAGCAAAAAAGAAAAAACAACAGGTATGCACCATTCTAAGGTGGAAATTACAATAGATAATTAACACCAAAAAATGGGCCAGATAAACAGTTGAAAGGATCTAGAAGAACAAATGTATTGGGTGGAAAAGTCAGAACAGAAATTAACAATAAGTTGGGAAGGGGCTATAGGGTAAAGACCCCCCTCTTTTAAGGTAACAGGAGCCCTCAGGGGACTCAAGGTTTCATCAGGGAAGTGCCAGGCTCTCCCTGGTTTCTTCCTCAAGGGCTCAGGATCTCATTATATCATACCAAATGAGAAATGAGGTACTAGTACTCATTTGGGGGGGATTGTCAATGTAAAGTTTTCATTTACATATGCAAAGGGTTAATTTATTTGTCCTAGGACTTAAAAATCAATCCAATGGAAGCTTTATACTTCCAAGAAAGCCTCAGAATTCTTAAATACCTCCCTTTAAATGTAACTTGATAGCCTTGGAATGCACTTTTCTTTTAATTTCTGGTACCTGGGCATACATTATAAATATAGATTATGAATACTCTTGGCAATGATGTTACAAGTTTTATACCTTAAAAATAAGCTCAGGGACGTCTGAGTGGAAGCTCTCAAGGCTCAGTGGAGTTTATTAAAGTATTAATACAGCCCACAGAGGGATAAGATTACAATTATGCAATTTTTCTATACAGAGAAGGTAGTATGTGGATTAATAGAATTACTATAACTGATTCCCAAAAGCATGGAACATATTGGGAACTTCTATATCAATATTTTGAACTCATCTGAGTCCTCATAACTGAAATTAAATTTATAAGGGATCTCAATCTTGAAAATATATATTATAAAGGTTTAAATTCCATAATCAATACTCATAAAAACACCCTTACAAATTGTTACAAAAGTTTATGAAATTTTATAATATAATCATGAAAATCTTTTCATTTTTTAACCCTGGATCTATGGTGGGTAGAACCAGTGACCTTGGTTTCATTTAATGGAAGATGATCCCAGTACTCAACCACTGTACCAAAAAGACATATGCGCTGTTCAGAAAATTGGACAAGTATATTTGTCTTGTGGCTGACACTTCCAGTTCATTAGATGCAAAACCTTCCTGGAAAGGCTCATCACCCAACGTTTCAAGCCTCTAACTCCACCAAACTAGGTCAACATGAAATTCCATGCAGCATAACAGCCCCTGCACAAGTCACTCCCTCCTCAAGGCCTCCTATCAGCTGTCACATATTATGGCCTATTCTCCCTTCCTGGAATAATTCCCCCAAGAAATTAATACTGATCTTATTGGTTAGACCCTTCCAATAGGTGTCATCTCAACACAATAAATACACTCAAACTAATATTACTGATCTCACCTTTCCACCTGTTTTTACCCTTATAGGATTGAGTAGATCAGCCTCCTTCAGAGCCTTACTCTTGGATTAATCTGATATCTTACTCCATCAAACTTGCCCTTAACTCATCCCTCATCCTGACAAACCAAATTTTCTATCCCAAGTTCTGTGATAATTAGTTCCTGTGCCTTCCCCTTCTTTCAAGTCAGGGGCATTTGTGACAGTAATTGAAGGAAAGAAGAGAATTTGTTAATTTCAAAAAGTTCATAATTGTTTGTTCTGAGTTTAACACAATATTTCCCTTTGATTTTTAAGCTTCTACATTTTTCACAAATATTTACAACATCACTTTGTGGTAAAAAATAATAAAAATATTCTTTTTTCTAAGAATGTGGTCAGTAAACCAGAATCCACTAGTATTAAGCTTAATCTTCTATCTTTATTGGAAAATATACCTCATGTCTGACTGTTGAGTTTAAACCTGCTAACATGATGTATCACCACAGTACGGAGGCTGTGCAGTTGAACCTAGACCAGTAATACCAAACAACCCTGGCAGCCACAAGCATCTGTAGCCTAGTTGGTAAATGCAGCACTCTAGTATGTGTCTCAGTCTATCTGAGGTTGTGGGCTCAACTCCCACCAGACTCATATTCATTTTCACAGTCTCAACACTGACTACCATTTTTAAAATATTTAATTAAATCAGAAAGGTAAACTTCTTCATTATTAACATATGGATACTGGGTCAACAATGTGTTTCTGGGTTCTTTCTTGAATCCTACTTTATCTTCCAGAAATTTGGTGGTGGTGAAAAATTTTCAATATTTTCCCTATTGGCTATTAAACTAGTAAATTATTCCACCTTATCATTTTTAGAATGGAAATTCATTTCTTTGGATTAAAAAATATTAGTATATTTTTCTTGGATAGATCTGTTCTCATTGGAAATATGGCCAAAGTTTTAAATTTGTAACACTTGATAATCTTATTTTTCAATTCCTCCTTACCAAAATTCTTTGTGAAGAGTGCGTAAGAAGGCCTATCTTGTATGTTGAACTGGGTGGTGTCTTCCTAAATCCTGCTGAGAAAAAGTCATGTTCAAAAAGGATGAGCTTGCCTTTTTCAAAAATTTTAGGTGAAATACTAGTATCAAGAGGATCCATTGTGCCTGAGGATGTTAATCCTCAGTGGAGGCTAGACTATGAACCTTCCAGTGAAGTAAGTTATCTTTTTGGGTTGTTGGAAGGGTAACAATTATTTAATTGACAGAAATTATAGGTTTTTCAGATTAATTATTTATTACTGTCTTGCTTTTTGACAAAAAATTTTGATCTCATGCTAATGGTACATCCTAAACATGCTAGATTGGATATTTTAAAGTATGTGGTAAATTATACAGCCACTTTGATTGAAAAGCAAATGCTTGAGCCAAATTTTTTAAGGCCCAGCAGCAGTCAACCCAAATTGAAATCAACTTTTTGGGTCAAAATGTTAACACATTGAAAGAGACATTAAGAGGGGGAAAAAGGTTAAAATGGGACCAAAAAGACCAAAGCTAATAAGTCTTTTATTTTGATAAATGCTCATTTTTATGCTTTACTGAACTGATGGGAAAACAATTTATGTAGTGCAAGAAAGGCTTTTTGTCTGAATCTGATCATATTTCAGAGGAGCATACTGAAAAAAGGATTAAAAGAGTATCAAAAAGACCAAAGAAAATAAGTCTTTGGTTTTGAGAAATGTTCAATTTTATTGGCTATAAAATAATGATTATTTTACAAGTCCTTAGGCTCAGAATCTAAATTTCATAGTTTGGTTGAAGAAACCAAAATTTCATTGGGTTTGGTGGTGTTGGAATCTGATTCCTTATCAAAGGATGAAGAAAAAGAAATTGAGGAGTTGAACAGAAGGTCATCTTTGGTGATTTTTTATTCCTTTAATGAGATCAGAATTCCATCTAACTAATTTTTTTTGTGGGAGGTGAATTACCTCAATAAAATACCTGAGAACTTACATACATTCTTGGGTGAGGTTTGGAACCAAGTTGGAAATCGAAGGTGTGGATTGAAAGTATTTGTTAAATCACTTGGGTATGATGAAAATGGATTTTTACAAGTACAAAACAAGATGATTGAAAGATTGGAGAGAAAAAAGCATGGCACATTAACATGCTTGGTGGTGCAAAAGAGGTTGAAAATATTAAAAAAACACCTGATTTTGAAGACAGAAATGAAAAGATTCCCTCTTCAGAATGGCTTTCACAGTGTGACATGAGTCAAATAATGGCAGATACTTATGGAAGACCAATATTTTTCATTTAATTCAATGCGTTTTTTACTTCTACGCCTATGAAAGTGGGTGTAAAATACCAATCAGATACTATGCTCATTTTCTTTGATAACAAAAACCATTGGGTCCAGCTTGTAATTAAGGGAGATGTGATTCCAATCCCACCAATAGTTTACAAACCAAATTCCATTATTTCTAAAAAAAGCAGCTTTTTGGGTTGATCACCTCAAATATCAGCTTGATTTATATTCTAACTTACAGATTCCTTTCATCATTTGGATTTGGGTTCTGATGCTGATATTTTAATTCTATTAATATAAACTTTTATCAAATTTGCAACTTCATTATATCAAGGGTTTTGAGTTAACATCATTATGATGAGTGTTTTTAATGAGATTTTAATGGTTAGTCAGTTCAACTTGTGTTGGGCTGATCCCATCATAAGGAGTATTTTTACTTCTTGTGATGGGATCAGCTTAACACAAGTTGAACTTGGTTTTTTTTGGTGTTTTTACTTTAGGGCTAGTCAAAAGACTTGTATTTAATAGACACTTTAAATTCAGGGCTAGTCACAAGTTCAACTTGTATTTTTTGGCCCTTTTACTTTAGTGCTAGTCAATTTGAATTTATATTTTTTAGGCCTTATACTTTAGGGCTATACATGTTGAACTTACTCATATTTTTTCATTTGCTAGTCAAGTTGAACTTACTTGTATTTTTCAGGCCTTTTTGATTGTTGTTCTGTTTTTTGTACTCATATTTATTCTTTTTTTCTTCATTTTTTGGTGTTTTTGTTAATAATAAATGAAAATATTTATTCCTTTTGATTTCTTTTTATTTCTT
>CM062632.1:12886793-12999293 GCA_025617555.3 Puccinia polysora
CAACCCAAATTTTGGATCAACGCATACTATGTAGGACTGTTGGACCACAGCTAGCAATCCAAAAGTGAACCTAGATTGAACCCAAAGTGAAATGAAGTGAAACTGATAAATAAATCATTGAAATTAAACTGAAAATGTGAACATCTTTCTCAACTCAAAGTGAGTAAACTTTGTAGTTTTTCAATTGATATTTAGATTGAATATGGAAGTAGAATTGCATTTGTTTGCATTATGGGAACAGTGGCAAGCCCTCCTGTTTATGACATGGCTGCTTTGAAGGACTACATTGGTAGTGCCATTAAAAAATATCCTGAAAAAAAGAATTTGGGTAATGAAACATTGGAAGCCCTGATTGCATCCTCATCTAGGTTCACAATTGTGGAACAAAATTTTTCACAAATGGACGTGACCTCTGGTGTTGAGTAAAATTTTATTTTACTCTGATCTTTTCCTCATTTAATTTGATGGAAACAAAACTATTACTATGTAAATATGGGAAATCCACTTGACCCCCCTCCTGTGAGAGCTTTTCCTAGTAGGGAAGAGGCGCAAAACTATTTCCAGACATGGGCAATGAGGCATTGTTACAATTTGACAGTTTTCAACTCAAAGCTTGATAAATATGCAGATTTCCCTTGTGATAGACATGGTTCCTACTCTGGGCAATTGCTCACTGCACAGTTAAGGCAAACTCACACAAGGGAGGTTGGGTGCAATTTTTTAATCCGTGCAAGTCACAAAAAGCAACAACCCTGGTGGAAAATCTCCTACAGACATGATCAACATAACCATTAACCACCTCCACACCCCACAGTGCATCCTCACCTTGGGAGAATATTTGGGGTGGCCTTAGTGGATTTAAAAGAAGGCATGAATGCTGGGCTCAATAAACTTCAACTCAAACGAAAATTGAGAAAGATTTATGGTGGAAAATATGTTGATGACCAAACAATCTATAAAAATAAGCATAAGGTAGCACTTGCAGAACTAAAGGGAAAAATTGTTATTGAGGTCATCTTTGAAAAATTTGAAGATTCAGGTTGGGTTCATCAAGCAAAATTCATTGGAGAGGGACACTTGGAGGCCCTATTCTTGGCCCAAACTGAGGCATTCAGGCTTTTAAAAATATTCTATCATATTGCTTTTTTGGATTTTACTTATAAGAAAAATAAGTACAACAACCCACCATTGCATGTTGTAGGAATTACAGCCAAACAAGACAAAATCACAAAATCTCTTGTTTTTATAACAAGAGAAATCTTCAATTACTACAGATGGTTGGTAAATTCACTAAGGAAGCTGATTTATGATCCTGAGAGACTTCCCAAAGTCTTAGTGACAGACCTTGAAAAAGCTCTGATTTGTGCTCTAGAAAAAATATTCCCTGAGTCGACAAGACAGTGCTGTCAATGGCACTAGTTAAAAACATACAAGCAAACTTTAAAGTGTGCTTTAATAATGAAGTTGAAGGGTGGCAAAGGTTTATGTATCTGTGGGCTAAGTATGGGGCCTCAAAAACACAGGAGGAGGCAGAGGTCAATGATGCAAAACTGAGAGTAAGTTTCAAATCACTGGTTGTCCTGTTAATCATCCATATTTTGGTTTGATTAAATTATGAATTGTACAAATTGTTTCTTGGAAGACCGTGAGGATGTGCTCATGTATATGAACTATAAAATCTTCCATATCCAGGAGAAATTTGTAACTGCTTGTACTTGCAAAAAGCCTGAGTTTGGAAATAAAGCCACATCTTGGGTGGAAGGGGCCTATTCCACGCTCAAACAATTACTTGAAAATTCTTTGGGAAACATGTTGGATGTTTTGAGGAACCTTGATGGAACAGTTCAAAATCAAATTAAATTGGTTCAGGCTGCACTTTCAAACTCTTGAGTTAAGATAGGAATAGTTATTCCCATTGAACTGTTACTGTTGCAATACAAGTTTTCTTTAGAGGCAATTAAACTTGTTGTGGGACAATTTGAGAAATTAATGTGGAACCATTATGGCAACGTGTGCACCACATCATTCGCCAAGAACATGGTTTTGTCCTGTTCCCACCAGATAGGTGACCTAATAGCATCAAGAGGATCCATTTTTCCTGAGGATGTTCATCCTCAGTGGGGGTTTGATTGTGACCCTTGCAGTTCGAGTTCTTTAAGTTGGTTTAAGTTGTATTTTTCAAATCACTTTTTAATTAATGGTTTTTTATAAATTCTTTTTTAATGATGATTCCAACTCTACTAATTTTTGATCCTTTTCAATTTTGGAAGTTTGATGTTGATGAAATTCTCAAGAATTCTTAGTTACATGAGAATCTAAATTAAATGATCTTGGAACATCCTCAACAAGATCAGTGCAAGCTGTTGAAGCAATTGAGGAAGCAGATCACAAATTATCAATCAAAGCCAAGATATGAACCTTAAGTGTTGAAATCAAGCAGAGGCTGGCCAAAATTAAAAGATACCTGGAGAGATCCTTCTTGATTTCATAATTTTGAAAAGAAAATTAAGTGGGAAAATAGAATTAGAGGGGCAAAGAAAAAAAAAGATAGTCAGTATTTTCTTTTGTGAAAAGTCCATTTTTTTGGTTTAATGAACTGATGATGATATGATGTTCATTGTTACTAAAATTCCCCAGGAGCAGAATCTGAATTTCATAGTTGAGAGGAAGGGACTGAAAGTGAATTAGCTTCAATTGATTTGGAATCTAAATACTGTTCAGAGGAAGAAAACATGCATGAAGCATCAACCAGAAGCTCATCCTTGGTGAGTATTGATGTGATTTGTTAATTTTATTGGAATTTTGGCTGAGTGGGTCCTTATAGGAGCACAAAGTCAAATATGTCAATAAAATACCTGAGAATTTACATATTTTCTTTGGTGAGGTTTGGGATCCAATTGATGATGGTAATTGCAGATTTTGAGTCATTGCTAAATTCTAGGGTAAGATGAAGATTGTTGGTTGAAAGTGAGAAAGGAAACTTATGAAAAATTGGGGAGAAATAAAGCATGCTATATTAAGATGCTTTGTTTTTCAAAAGAGTTAGAAAAGATTAAAAAAAGCCTTGATGTTGAAAAATTCAATGAGAATATTGAATCTTCAAAATACCTGGCTAAGTTAGATATGGGTCAAATAATAGCAGACACTGTTAAAATGCGGATGCACTCAGGTAATGTGCATAGGAGTGTGTAATCCAAATGGGATGCAAAATTGGGCCTCCATGGCCCATTGGACATCACGTGGGCCACGTGTGCCTATGTGGGTGTTATTGGTTTTGGGCATTTGGGCGCCAAAAAACGTTTTTATGGTCTTTTGGGACACGGTCCCTCACGGGCCCGCCAGGGTGGATGGGCCACCCAAGCCAGATGAGCTTATTTGGGCATAAAAGGGCCCAAGCTTTATTATGGACATACTTGGCCAGACGGGCTGGCCTGCCAAAGTATGTAATTCTCACAATTTGGGCTTGGGGCGGCCCATTTGGGCCGCCGCCCCTGTCGCGGCCCGCTAGGGGCCGCTGCCCGTGTCGTGGCCCGCTTGGGGCCGCTTCCTGCGTCGCGGCCCGCTAGGGGCCGCTGCCCGTGTCGTGGCCCGCTCGGGGCCGCTTCCTGCGTCGCGGCCCATGCGGGGCCGCCTATTTTCCTTGGTATTGCCCACGTGGGGCCCAACAGCCCGAAGGCCCGCGCAGGGCTGTTGTGCGGGCCCAGCTGGTTGCGCCAGGCAACCAGCGCCACGGAGCCAGGGCTCGCGGCCCCGGCTTGCTCCCCCTCCCCTTGCTTGCGGTTGCAAGGGGGATGGGGGCAAGCTGGCTGGGTTGAACAAGCCAGCGACCGGCCGCAACAATGCGGTTGGTCAGGGCAGGGGGGACCTGACCACCCCCTTGCCCAAGGAGGGGGCGGCGCTGGCGGCCAGTGGAGAAACCGGCAGGTGGGGGGGAATTCATCACCCCTCCACCATTGATCATGTGAAGCAACCAAGCAAAGGGGCGCCCTCCCCCCCCTTTACCAAGGGGGAGGAGCAATGGGCCTGGGGGGACCTGATCACCTCCCAGGCCAACTTTCTTGACGACAACCTGGGGGTATCAACCCCCAGGGCCCCTGGTGAGGGGATTTGACCGCCCCCACCAGGGATTTGAGAGAAAGAGGGGGGGGGAAAGCATGTCCTCTGGTCACACCCCCCCCCATGTGAGTCTGAGACAGGACCCAGGTGTGCCCTGGGTCCCACCTGGCCCATTTGAGGGGCCAGAGGCTGGCTGCATGAGGCAAACAGCCCGCAAACAAGGTAATGAGGTCATCATGGCTGGTTGTAATGGACAACCAGCCAAGGGGATTGAACAGCAAGGGGCTGGTTCAGCCCCGTAACGGTGAAAACACTGGAATGGACTGGAATAGGCTGGTTGTAAGGGTTCAGGAACTGACGCCATGCGGGATGATGTAGTCCCAACCAAGTAACAAGGCCAGTAGAGCCTGTAGAGCACTTTTGGGGCGGAAAATTTGCCTTTTGGCTTGTTGTATCATGGGCTCACAAGAGGCCAATTGTTTTTACTTAAGGACCTCTTCTCCCTGCTGTTTTCCATCCATTCATTCATCATACCAATGAAATTCATCCAACATGTTGCTTCATTGTGACAGCCCCATTAGCCAACATTGACACCCAGTGTCCAGCATTTCTTTTGCTTTAAATACTGCTCATTTGCCTAGGCTAATTGCTGGCCATAGTTCTAACACATTATCAGTACCATCATCATCATTATTTCCAAGCAAGATAGACCCTTATACCTTACTTTGGACAACCTCAAGGACCTCAAGTTTTCCAAGAAGATGTCTTATATCCCAGAGTCCAGCTCCGCAAAGTTAGTTTTGAATAGTCAGAACTATAATTCTTGGGCTGTCCTTTTGGACAGTTAGTTGGATAACATCTGTTGTGGGGATATTATGAGAGGAGATGATACTTTGATCAGATCAGAGGTGGAGAAGAAGGCCTATCATCTTATTCTTAGAAACTTGGATGAGCATCATGTAACATGGGTTGCTGATACTCTTTTGGAGGAACAGAAGAGGAAGGGGAGTGTTTTATGGAAAATGCTCAAGTCAAGGTATGCTAGTGACTCTGTTCATCAAAAGGGGATTGCTTTCAATAGATTGTTTAAGTTGAAATTTGGCAACTGTAAACAATTTGTGGGGGAAGCTAGATCTAGTATTGCTAAGTTCAAGTCATCTGGGCTGAACATGGATCCTGAGTGTTTGTCACTCTTAATTCTTCAAAAGCTGCCAAAAGAATATGAGTCCTTGGTCAGGATCATATCTCAGTTGGATCCCCTTCCAGGAGAATAGGATGTGCTTAGAAGGATTGAAAAGGATGATCTTCAATTCAAGATGAAGGAGAGCACAGGAACTGCTCTGGTGGGCAAGACAGGAAAATCTGGGAAGAAGGCAAAGGCCAAAAAGGATTTATCAAAGGTCTTGTGTTATAATTGTCAGAAGAAGGGGCACTATGCAAAGGATTGCAAGGATGCCAAAAAGAGGAAGAAATCCAAGGAAAGTGAAAAGGAAGACAAAGAGGCCAACCTTATCATGGAAAATGTTGCTATGGTGGCAGTGGATGTTCCAATGGAACAAGCTGTTGTGGAACAAGTCCCCACAAGAAGGCTAAAATCAAAGAGGATCAAGAGATGGACTTGATTGGTTATGAAGTATGTAATCTTAACCTTGAAAATGAGAACTTATCAGTGGCTGATAATTCTTCATTTCTTACAGGAGGATTGTTGAAGGAGGATGTTCTTGTTTTGATTGGTTCTGGTTGTACAGACCACATGTTTTTTGAGCCAAATTCGTTTTCAAATATTAGAGATTTTGATGGTGTTGTAAATATTGGACAAAAAGTAAGAACAATCCAGATTAAGGGGATTGGAAAAGTTATTCTTGCAAATCACATGGGTTTCAAAATAATTTTTTAGAAAGTGTTCTATGTACCAGATTTGCCTTATAACCTTGTGTCTCTTGGAGTGATCTGGAAAAAGTGTTTCCAGATTTGTTATCTTAGAGAAGATAAGTTTGTTATTGATTTGAATGGTAGAACTATCCTGATTGGAGAAGTTTGGAATAAGTTGCTCTGTGCTGACTTGTTCAAGATTTCAGCTCTGAGCACTTTTTCTCACAATAGAAGTGGCCATAAGGTAAAGGACAGCAACTGTGAGAGTTGTACCTTAGGGGCCAAGACCAGGAATGTGTTCTCAAAGAGTAGAGACCACACAGAATTCCTAGTGAGGAATTCTCCTTTGATTTGGCAGGGCCATTTTCACCGGTCTGTCTTGGAGGGGAAAGATACTTCATCAATTTGGTTGATACAGCAACTAATTATGTTTGGGTAAAACCAATAAGATCAAAGGATCAAACCAAAGAGGAGGTTTAAGTAATCTTCAAAGTCTGGAAAAAGAATGGTTTGATGAGGGAGATCAAGAGGGTTATTACTGATGGAGGGGGTGAGTTTGTGAGTAAAGAGTTTGAGAAACTATTGAATGATTATGGTATCATTCATATAGTTACTACTGCTAATACTCCACAAAACAATGGAATAGTTGAGAGGATGAATAGGACTTTATTGGAAAAAGTCAGAACTATTATGGCTCAATCTGGTCTACCAAAGTTTTTATGGGCTGAGTTGGTGTGCACAGTGTGTCTGTTGCACAATATTGTAATTGTTAATGGGAAGTGTCCTCATTATCATTTTTGGAAGTTTTACACCATAAAATCACACCTAAGAACAATTGGTTGCTTGGTGTATTATAGTGTCAACCATAATGAGATGGTTGGAAAGTTAGATCCTAGAGCCAGAACAGGGGCACTTGTGGGCTGTGACTTAATAAGTAAGTCATACAGGATTTATTGTCCAGGGACAAGAAAGGTTATCCGTAGTAGGGATGTAAAATTTGAAGAAAGTATCTTTCCACTCAAAAGTGGTGGACCTAGTGCTGTTCAGGAATCACAGCAGGAAATAGCATTGGAGCCTATTTCCCCAGCAGAGGCTGGAGAGAATATCATGAGTGATGATATTGAGGTGGCAAACATGCCACAGGAGGCTTCAGTACCCACTTCAAGGGAGCCTGTGGAATCAGAACCTGATGAGCCTCCACCTCCAGTTAGAAGGAGGGGCAGGATGAGAATGTCTGTTGATAGGTATGGGGAATGGAAGTCCCATTATGCTTCTGCGGAATATGAGGAAAATACACTTCAGGAACAGTGTATGCTTAATGATATTCTACAGTTGAGTTCAGAAATGGGTAATAGAGTTAACCCAAATAGCTTTGGCCAAGCTATGAATTCTGATGAGAGAGCCAATTGGAAGACAGCTATTTTGAGGAATTTGATTCTCTAGAGAATAATAGTGTGTTTGAAGTGGTTAAGCGGGATTCAGTTCCAAAATGAAAGACCATTTTTGGGTCTAGATTAGTGTTAAAAAAGAAGTTTGATACTAATGGAGTCTTGAAGAGGTTCAAGGTTAGATGCGTTGCACAGGGCTTCAAAATGAGAGAGGGTATTGATTACCCGGAGAATTTCTTGCCAACTGGAAGGCTGTCCACCTTCAGGTACATCATTGCTTTGGCAGTGGAGTTGGGTGAAGAAATCAGACAGGCTGATTTTGTGATTGCATACTTGAATGCAAAACTTGGAGAGGAAGAGACTGTTTATATGTCAATTCCTGATGGTTTCAAGGAATGGCTGGTCAAGACCAAGCCAGAAAATATGAAGAAAATCTGTGTGAGAAGTTTCCTCTCAGAAGATAAAGGGGAGTATGTCCTCAAGCTGAGTAGATCCCTGTATGGATTGAAGCAAGCAGCTAGGTCATGGTATAATACTATGAGCATGAAACTGATAGAGATTGGTTTCAACACAAGTTTGTCTGAACCTTTTATCTTTGTGAGAAAGGATGCAATTTTGTTTGTATAGGTCAATGAAATTATCATTATTGGGAATGGTAAGGAGAGAGTCATAGAGACACTCAAAAAAGAGTTGGAGATAAAAGATCTTGGTCTGGCACAGAAGGTGCTGGGAATGAAAGTTAGTAAGAGCAAGAATGGGATCAGGTTGGATCAGAACCATTATGTGTCAGCTCTACTTAAGCAGTATGGCTTAGAAGATGCAAAGGAGTTTGGTACTCCAATGCAGTCTAACATTCCGTTAGAAAAGTCTACAGATGAAGAGCATCAAGAGTTTTTTCAATCTGGGAATGATTATAGATCAGCTATTGGATCTTTGAATTATTTGGGGAAGTGTACAAGGCCAGATATTACTTATGCGATTGGGATTTTGTCACAACACTTAGAGAAACCATGCATGAGGCATTGGTCAGCGTTTAAGAGAGTTATGAGGTATCTTAAAGGAACAAGCAGTCTGGGACTGCAGTTTTCAAACTCATCAAACTTTGACTTGGTTGGTTATTATGATGCAATTTGGGCAGATGGTAACACTAGGGAATCAACAAGTGGTTTCGTATTCTTCTTAGGAAAGAATCTAGTGTCTTGGATGTCTAAAAAGGTGTCAGCAATAAGTCTTTCATCAACAGAAGCAGAGTACAGAGCATACTGGTCAGCTTCACAGGAAGCAAAATGGTTGAGAAAGGTCTTAGAGGATACTCATAAACCACAAGGGTTTGCTTTGTTTTATTCTGATAACCAGAGTGCCACTGCGTTGGCAAAAAATCAAGTGTTCCATTCTAGAACAAAACATATTGATGTTCATTATAACTATATACGGGATTCAGTTAACTGCAAAGAGATAGTGTTACGGTACATTACTACTGGGGCAATGATTGCAGATATCTTAAATAAGGCGTTAGATAGGAACAAACATGAATGTTTTGTGTCTAGTATGCGTATGGCATTCCTTTAAGTTTAAGGGGGTGTGTTAAAATGCAGATGCACTCAGGTAATGTGCATAGGAGTGTGTAATCCAAATGGGATGCAAAAAAAAGGGCCTCCACGGCCCATTGGACATCACCTGGGCCACGTGGGCCTATGTGGGTGTTATTGGTTTTGGGCGTTTGGGCGCCAAAACATGTTTTTACGGTCTTTTGGGGCACGGCCCTCACGGGCCCCCCAAAGTGGATGGGCCACCCAAGCCAGATGGGCTGTTTTGGGCATAAAAGGGCCCAAGCTTTATTATTTACATACTTGGCCAGACGTGCTGGCCCGTCAAAGAATGTAATTCTCATGATTTGGGCTTGGGGCGGCCCATTGGGGCCGTTGCCCCTGTTGCGTCCCAAGTCGCAGCCCATTTTGAGGCCGCCTATGTTCCTTGGTACAGCCCATGTGGGGCCCAATGGCCCGCGCGGGGCTGTCGCGCGGTGGGATGCGGCGCGACCCCGGCTGGTTGCGCCCGGCGACCAGCGCCGGGGAGCCGGGGCTTGTGGCCCCAGCTTGCTCCCCCTCCCCTCGCTTGCCTTGCAAGGGGGATGGGGGCAAGCTGGCTGGGTTGAACCAGCCAGAAACCAGCTGCAACAATGCGGTTGGTCAGGGAAGGGGGGACCTTGTTGGAATCTGACCGCGACTCGCGACACCCAACACTCAGATCAATCGGACGACCAGTAGATCTGAAGGGGACGTCCAAGTGTAGAGAAACCTAACTATGTGTATTCAAACCTTGTCTATCACCCAGTTAGGTCTTAAAGAGCTTGTACTTAAAGAACAGTTGTACCGTCCCTCTTTCTGCTCTCCTCACTCATTCGTCGCTTTCTCGTCTCTTATTTCTCGTACCTCGTTCAGGTACTGTCCATCTCCCTCGTCTCCTTTGGTCCCACTATTTGAGCCCCACTCGTCCTCACTCGCTGGTTGCATCTTTCAGGTTTGCCCTTTATCTTTCATTCCTTGTTTCACTTCTTTTGTGTCTCGATTCTTGTTTGTAATTTCCCTCTCATGCTTGCTTCCTGAAATCAACTCACTCATTTGTTGCTTTCTCGTCTCTTATTTCTTGTACCTCGTTCAGGTACTGTCCATCTCCCTCGTCTCCTTTGGTCCCACTATTTGAGCCCCACTCGTCCTCACTCGCTGGTTGCATCTTTCAGGTACTGTCCATCTCCCTCGTCTCCTTTGGTCCCACTATTTGAGCCCCACTCGTCCTCACTCGCTGGTTGCATCTTTCAGGTTATGAGCCCAGTAAAATACCAGCCGTGTGGCCAATAGGACAAGGAGCGTAGTGTAGATTCAAGGACATCAGAAACCGTGGCCAATCTCCCTTTCTCCCCATCTTCAACAAACTCACCTCCACCCACTTCCTCCAGTGGCTTCCCTTCCTCTCCCACCTACTCTACTGCATCATCGGGGAATACTGTTCAGAACCATCTCCTAGGATCCAAATCCCAACATTCAACTCATTCATTTCCCAACATCATGACCGACTCCCATGACTCCCGCGGTATCCTATGTGAAAAGCTCTCCGGACCCGGAAACTTCTCCAGCTGGCGAAACAACGTCATGACAGCACTTGGATACAAGGACCTGGACACTGTTGTTCTTGAATGTCCCGATGAAGTCACTCCAGAGATTAAACTAAAGAAGAAGCAAGCCACCACCTTTATCCGCTTGCACTTGGACCAACAAAACTTCACTCGTTTTGTCAGGGATCCAACTAAGTACGAGCCTAAAGAACTCTGGGACGCTATCTGTGACCACTACGCCACCAAGTCTCTCGAGAACGTGGTCAACCTTATGGATCGACTATACAACATCCCTTTTTCCAATGGTGACCTACAAGACTCCATCAATAAGTTCCGCGAGACTTTTTGACTGCTCTTGGAAGTGTCTTTCGACAACCTGGACACCTCCACTATAGAAACTCTTTGGGCAATCATTATCCTCAAACGACTCCCTTCCTCTTTTGCTGTCATGCGATCCTTGCAATTTGCCCAATACAAAGGGAAACAAGCCAAAATCCCAATGGACACATTCCTGTCCGACCTTGAACTTGAAATACAGCGACAATCTGAATCCACCAAAGTGACTCAAGCCTCTGCGTTCAACGTATCACGCCAACCCTCATCCAATCCATCCCTGAACAAAAATCAAAAACGACGAAACGTTTGCGAAAATGGGGTACACAATCCAAATACCCTACATACCCCTGATCAATGCCACCAACTGCATCCAGAGCTAGCCATTGCCTACCATCAGGCTGCTCTCAGTCGAATCCAAAATAAGACTCAACCTGGAAAAGCGAATCTCAGTTCGAACAACGTCAACCCTGACTTAATCATCCTAGACAGCGGGGCCTCCGGTCACTATCTCAAGCACCGGGGGTACTTTGTTACATTCCAACCCTCCAGCTCAACCCTCTATACGGCCAATGGCACTCCTCTCAAAATTGTGGGACACGGCAAAGCCATTATCCCTCTGGCTTCGGGAATTCTTGAAATCCCGCATGCACAGCTAGTTCCTGACCTATCCAATTCTTTGATCTCCATGACACCTTACCTCCAATCTGGATACTCCATCAGACCGACCAGCAACGGTTTCGAGTGTATCAAGGACGGTCATCAACTAATGACTGGTAATTTCTCCGACAACATTCTTGCTCTTAACATCTCGCACCCCAGAGCTCTTACAGCCAAATCCCCCCTTGATCTCCACCGCTCGCTTGGTCATCCAAATGACAAATACCTCCGAAAGTTATTTCCCAATCTCCCTAACACTCCTATCGACTGTTCCGAGTGTCTGGCTTCTAAAATGACTCGAACCCCTTTTACCGGTCATTTTCCTACTCCATCCTCCTGTCTTGAATGTATCCACATGGATCTCTGTGGTCCTATTTCTCCCATGTCCAAGGGAGGAAACCGTTACTTCCTGAAGATAGTGGATGGCTATAGTCGTTATGCGTTCATCTATCCAATTAGGAGTAAGTCCGATGTGTACGATTGTTTCATCTCCTTTCTCAATGAAGCTGAATGCTTCTCCAACCGCAAAGTTAAGACAGTAGTGTCGGACAATGGGGGTGAATTTGTCAATGAAAGGTTCAGTACCCTCTTCAACAACAAAGGAATTCTCCACATCACCACTGCTCCATACACCCCTCAGCAAAATCCTTTCTCCAAACGGGGGAATAGAACTACCATTGAGAAGACCAGGACCCTGCTTCACACCAGTGGGACCCCTCTGACCTTCTGGGGAGATGCAGTATCAACAGCCGTTTTCTTAGAAAACCGCACTCCCCACTCCGCCTTAAACTTCTCCACTCCTTTTGAAAAATGGACCGGTAGACCTCCTCAGCTAGATCATCTGGCTCCTTTTGGAAGCAAAGCCATAGTCTACACTGAAAAGAAATGGAGAAATTCCAAGTTCGATCCATCTGGTGAAGAAGGTGTTCTAATAGGTTTCAACTCCCACCACCGTTCATTCAAGATCTGGATGCCCAAATCAGATAAAATCCTCTGGTCACACCATGTCAAGATATGTCTCGATACCTTTCCCTGTAAAGACCTTCCCCAAAATCATGATCTCCCCAAACTCCTCATTTTTCCAATGGACAATCTGCCAGTCGCTCCATCTCCTACACTTCCCAACATGACTCCAATCGAGTTGACCGAATGCCAAAATCCAGCCAACCTGCCGGCTGTGGAAGAGGGCACCAACCCTCCTCAATCTCCTGCCAATGACTCTTCCTCAAACCTCGGTCCCATCTCTCAGCCCCCAGCCTCTAAGCATCACTGCTACGTTCCCTGGTACGACTCCGCCCCCAAGGAGGTTGGATCTGACATTTCAGAAGATCGGATCCTCCCTGCCAGAAGACGTAACCAAGCGCATGTCATCATTTCCGAGCCCTCCGCACATTACGACCCAAGGACCGTGTCTGAAGCTAAAAGGTCCCCTGACTGGCCGGACTGGAAGGACGCTATCAACGTCGAAAAGGATAATTGTGTCCGGCATCAGGTGTGGGAAGTCGTTCCCAAGCCAGCTCACATCAAGGAGCTCGACACCACATGGGTCCTAAAAACCAAATTTAATTCTGACGGTCTGTTTGTAAAACGGAAGGCCCGACTCTGCGCAAGGGGATTCCGTCAAGTTGAAGGCATCGACTACAACGAGACTTTTGCTCCCACGGGTCGCCTATCCTCTCTTCGCATCCTACTCAGCCTGGTTGCCTCCTTCAACCTTGAACTCCATCAGATGGACGTTAAATGCGCCTTTCTGAATGGGAAACCAGAAGAAGAAATCTTTATTAAATGTCCCGAAGAAGTTGAAATCTCCATTCCCCCCGGATATGGTCTCAGACTCACCAAATCACTCTACGGCCTCAAGCAAAGCCCGCGATGTTGGTACTCGGCTCTGTCCACCTTCTTCTCCTCCTTAAATTTCAAATCATCCGTTGTCGATCCGTGTCTCTTCATTCACTCCGATCCCACTAAACTTTGCCTTGTGTATGTTCATGTAGACGACCTTGTCATCGGTGGAAGACTACAAGATGTGATGAAATTCAAGGAAAACATTAAATCAAAATTTGAGATGGAAGATTTAGGGGAATGCAAGTGGGTACTGGGAATGAGGGTCACCAGAGATCGCAAGAGTCACACGATTCAATTACATCAGGACCAATACATCGCGAACATGCTCTCCAAGTTTGGTATGACCGACTGTAAACCAGCCTCCACCCCTCTTCCTCAACAACCTGGCAAGGTCCCCATATCGGACAAACCAGTAGACTCCTCATTCAGCTACCGACGAGGGGTGGGCCTCCTTAATTATCTTGTCCAATGCACCAGGCCGGACCTTGCGTTCACCTGGAGCTACCTTTCCCAGTTTCTCAACAACCACACCATCACCCATCAACGGCAGTTCCTTCATCTCCTTCGCTATCTTAAACGCACCAAATCCTTGGGTATCTCCTTGGGTGGCGACTTGTCAACCTCCTTCAAACTAAAGGCGTACTGCGATGCTGATCATGCATCAAGTAATGACCGTTGCTCGTTCACTGGCAGCTCCGTCTTTCTAAACGGTCCGGTCATCTGGCGGTGCTCTAAGCAATCTGTCATAGCCCTGTCCACCACCGAAGCAGAACATAGATCCTGCTCCGAGTCAGGACAGGATCTCCTTTGGGCCTCTCAACTTCTGTCCATTCTGGCCAAAGTTTTTCAACATCCATTCAGTTCCCCTTCCCTTTTTTGCGACAACCAGGGAGCCATAGCTCTTCTGGAAAATCCCGTTTACCAACATTGAAAACGCCATATCGATGTCCGACTCCAATGGATCAGACATCAAATTGCCAACAACAACTTCGCCTTATACTACACTCCATCCAAGGACAACCTTGCGGACGGGATGACCAAAATCCTACCTCCTCATCTCCACTCAAAATTCTTGAAAGACACCGGCGTCCTGGGACTTCATTCAGATTAGCAAGCACGGGGGGGTGTTGGAATCTGACCGCGACTCGCGACACCCAACACTCAGATCAATCGGACGACCAGTAGATCTGAAGGGGACGTCCAAGTGTAGAGAAACCTAACTATGTGTATTCAAACCTTGTCTATCACCCAGTTAGGTCTTAAAGAGCTTGTACTTAAAGAACAGTTGTACCGTCCCTCTTTCTGCTCTCCTCACTCATTCGTTGCTTTCTCGTCTCTTATTTCTCGTACCTCGTTCAGGTACTGTCCATCTCCCTCGTCTCCTTTGGTCCCACTATTTGAGCCCCACTCGTCCTCACTCGCTGGTTGCATCTTGTTAAAATACGTACGCACTTACGCGGGTGCTACGTATAAGTGTAATCCAAATGGGATGCACAAATGGGCCTCTAAGGCCCATTGGACACACACACGGACCATACGGGCCCATGTGGATGTCACGGATTTGGGAAAACTGGCCTCAAAATGCGTGAAATAGGCCTATTGGTACACGGGCCCCAACGGGCCCGGTGGGGTATATGGGCAGATACAGCCAGATGGGCTTGTATGGGCATAATTGGGCCCAAGGTTTATTTTGGACATACTAGGCCAGACGGACTGGCCCGCCAAAGTATGTTTTTCTCAGTTTTCGGGCTTGGGGCGGCCCATTGGGGCCGCCGCCAGTGTCGCGGCCCACCCGGGGCCGCTGCCCGCGCCGCGGCCCGTTCGGGGCCGCCTGTGTTCCTCGGCACGGCCCACGCGGGGCCCGACGGCCCGCGCGGGGCTGTTGCGCGGCCGAGGGATCCCGCGCGGTGCGATGCCGAGCGGGCCCGGCTGGTCGCGCCCGGCGACCAGCGCCGCGGAGCCGGGGCTCGCGGCCCCGGCTCGCTCCCCCTCCCCTCGCTCGCCGTTGCGAGGGGGATGGGGGCGGGCTGGCTGGGTTGAACCAGCCAGCGACCGGCCGCGACATCGCGGTCGGTCAGGGCAGGGGGGACCTGACCACCCCCTTGCCCAGGGAGGTGGCGGCGCCGGCCGCGGTAGTAGCGACCGGCAGGTGGGGGGGATTTGATCACCCTCCCACCTAGCGAAGCGATGCAGAGGGAGCGAGGGGCGCTCCCCCCCCCCCTTTACCGAGGGGGAGGAGCGTCGGGCTGAGGGGACCTGATCACCCCCAGCCCAGTCCTTTTCCTAATGACGACGCCCTGGGGGTATCGACCCCCAGGGCCCCTGGTGAGGGGATTTGACCGCCCCCACCAGGGATTTGAGAGAAGAAGGGGGGGGGCGGCATGTCCGCCGGTTACACCCCCCCCTAGTGAGGTTGAAACCGGACCCAGGTGAGTCCTGGGTCCCACCTGGCCCATTTGAGGGGCCAGGGGCTGGATGCATGAGGCAACCAGCCCGTAAGTATGACAATGAGGTCATCAGGACCGGTTGTAACAGACAACCGGTCCAGGGGATTGAACAGCAAAGGGGCTGGTTCAGCCCCGTAACGGTGGAAACACCAGAATGGACCGGAATAGGCTGGTCGTAAGGGTTCAGGGACTGATGCCATGTGGGCTGATGTAGTCCAAACCAAGTAACAAGGCTTGTAGAGCCTGTAGAGCTCTTTTGGGGCGGAAAATTTGCCTTTTGGCTTGTTGTATCATGGGCTCACAATAGGCCAATCTTTTGTACTTAAGGAGCTCTTCTCCCTGCTGTTTTCCATCATTCATTCATCATCCAATCGAATTCATCCAACATATTGCCCCATTGTGAGAGCCCCATTAGCCATTATTGACACACAGTGTCCAGCATTTCTTTTGCTTTAAATACTGCTCATTTGCCTAAGCTAATTGCTGGCCATAATTATAACACATTATCAGTACCAACATCATCATTACTTCCAAGCCATCTAGACCTTTGTACCTTACTTTGGAGAACCTCAAAGACCTCAAGTTTTCCAAGAAGATGTCCTATATCCCTGATGTTAGCTCTACCAAAATAGTTCTGAATAGTCAGAACTATAATGCTTGGGCTGTCCTTATGGATAGTGAGCTGGATAACATCTGCTGTTGGGAAATTATGGATGCAGATGACACTCTGATCAGTTCAGAAGTGGAGAAGAAGTCTTACCATCTGATCCTTAGGCATCTTGATGAGAATCATGTGACATGGGTTGCTGATACTCTTAGGGAAGATGAGAGGAGGAGGGGCAGCATCCTTTGGAAGCTGCTTAAGTCCAAGTATGCTGGTGATTCTGTTCACCAGAAGGGTATAGCCTTTAATAAACTGTTCAAGTTACAATATTCGAATTGTAAACAGTTTGTGGCAGAGGCTAGGTCTAGTATAGCCAAGTTCAAGTCATCTGGACTTAACATGGATCCAGAGTGTTTGTCACTCTTAATCCTTCAAAAGCTGCCAAAAGAGTTTGATTCCTTAGTCAGAATCATTTCTCAATTGGATCCTCTTCCTGGGGAGGAGGATGTGCTTAAAAGGATTGAAAAGGATGACCTTCAATTCAAGATGAAGGGGGGTTCTGGAACAGCCCTAGTTGGAAAGACTGGAAAATCTCGCAAGAAGGCGAAAAAGGATTTGTCCAAGGTCTTATGTTACAATTGTCAGAATAAGGGTCACTATGCTAAGGACTGCAAGGAGGCCAAGAAAAGGAAGAAGTCCAAAGGGGATGACAAGGAGGTCAATCTCACAACTGAAAACGTTGCAATGGTGGCGTTGGATGCTCCAATTGAAGAGGCTGTTGTGGAAGAAGGTCCCAACAAGAAGGCCAAAATCGATGAGGATCAAGAAATGGACTTGATTGATTATGAAGTGAGTAATCTTAACCTCAAAGATAAGAACTTATCAGTGACTGATAAAGCTTCTTTCCTACTAGGAGGATTGAAGGAGGATGTTCTTGTTTTGATCGATTCTGGTTGTACAGATCACATGTTTTTTGAACCAAATTTATTTTCAAATCTTAGTGATTATGATGGGGTTGTAAATATTGGTCAGAAAGGCAGAACAATTCAGATTAAAGGAATTGGAAAAGTTATTCTTGCAAATCAACTGGGTTTCCAAATTACTTTTGATAAAGTGTTCTATGTACCAGAGTTGCCTTACAACCTTGTGTCTCTTGGGGTGTTATGGAAAAAAGGTTTCCAAATTCGTTATCTTAAAGGAGATAGGTTTGTTATTGATATGAATGGGAGAACTGTTCTTAGTGGACAAGTTCGGAATAAGCTTCTGTGTGCAAGCTTGTTCAAATTCTCAGCTCTGAGCACTGTTTCTCACAATAGAAGTGGCCATAAGGTAAAGGACAGCAACTGTGAGAGTTGTACCTTGGGGGCCAAGACTAGAAATGTGTTCTCTAAGAGTAGAGATCACACAGATGTTCCTAGAGAGGAATTTTCCATTGATTTGGCAGGGCCATTCACTCCAGAGTCCCTTGGTGGGGCAAGATACTTCATCAATTTAGTTGATACTGCAACTAATTATGTTTGGGTTAAACCGATTCGATCTAAGGATCAGACCACAGAGGAGGTTTCTGTAATCTTCAAAGTCTGGAAACAGAATGGTCTGATGAAGGAGATCAAGAGGGTTATTACCGATGGAGGGGGTGAATTCGTGAGTAAAGAGTTTGGGAGGCTGTTGAAAGATTATGGTATCATTCATATAGTCACTACTGCAAGTACTCCACAAAATAATGGAATAGTTGAGAGAATGAATAGGACTTTACTGGACAAAGTCAGAACTATTATGTCTCAATCTGGTCTGCCAAAGTTCTTATGGGCTGAGTTGATGTGCACGGTGTGTCTGTTGCACAACATTGTAAGTGTTAATGGGAAGTGTCCCCATTATCAGTTTTGGAAGTTGTACCCCAAAACATCACACCTAAGAACAATTGGTTGCTTGGTGTATTATAGTGTCCACCATAATGAAATGGTCGGAAAATTAGACCCTAGAGCCAGAACAGGGGCACTTGTAGGCTATGATTTAATAAGTAAATCTTATAGGATCTATTGTCCAGGGACAAGAAAGGTTATCCGTAGCAGGGATGTAAAATTCGACGAAAGTACCTTTCCACTCAAAAGGAGTGAAGATGTTGTTGTGATTAAGCCACAACAAGAAATAGAATTAGCACCTATTTCACCAGCAAAAGCTGTGGAACATGTGGTTCCAGAAGATGAAGAGGTGGCAGACGTGCCACAAGAGGGTTCAGTACCCGCTTCAGGTGATTCTGTGGAATCAGAACCTGATGAGCCTCCACCTCCGGTTAGAAGGAGTGGTAGGGTTAGAGTACCAGTTGACAGGTACGGGGAGTGGAGATCCCATTATGCTGCCGCAGGATATGAGGAAGATACATTTCAGGAACAGTGTATGCTCAATGAAGTCCTGGAGTTGAGTTCAGAAATGGGTAACAGGGTTAACCCGAATAGCTTTGGCCAAGCTATGAATTCTGATGAGAGAGCCAACTGGAAGAGTGCTATTTTTGAGGAATTTGATTCTCTAGAGAATAATAGTGTCTTTGAAGTGGTTAAGCGGGATTCTGTTCCAAAAGGAAAGACCATTGTGGGGTCTCGATTGGTGTTAAACAAGAAGTTTGACACAAACGGAGTTTTGAAAAGGTTCAAGGCTAGATGTGTTGCACAGGGCTTCAAGCAGAGAGAGGGTATTGATTACCAAGAAACTTTCTCACCAACTGGAAGGCTGTCCACCTTCAGGTACATCATTGCTCTGGCAGTGGAGTTGGGTGAAGAAATCAGACAAGCTGATTTTGTAACAGCATACTTGAATGCAAAACTTGGAGAGGAGGAGACTGTTTATATGTCGATTCCTGATGGTTTTCGTGAATGGTTAGTAGAGACTAAACCAGAAACCATGAAGAAAATCTGTGTTAGAACTTTTCTTTCGGCAGATAAAGGGGAATATGTCCTCAAGCTGTGTAGATCCCTGTATGGATTGAAGCAAGCAGCTAGGTCATGGTATAACACCATGAGTGAGAAACTGATAGAGATTGGTTTTAAGACGTCTGAGGCCGATCCTTGCCTTTTTGTGAGGAAGGATGCAATTTTGTTTGTATGGGTCGATGACATTATCATTATTGGTGATGGTAAAGAGAGAGTCATGGAGACACTCAAAAAGGAATTCAAGATAAAAGATCTTGGTCTGGCGCAACAGGTGCTTGGAATGAAAGTCAGCAAGAGCAAGAATGGTATTAAGTTAGACCAGAACCATTATGTGGCAGCTCTTCTTAAGCAATATGGCTTAGAGGATGCAAAGGAGTTTGGTACTCCTATGCAGTCAAACATTCGTTTAGAGAAGTCTACAGATGAGGAGTATCTGGAGTTTGTTCAATCAGGGAATGACTACAGGTCAGCTGTCGGATCGCTTAATTATTTGGGGCAGTGTACAAGGCCCGATATTGCGTTTGCAATTGGGGTCTTGTCGCAACACTTAGAGAAGCCAAGCATGAGGCATTGGTCAGCGTTTAAAAGAGTTATGAGGTATCTTAAAGGAACACACAGTCTGGGACTGTTGTTTACAAAGTCAGCAAACTTTGATTTGGTTGGTTATTCCGATGCAAGTTGGGCAGATGGTAACACTAGGGAATCAACAAGTGGTTTTGTATTCTTTTTAGGTAAGAATCTGGTGTCATGGATGTCCAAGAAGGTGTCGGCAATAAGTCTTTCATCAACAGAGGCTGGAATAGAGCTTACTTAGCAGCTTCACAGGAAGCAAAATGGTTGAGAAAAGTCTTAGAGGACACACATAAACCACAAGGGTTTGCATTGTTGTATTCCGATAACCAGAGTGCCATTGCGTTGGCGCAAAACCAAGTGTTCCATTCAAGAACAAAACATATTGATGTCCACTATAACTATATTCGCGATGCAGTTAACTGCAAAGAGATTGTGTTGAGGTACATGCCCACTGGAGCAATGATTGCGGATATCTTGACTAAGGCATTAGACAGAAACAAGCATCAAGGCTTTGTGACTAATATGCGGCTGTCACCCCTTTTGGATTAAGGGGGTGTGTTAAAATACGTACGCACTTACGCGGGTGCTACGTATAAGTGTAATCCAAATGGGATGCACAAATGGGCCTCTAAGGCCCATTGGACACACACACGGACCATACGGGCCCATGTGGATGTCACGGATTTGGGAAAACTGGCCTCAAAATGCGTGAAATAGGCCTATTGGTACACGGGCCCCAACGGGCCCGGTGGGGTATATGGGCAGATACAGCCAGATGGGCTTGTATGGGCATAATTGGGCCCAAGGTTTATTTTGGACATACTAGGCCAGACGGACTGGCCCGCCAAAGTATGTTTTTCTCAGTTTTCGGGCTTGGGGCGGCCCATTGGGGCCGCCGCCAGTGTCGCGGCCCACCCGGGGCCGCTGCCCGCGCCGCGGCCCGTTCGGGGCCGCCTGTGTTCCTCGGCACGGCCCACGCGGGGCCCGACGGCCCGCGCGGGGCTGTTGCGCGGCCGAGGGATCCCGCGCGGTGCGATGCCGAGCGGGCCCGGCTGGTCGCGCCCGGCGACCAGCGCCGCGGAGCCGGGGCTCGCGGCCCCGGCTCGCTCCCCCTCCCCTCGCTCGCCGTTGCGAGGGGGATGGGGGCGGGCTGGCTGGGTTGAACCAGCCAGCGACCGGCCGCGACATCGCGGTCGGTCAGGGCAGGGGGGACCTGACCACCCCCTTGCCCAGGGAGGTGGCGGCGCCGGCCGCGGTAGTAGCGACCGGCAGGTGGGGGGGATTTGATCACCCTCCCACCTAGCGAAGCGATGCAGAGGGAGCGAGGGGCGCTCCCCCCCCCCCTTTACCGAGGGGGAGGAGCGTCGGGCTGAGGGGACCTGATCACCCCCAGCCCAGTCCTTTTCCTAATGACGACGCCCTGGGGGTATCGACCCCCAGGGCCCCTGGTGAGGGGATTTGACCGCCCCCACCAGGGATTTGAGAGAAGAAGGGGGGGGGCGGCATGTCCGCCGGTTACACCCCCCCCTAGTGAGGTTGAAACCGGACCCAGGTGAGTCCTGGGTCCCACCTGGCCCATTTGAGGGGCCAGGGGCTGGATGCATGAGGCAACCAGCCCGTAAGTATGACAATGAGGTCATCAGGACCGGTTGTAACAGACAACCGGTCCAGGGGATTGAACAGCAAAGGGGCTGGTTCAGCCCCGTAACGGTGGAAACACCAGAATGGACCGGAATAGGCTGGTCGTAAGGGTTCAGGGACTGATGCCATGTGGGCTGATGTAGTCCAAACCAAGTAACAAGGCTTGTAGAGCCTGTAGAGCTCTTTTGGGGCGGAAAATTTGCCTTTTGGCTTGTTGTATCATGGGCTCACAATAGGCCAATCTTTTGTACTTAAGGAGCTCTTCTCCCTGCTGTTTTCCATCATTCATTCATCATCCAATCGAATTCATCCAACATATTGCCCCATTGTGAGAGCCCCATTAGCCATTATTGACACACAGTGTCCAGCATTTCTTTTGCTTTAAATACTGCTCATTTGCCTAAGCTAATTGCTGGCCATAATTATAACACATCTTTCAGGTTTGCCCTTTATCTTTCATTCCTTGTTTCACTTCTTTTGTGTCTCGATTCTTGTCTGTAATTTCCCTCTCATGCTTGCTTCCTGAAATCAACTCACTCATTCGTCGCTTTCTCGTCTCTTATTTCTCGTACCTCGTTCAGGTACTGTCCATCTCCCTCGTCTCCTTTGGTCCCACTATTTGAGCCCCACTCGTCCTCACTCGCTGGTTGCATCTTTCAGGTACTGTCCATCTCCCTCGTCTCCTTTGGTCCCACTATTTGAGCCCCACTCGTCCTCACTCGCTGGTTGCATCTTTCAGACCTGACCACCCCCTTGCCCAAGGAGGTGGCGGCGCCGGCGGCAAGTGGAGCAACCGGCAGGTGGGGGGGAATTCATCACCCCTCCACCATTGATTGTGTGAAGCGACCAAGCAAAGGGGCGCTCTCCCCCCCCCTTTACCAAGGGGGAGGAGCGATGGGCCTGGGGGGACCTGATCACCTCCCATGCCAACCTTCTTGACGGCGCCCTGGGGGTATCAACCCCCAGGGCCCCTGGTGAGGGGATTTGACCGCCCCCACCAAGGATTTGAGAGAAAGAGGGGGGGACAGCATGTCTGCTGGTCACACCCCCCCCATGTGAGTCTGAGACCAGACCCAGGTGTGCCCTGGGTCCCACCTGGCCCATTTGAGGGGCCAGGGGCTGGCTGCATGAGGCAACCAGCCTGTAAACAAGGTAATGAGGTCATCATGGCTGGTTGTAAGGGACAACCAGCCAAGGGGATTGAACAGCAAGGGGCTGGTTCAGCCCCGTAACAGTGGAAACACTGGAATGGACTGGAATAGGCCGGTTGTAAGGGTTCCGGAGCTGACGCCATGCGGGCTGATGTAGTCCCAACCAAGTAAAAAGGCCAGTAGAGCCTGTAGAGCACTTTTGGGCGGAAAATTTGCCTTTTGGCTTGTTGTATCATGGGCTCACAAGAGGCCAATCTTTTGTACTTAAGGACCTCTTCTCCCTGCTGTTTTCCATCCATTCATTCATCATTCCAATCAAATTAATCCAACATGTTGCCCCATTGTGAGAGCCCAATTAGCCAACATTGACACCCAGTGTCCAGCATTTCTTTTGCTTTAAATACTGCTCATTTTCCTAAGCTAATTGCTGGCCATAATTCTAACAGACACATATGACATACCTATATGTTTCTTTCATTGGAGTCATGTTCTACTTTTACTCCAATGAAAGAAGGTGTTAAATCACAGCCTATTGATATTTACTTTGTAAACAATCAAAACTGGGTTCTATTAGTACTTGAGGGAGAAATGGATCCACTTGGGCCCATTGTAGCAAAACCCTCTGCTTTCATTGCAAAGAAAGCCTCTTGTTGGGTTGATCATCTCAAACATCAACTGCAAGTGTAGTCAAGATCATAGAATTCAATTATTGAGACCATTTCATCATTGGGTTTGCATATAACTTTTAGTTTTAATGAAGCTAACTTTTACATCTATTAATACAAAGGGCTATCACATTTTGAACCTCATTATGTTGAGTGTTTTGAGTGATAATCATTATGACAAGTGTTTTGAATGAAATTTTATTGTTAATCTTTTTCAACTTCTGTTGGGCTGATCCCATCACAAGGAGTATTTTTACTTCTTTTGATGGGATCATCTTAACACAATTTGAACTTGTTTTTTTAGTGTTTTTACTTTAGGGCTTTCCAAAAAATGCCATGTATTTTTTGGCACTTTTACTTCAGGGTTATTCAAGTTGAACTTGTATTTTATGGTGTTTTTACTTTAGGGCTATTCAAGTTGAACTAGTATTTTTTGGTGTTTTCAATTCAGGGCTATTCAAGTTTTACTTGTATTTTTTGGCATTTATACTTTAGGGCTTCTTCATAGACTCTTTCATTGTTAATTTAATTTTTGGCGTTTTGGTTTTCTTCAGTTTTTTTAATATTTATTTATTTATTTTTATTTTTACTTCTTTTTATTTATTTTAATTTTTTTAAGCAAAAAATCAACATTTTTGATTTTTTTTTGTTGATTTCTGTTTTTTTTTATATATTTTTATTTATTTTATTCTAGTTTTATTTTATTTTATTTTTTTCTTTTTTTTTGACCCACAACACTTTTAGTAGTGTGGCACAAAACACGACTATATTTGAGTTGTTTACAACCTCACACAACTCAATTGTAGTTGTATGGCCCCCGCACAACACCAAAACGTTTTTTGGGACCTGTACAACTACAGTCAAGTCAGTTGGAGGCTACAAAACTCAATTTGAGTTGTTTTAAGTTCCACACAACTCAAATGAGTTGTCAATTTATCATCACCCTCTATTTTATTTTCAATGTCTTTTCTTTTCTTTTTTTGCTTACTGACAATGGGTTTTGCATGGGTGGTGACAACCCCAAAATGGGTTGTGAGCGGTCATTCACGGTTAAAATGAGTTTTGGGCAGCCATTCACAACTGAAATGGGTTGTGAGCGGTTGATAAATGCATAAATGCACCACACAACCCTTTTTAGGTTGTGAGGTTGCAAATTTAACATTTTCTTTCTTGAATCCTAATTTAAATGACCATTGGCTTCAAGAATAAAAAAAATACAATTATATAATCAAATTTTGCAACACCTCATGTCCTTAGTATTATAGAAAACTCAAAATTTGGTTGCTTCTGAGATGGTTGGAGGAAAGATTGGAAGTTCTAACACTCAGCCAATAGCTCTTGAAGCTGTTTTCAAAATTTTTCAATGGTATCTGTCCATGTGAATTCCCTATCAAATTGCACTATTTGGTACTGATAATTTAACAAATTGGAAATCCATATGGTGGAGCAATTCAAGAATAGAAATGTATCATTTGTTTAAGCTAAATACAATGATATTGATGTCCAATATTTAACAAAGTGATTCTGAAAAACAGTAGGTGAGGAGAGGTTTTTTATATAAAAGTTTCCAATCACCAATATAAATTTTTAAAATTGAAGGAAAGTTTTCAAATTCATACTTGTTCCTTTGGATTCTTATTTCAGTATGGATATTTATTGTCCTAGGAAATATCAATTTTTCTGAGACAAACTCGAAATGCTCTACACAATTTATTTTCTTACATTTACAAATTCAAACCTATCTTAAATTTAATTTGATTTTCTTTTCTATATTCCTTCTTTCAGAATTGAAATCATCAAAATTCCATTTGAAAAGTTCCATGTGCATTTTCTTTGAGCAATGGTTGCCTCAAATCTTTTATTTTTCTTTGGTTTTATTCATCAGAGCTATCAGCCTGCTCCTCTGCTTGAATCAACAGGCTGTTTCTATTTTTCTGTGCTTCTTCTTTCACCTTCAACCAGAATTAGCTCTTGAATAATTTTTCTATTACTCAATGTATTTTGGTAAATTGTTTTTCTATAAATATCTAAATAATTCATAATTTCACTTTTTGGTTTAATGGAATTACTGCATACAATATTTGGGCAAATATTTCTGTCAAAAGCTGTTAAATACTGAAAAAAGAACCTCATCAGATGGTGAATTATTTTGGATTTTGAACTGTGCAGCCAAAATTGTTGCCTGTGGACCCCTTCACCCCGAAAATTGGTGTGTTAGTAAAAAAAGTAAATCATTCAAAACTTCAAAAAATCTGTCAAAATACTGGGTCATTCTAAAGTTCAAATTGAATATTGAGGAAAGAATTATGGATGATATCTCAAATAAATTATTAACCAAAATTTATGCAAGGAAGGGAACATTTTTTATTCATTTTTTACTTAATAAAACATTGAATTTTTAAATTTATTAAGTAAAAATGATTAAAAATAAGGCACATTAAATTTAGAAAACCTGAAATTTTTTTATCAAAGCTTTCAGCAGAATAGCCCCATTTCAAAAATGCCATCACAAATTAACCTAAATCCACTCATTTTAAATAAGATTTGTCATATTTACCACAAAATAAATTGATTTTTCAAAATCAAGTATGGTATATCAAAATTTTTTGGGAACACACCCAAATTAGCCATATTTTTACTAAAGTGTACTGGGCACCCCCTAAAGCCCCTGTGGCACTGCCTAAAGCCCACTTGGAACATAGCCAAGAGAAACTTGGCACACCCCCAAGTTTGGGTGGGTTGGGACAAAGTTTGACTTGGCAAATAGCCAAGCCAATCAGCCATGCCTGCCAAATCAATAATCAGGGGAATTTTCTTTGTTTTTTTCATCTTTCCTCAACAGACTAGTGATTACAACTTGTTGAATGGCAAAAAAAAGAATGATTTTTGGGTTGAAAGGGTTGAAGGGAAGAGACAAATAGCAAGGGAGAGGGGAGCAAGGGGGAGTGAGAAAGTTAGGGGGGGTTCCAACAGCTGGGCTTTGGCCAAACAGAACTTGGCTGTGTGCACAGACAAGCTCGCAATACATTATATAAAGTTTAATGCAACATCAAAGAAACCCTGGACCACATCATCCACCACTTGCTTCCCAATTCCTTCCATCTCCAAGCTCATCAGATGTAAAATCCCCTTTGTTTTCATATTTCCATTGCTACTTCCCACTTTTGATCTCATCAATATATAAATCACTCTTCATCCTTGAATTTGGACTTCAAAACTCCAAAAGTATCATACTCATTAATTTGTTTCCCTTTATTCATATTTCCATTTCTAAGTCCCACATCAAACCTCATTCATATATAAATCACTCCTCATCTTGCCATTGCGAATTCCCACCTCTAAACCCCTCAGACTCTGCACTTTATCTCACATGCACTCATTGCTTAATATATCTTCTAATTTAAAAATTTCCCCTTGGAAAACCTCCCCTTGAAAATATCCCAATAGAGCCTCGAAAAGGAACTCAAATGCCCCAATTTCACCAAAAATCAAGCAACCTGCCCAATCTGCTTCCCAATTCTTTAGTAAACTCAAGAAAGCAGACTATCTCATCCTTTCCAAATTGCGGGAAATTTCTGCACAATAAAATGCCTGTTTTGGTTCTGAAAACAAAACCTGTGTTGGAAAAAATCCATCCTATGGAAAATGAGCTGAAAAATAAAAAAAGAGCAACACTTGATCTATCACTCAAAAAAACAAGGGAGTACATTAGGAAAAATTATGAGAAATACCACTCAAGGTTAATATCAACCATATTTTTTCTGCATGATGGTGAAAAATGTCACAGTGATCAACTTGGAATTTGTGAAAATGTACTATAATGTGTCATTTTAATGTCAGAATGTATGCAATAGTTTTGAATAAGCCATAAATCACCCCTCTTGCTGATTTTTGTTCCCAAATATCCAACTACATTGATTCTGAGGGGATGGTAACCAATCCTCATTCAATCAATGGGGATAGTCAGGAAAGAATTGTCAAAAAGCCAAAATTTTCCAATGAAACCTTGCAGTGGCCAAACTATTTTACCAATGAATATTTTCCAATCCAAACTGGTCTTATGGGGTCAACATCTGCATCAATGATCCGTTACAATTCATCCTTGGATCCAGAACTTGCCTATTTGGAATTTTCCCTTCCAAGTATTCACATATTCATCAAAAATCTTCTAAACCTGGAGGAGGATGAATTTTATGTTTCACCACCTCCCAACCAGCCAGAGCTACATTTTTATTAAAATTAAGCATATTTCATGTTAAACTGGTAGTGAATAATTTATGACATCCTTGTCACAACTTCCCATGGCATTCAAGTGGCTGAGGGCTCAGGCACTACTGTTCAAAGAACTCAGGATAGAGAATAAGAGAATGATTGCAATGATAAGAGTTATGTTAATGACAAGATTGAAGGAGGCTAAGGATGAGAGGAATCCAGTAGTAACAATCTTGAGGAAGAATGATTAATTAATCCCATAAGAGTAACACCAGAGGGAAAGATAAGATGAGTAAGTTATTCTGGATGGCTTTATTTTCCTTAGATGACACCTATTGGAAGGGAATAATCAATCAGAGGTTGTTTACAAATTCCTTAAGGGGATTTATTCGAGGAAGGGACAAGAGGCCAGTATATGTCAGAGCTTGGAAGAGGCCTTATGCAGGGATGGCTGGTGTTTGGCTTGGATGCCCCATGGCATTACATGTTGAAAAATTGAAGTGGAGGCAGTGGCTTGAAAGATTTGGGAATGGGCCTTTCCAGCAAGGTTTTGCATTTACTGAACTGGAAGTGTGGTTTTTCCAACCAGTAGTATGTAATATGGATTTACAGTATGGGATCTGTATCTACTTCTCATACCAATTAGGTTGAAGGAGAGATGGAGGATGCACCAAGCCATAGAGAGGGAAAAAGAACCTGGAAGATTTCCTAGGACCTGCATGGAGTGGAGGGGAATACTTTAGGAGGTGCAGTGGGTAGATCCAGGGGTAGAGGTTGACTGCACTGAGGTTAAGAATGGATGAAGAGACTGAGCATGGAGAGTCAAGTTTGTTGAAATGTGTATGCACTCACATGCATGCTACATATAGATCTAATCCACATGGTATGCACGTATAGACCTCCACCACCCATTGGAAAATCACATGGAACATATGGACCTGCGTGGATGACATGGATTTGGAGAAACTGGCTCCAAAAAACGTGGAATAAGCCTTTTGGTACACGGGCCTCAAAAGGCTCAGTGGGTTATATGGCAAATTACAGCCAAATGGGATTTTGTGGGCATTATTTTTCCCAAGGTCTATTTTGAACACACTTGGCCAGACGGGCTGGCCTTCCAAAATGTGTATTATTAAGCTTTTGTGCTGGAATGGCCTGTTGGGTCCACTGTTTTATGTTTCTGAGCTGTTTAGGGGCCTGAAAACCCATACAGGGCTATTTTAGGGGGAAGAGGGATTCTGAATGGAGTCCTCCCACTCTGGTTGCAGACATGGGAGATGGTGCTGACAGCCCCAGCTCCTTCCCCTTCCCTTGCTTGCCTTTGCAAGGGGCAAGGGGGAGGGAAGGAGGCTGGAAGGGCAGAACCAGCCCACAATAAGTTGCATGAGGAGACCAGTCAGGGTGTGGGGGGACCTCATCACCCTCCAACATATGCAAGGTTGAGAGGTCTCCCTTGGGGAGGAACCAAGGGCTGGGGAGACCTGATCCCCCTCCACCCCATCATGATTTCAATGTTCTGCCTGGAGAAATTTGCGTCCCAGGAAATTAGCGGGGGATTTGATCACCCCTTCTGGCAACTGAGGTAGGGAAGGGGGGGCAGCATGTCTTCCAGTGAAACCCCCCTCCCCTGTGAGCTTGAGACTGGAACCAGATGAGCTCTTGGTTCCACCTGTTCCATATGAGGGGGCAGGAGATGGTTGCATGAGGCAACCAGCCTGTATGTGAGGTCATAGAAGGAAATGGTCTGGTTTTAAGTCACAAAAAGCCAGGGGATTGAACAGCAAAGGGGCTGGTTCAGCCCTGTGAGGGTGCAATCACCAAAACTGACCAGAACAGTCAGTTTGGAATGGTTCAGGTTAGATTGCCATCTGGGCTGATACAGCCCAAACCAAGTAACAAGGGTTTTAGAGCCTGTTGAGCTGTTTTGTGGTGGAAATTTTGCTTTTTATCCTTTTCTATCATGGGCCCACAAGAGGCCAATCTTTTGTACCTAAGGAGCTTGTCTTCCTGCTGTTTTCCATAATCCAATCAAATCAATCCAATAAATTTTCAGAAATATTTCCACATTGTAAGAGCCTATTATTTATTATAGACACAAGTTTTCCATATTTTATTTTCCTTTAAATACTGATCATTTGCCTAAGATAATTGCTGGCCATACTTCTCACACATGATCAGTTCCATAATTTATTGGATCCATAGTTGGGATCCATGTGTGTCTGTTTTAATTCTGACTTCTGTATGGTACCTTTACTTTCTGGAGAAAATTTTTTTCATTCAAGAATCCAGATATGCCAAAATCATTCTGAATGAGTCAGTTTTTTATTGCTTGGCAATGATTACAGATATTAAGCTTGAAAAAATTTGTTGTGGTCATTTTATGAGGAATGATGAAGATTCAGATCTTTTTTGAGGTAAGGAAAATGTCTCACAATGTTATATCAAAGGGACTTGGGTGAGATTATGTAGAATAAGTTGCATATGATCTGGTTAGAAGAAGATAAGATAATTAGTAGCTTTTTGGAGATGCTGAAGGTGAATTATTTTAGATTTTCAATGCAGAAGAATGGTCACTATGTGAGTGAAATTAAGCCAAGAATATTATTTCCATAAAGAAGACAATAAGTTCAATCTTTCTATGGAAAATGTGGATCTGAGGGTTCAGGGTGTTTGTCATTGGATTCAACAAAGCTAGTCCACTTAGTTTGGAAGAAATTATTGTTGTGGAAGATGTGCCAAGAGGAGATGTAGGTTATATGAGGATCAAGTGATTGAATTTATTAATTTCCAGGAGCTTTGGAGTAAAAATCTGTTATCTTGAAGAAGATAAAGATTTTTTGTTGATTATTTGAAGAGAAGAAATTTTCTTTTTGGAAAAGCTTGGAAGGAATTTTTTCATGCAGATTTATTCAAGTTTCCAGCTCTGAGAACAGTGGCTCACTGTAGAACTGGCCATAAGGTGAATGACAGAGACTGTAAGAGTTTTACCTTAGGGGCTGAGACTAGAAATGTGATCTCTGAGAGTAGAGACCACACAGATATTTCTTGAGGGGAACTTTTGATTTTTCAGAGCCATTTACACCAAATTCCCCTGGTGGGGCATGATACTTCATCAATTTAGTTGATACAGAAACTAATTATGTATGTTTGAAACCAATGAGATTACAGGATCAAATAACAGTGGAGATTTCTGTAATCTTCAAAGTCTTGAAACAGAATTTTTTCATGAAGGAGATCAAGAGGGTAATCACTGATGGAGGGGGAGATTTTGTGAGAAAGGAATTTGATAATTTGTTAATTTATGATGGTAACATTCATTTTGTCACAAATGGAAGTACTTCACAAAATAATTGAATAGTTAAGAGAATGGATAGGAAGTCACTGGACAAATTCAGAACTATTATGTCTCAATCTGTTCTACCAAAATTCTTATGGGCTGAGTTGATGTGTACAGTTTTTCTGTTGCCCAATATTGTAAGTTTTAATGGTAAGAGTCCTCATTATAAGCTTTGGAATTTGTACCCCAAAACATCACATATAAGAACACTTGGATGCTTAGTGTATTATTTGGTCCACCATAACAAGATGGTTGGTAATTTAGACCCTAGAGCCAGAACAAGGGAAGTTGTAGGCTATGATTCAATAGGTAAATCATATAGGATCTATCTTCCTAGGAAAACAAAGGTTATCCATAGTAGGGATTTAAACATTTATGAAAGGATATTTCCACTCAAGAGGAGTGAAGATTTTGCTGTTCATAAATCATGGTAGGAAATAGCATTAGAGACTATTTCACCAGAAAATTCCAAGGAACATGCGGTGCCAGGTGATCATGAGATTGAAGACATGCAACCAGGGATTTCATTACCTGCTTCAGGGGAGTCCCTTAATTTTGAACCTGATGAGCCTCAACCTATTGTTAGAAGGAGTGGTAGGATAAGAGTAACAGTTGATAGGTATAGGGAATGGAAGTCCCATTATGCTGCTGAAGGATATGAGGAAGATAAATTCCAGGGGCAGTGTATGCTGAATGAGGTACTGGGTCAGGGATTTAACCTCTATTACTATACTGCCTGTGGTTAAACCTGCAGAATTAAGACAAAAACCAATAATTAAATCAATTATTGACTTATTAAAACAGTAATACTGTTACAGAACAACACAACTTGAACAATACTGGATTATTGTGAGTCAAAGGCCACAAACTGATCCTTATAAAGAGATAAAGGTAATGGCTTTGATTTAATAAATCTAAAAGGAGCCTTTCTTACAAATTATACTCACACCCTTTAAAGTAACAATAAATTTCACAACTGAAAAGGAATTTTCACACAAACTTGGAGTTAAGTAATTGATTAGTTGTTTATTTTGATACTAAATTTAAAGGCCCCAGTCATTCTTCTTCTTGAGATCAAGTTAAATGTGCTTGTTAACTGATGCCTTATGCTTGGATCAATAATATTAACAAATAAATGAGGAAGGGGATGTGGGGTGAGGACCCTCCTCTTTCAAGGTAACAAGAGCCCTCAGGGGATTAAGGGATCACCAGGGGGGTGCTGGGCTCTCCCTGGTTTCTTTCTGAAGGGCTCAGAACCCCATTACATCATACCCAACGAATGATAGGATACTAGTACTAATTGGGGAGGATTTTCAATGTTCAAGGTTCTATAAATTGATAGCCTTGGCATGTAATTATCTCTTAATTCCTAGTACATTGGCAGATATTATAGGTATAAGGTATGTATATTATAGGTATAAGTAATGTACATTATAGGTAAAAGGTATGTATATTATAGGTATAAGGTATGTATATTATAGGTATAAGGTATGTATATTATAGGTATAAGGTATGTATATTATAGGTATAAGGTATGTATATTATAGGTATAAGGTATGTATATTATAGGTATAAGGTATGTACATTCTTGGCAATGATATTAAAATTTTTATAATTTAAAACTAAGCTCAGGGCGCTCTTAGTGGACGCTCTCAAGGCTAAGTAGATTACATTAATATATATTTACATTCCAAAGGGGGATAAGATTAAAATTATGCAATTTATTTATACATAGGAGAGAGTATGGCTTGAAATAATTAATATAACTTGTAACCAAAGGAATGAAATATATTGGGGAATTCTATATCAATATTTGGGACGCATCTGCGTCTCCATAAATTAATTTACAGTTATATTTGATCTCCATCTTGATAATATATATTATCAAGGTTTTAATTCCATAATAAATACTCATAAAAGCATATTTGGAAAATATGATCAAAACTTATTATATCATTCAGAAACTTTTGATAACTATTCATTCTTGGCTCTATGGTGGGTTGGCCCAGTGGCCTTAATTTCAGAAAATAGAAGATAATGCCAGTAATTGATCACTTTACCAGCCAGAAAGATGAGTTGTGCAGAAATTTGGAAATCTCTACTTGTCTCATGGCCAAAATCCTGGAGCTGAGTTCAGAAATGGGTAACAGGTTTAAACCAAATATCTTTGTACAAGCTATGAATTCTGATAAGAGATCCAACTGGAAAATTTCTATTTTTAAGGTATTTGGTTCTCTGGAGAATAATAGTTTCTTTGGAGTATTTAAGCAGGATACCATTAAAAATTGAAGACAATTTTGGGGTCTAGATTGGTATTAAATAAGAATTTTGACACAAATTTAGTTTTGAAGAGTTTCAAGACTAGATTCATTGCACAGGGATTCAAGAAGATAGAAGGTACTGATTGCCAATTGTTGAGTATACTCTGTTAGGTCAGATTATAGTCCACAACATCATGACAGCAATGGAGATACTCCAATTTTGTATGAGCCAACATCTGAGCGCATGCTCTCCAACACTCTGGCTTCTGATGAGAAGGAAGTCAAATCCACTTAGGTTGACTCATCTGTCAATGATTCTTCCTTACTTCTCTCATCATCTCATTATACTGTAACTTGAATCATCCTCTACATCAATCCTAATCTCCATCTACAACTCATCAACAATAACCACAAAGGACTACAATCTGGTAATTTTTGATTGAAGGCGCTTGATGCTTTAGACCTTGACTGACACTCAGGATCAACAGATCACCCCACTCGAGTCAATCAATGGTGTCAAGGTCACTTTTTTATAGCGCTGAAGATCAAAACAAGAAATTATGATCATATGCTTGCTGCTGTATGAGAAGAAACATTGCTTAAGCTCACCGTTCATCAATTATTTTCTCCAGGCCTGTCTTCTTCAACATGTTGGATCCAATGCTGAGCTGAGATTTCAATTGATATCATTCTCATTCCTGTTGGTTAAGAATCTCATATGATTTTACAACCTTTTTGTTCCACCTATTGTTCACTGAGCTAAACCTTTCTCATTTCTTCTTATTTGAAATATATATACATCAGTGGTTCTGTTGATTAGCCATCTCGTTTGTTTAATGGTTAAAAGCCAAAACAAATCTCTTAAAATGACCAGCTATCAATCATCACCAGGACCAGGGGGAGAAAGAAAAATGAGGACAATAACGCTCAAAAACCTTGTAGATTCAACTCTGCTCTTGAACAAAGACAACTACTCCATCTGGAAAGTCAAGATGGAAAGCTTACTTTACCTACAAGGGATTCTCCATATCATCAAGAGTGACAGCAATGATGTTGTAAGACTCCAAACGGTGCTAGGCCGTGGAAGTTCTGTGGAGGGGAAAGGTGCTGTTTAGGCTGCCCTCCTGAGGGTTACAAAAATATTTAAATGTAACCAAGATGAAGGTCCAGAACCTGGTAAATGAGGAATCAAGTAGTAAAGGATAAAGATGATAGTAGTTTGGTAGCAATGGAAAAGCACTATCTGAGCCAAGATTATGTGGTAAAAACTTGGAAAAAAGAAGCTAAGTTTTGTTCAAAGTTCAAAGAACAAAGCTGTTGCATGTAAAAAACGCCCACAAGCTAATAACTCTGGTCATCAGCAGACGATTGGGGATGATCAACTCAAACCAAACCATTCTCCAGGTTCTCAATGAACCTGCCCAACTATCCGCAATCAAGCGCTTGAAGGGTACCAGATAACTGAGGGTGGCTGTAAAAGACAAAGAACTATTTTTAAGAAGCTCTAAAAGCAAATAGTAAACTGATCTGAAGAAAGGATAACCTCAAAAATTCTCAAGGAACTCAAGAGTAGGTTGGCAGAATGCAAATCCAAAAAGAAATAAGGGAGGTATAACACTCCAGGTCTTGAGCTTAATAAGACCTCTTCAATCAATTGTGATTGGCTCCAGAAAGATGATCAAGGAAGGATCAAGACCAGTATGGTCAGAGAAAGTGATCAAGGAGTGGTATAACACACTCAAGAATTCCAACAGACCAAATTCTCTTCAACCAGCAAGGCTATTGGTTGGTGATAAGCATCAGGCCACAGAGGGGCAAAGACTCAGGATCAATGGATCAGGGGGCAATCATAGATATACCAAGGATGAGGATGAGGATCAGATTTCAATGGTAACAGGGGGACATATGCACACACTCCCATCAATATTTTGAAAAAGGCAGGGGAGAGCCCCTCCTTTTATGGGCCATGGGTCCCTGTAGACTATTTACAAGAGATACTACAAATAGAGCAGAAAATAAGTTTTTTTTTTCAAATGAATGATCAGGTCCAGAAAAACAAACAAGTGATGATGAACAGAACACAACCCGGATGTGTCATAAAAAAATGAACACAGAAAAATAAATAGGAAATGAGGATGAACAAACAACAACAAAAAAAAAAGAGGCTGGCCAGAGGTCAGAGTTGGCCGCGGCTGGTGATAAAGGATAGGTGAGGATGGCTTCCCAAGACCAAGCTTGCGGCCGGAGGAGGTTCAGCCGTGCGATTGGGCGGTGCAAGGTGGAAATTTGAAAAGGTTGCCATTGAGGATTGGTCCAAAGGCAATTGGGGGGATTGGTTGATTGATTAAGGGTGACCAATCACCTTTGATGGATTGGTCATCCTTGTTGATAGCTTGATTGGGTTTGCAATCAAAGGATGGGAGAAAGTTTGTGGATTGGCGGGGATTGGATGGGTGAGAAGATTGGACTGGAGATTGTCCAAAGAAAATCAGTCAAATCAAGTTGGCGGGGGCTTGAGGAGCCGTTGAGGTCGCGGAAAGATGAGGAAGAGAGGCCGCAAGTGATTGGTCAACGGTCAATTTTCCTTGAAAAATTGGAGCAATCAAGGGTGATCAGTTGATTGATAAGTGCAACCAATCACTCGCAGATTGATCATTGATGATAGATTGGTTGGAGTATTGGTTGATGATGAGCCAAGGCAGAGGAGGGATGAAGGATGGATGGACTGATGATCATTGACCAATCAGTTCGATTGGATTGGTTGCTGATTCTTGGTTGAGTTGAACCAATCAACTTTGGACAATCCAAATGGCGATTATGGGGGTGTGGTGATGATGAGCATTTGATGAAGCAAGAAAATTTGCTTGCAACCAGTCCTTGGCCCAAAAGGGAAGGTTTACCGTCAGAGAGGGGGGATTTTAACATACAGCCTGGGAGCTTGAGAAACCAATGTCCTGTCCTAGAAGACTAGGAGAAGGAAGAGCTGGAAGTTTGGCAACTGGATATGGGAATCATTCCGGATCAAAAAAGGTTTTTTTTTTTTGGATCTAAATGGAGGCTATAGAAAATTTCATAAAAATTTTATTTTTTCCGTACTGGTCCAGAGGTGTCCCAGATTGGGCACCATAACGTCCAACTGGATCCTGAAATCAACAAAGACATGGCTCCTTTTCTCCTTGCAAAGTTAGAATCAGCAACGCACACAAACATCATCAAGCCTGGAAACTTCAGAAATGCCAAAGAGATCTGGATTTTGACAAAAAACTAATTTTCCTCCTCCCAATCAGTGAATCTAGCAAGGGTTTTCAATTTTTTCCTATATCTTCCCTTCAGTGAAGACAATATTGATAGGTTTGTAACCAACGTACAACTGCACCTCAAAAAATTCTCCAAGGTTGGGATTAAACTGCCATCCAACATCCTTGCATACCTGATCCTATTCAAGTTCCCTCAAAATTTGAAGAACATGGCCTCCCAAATTATGCACGGTGTAAGACTCCAAACAGTGCTAGGACGTGGCAGTTCTGTGGAGGGGAAAGGTGCTGTTTAGGCTGCCCTCCTGAGTGTTACAAAAATATTGAAATGTAACCAAGATCAAGGTCCAGAACCTGGTAAATGAGGAGTCAAGGAGTAGAGGATAAAGATGATAATAGTTTGGTAGCAATGGAACAGCACTATCTGAGACAAGATTATGCAGGGAAAAACTTGAACAAAAGAAGTTAAAGTCCTCTTAGAGTTCAAAGAACAAAAGCTGTTGTAAGTAAACAACGCCCACAAGCTAATAACTCTGGTTGTCAGCAGAAGATTGGGGGTGATAAACTCAAACCCAACCAACCTCCAGGTTCTCAATGAACCTGCCCAACTCTCTGCAATCAAGCGCTTGAAGGGTACCAGATAACTGAGGGTGGCTGTACAAGACAAAGCACAATGTTTAAGAAGTTCCAAAGCAAAAAGTAACTGATTTGAAGCAAGGATAACCTCAACACTTCTCAAGGGACTCAAGAATAGGCTGGCAGAATGCAACTCCAAAGACAATAAAGGGAGGTATAAAACTCCAGGTCTTAAGCTTAATAAGACCTCTTCAATCAATCGTGATTGGTTCCAGAAAGGTGATCAGGGATCAGGACCAGTATGGTCAGAGAAAGGGATCAAGGAGTGGTATAACACACTCAAAATTTTGAACAGACAGAATTTTTATTCAACCAACAAGGCTATTGGTTGGTGATAAGGATCAGGCCACAGACGGGCTAAGACTCAGGGTCAAAAAATGGATCAAGGGGCAATCAAAGATATACCCAGGATAAGGATCAGGATTCAATTCCTTGATGATGGGGGGACACAGGCACACACTCCCCTTGGGTGACTTCCTATTATCTGATGATGTGATATGATATGATGCTGAAAAAGCAGGGGAGAGCCCCTCCTTTTATAGACCAGAGGCCTGTAGACTATTTTCAAGAGAGATTTACAAATAGAGCAGAGAATTTTTTTTTTTTTGTAAGGATCAGTGTCATGAGAAAACAAAAGAAAGAAGAAAAAAAAGAAACAAGCAAGCATTCAGAGAAAAAAAACCAAAGAGGGACGCCCGCGGGCATCCTGATGGGCCCGGGCGACTGCCGAGGCCGCGGATGACCACCAGCAGGTGTCCGACGGGCATGGGCAACTGCCGAGACCGCGGATGACCGCCCGCAGGTGTCCGACGGGCATGGGCAACTGCCGAGACCGCGGATGACCGCCGGCAGGTGTCCAACAGGCATGGAAACAGAAGAGACCCGCGCGGGAAACAGACAAGCCGCGTGGGAGACCGGCGAGAAGGGGTGAGTCTAGGCCTGGATGTTGGTGAGACTGCCACAGTTTTTGAAAGCTTGCTTTTAAACTCTCCAAGCCTAATACGAGTTCACCCCGTTGGATGTGTGTTTGAGAGAGTTCCTGTTTGAGCTCAGAGTTGCGGGTCTCTAAATGTTTGAAGCAGTTTAGGATTTTTTGGACGGAGTAGATGGGACACTTTGAGGAAGATGGATGATTGGAGGATGAGAGGGATTGATCTGAGAGGATGGGCAACGGAGCATGAGAATCGGTTGCGCGAGTGAGAACTGTACCCTTTCTTAGAAAAGTTGAGACTCTGATCTTGGGTTTCAAAGCCAAAGCTGGAGAGGCAGTAGGACTCAAGTAGCAGGCAGAAGATGGGGCAGGCGAGTTGGGATCAGGGTCAAGAAAATGTTTGATACAATGACTGTTGAGACTTTCATAGTTTAAGCAAGAGCTACTGATGTGAAGGGCGTTATCTGAGCACCTTTGAGTTGGACTGGTGGTACCTGGGGCTTGAGTACAATCTTGAGGATGTTAAGGGATCATGAGGGAGATGACTGATTGAGTTTGAAGTGGTTGAAAAAGGATCGAGGCCGGAGAAGCAGAGCTTAGGGCTAGATGATGACAAGTTGGTGAAGCACAACACAGTCTGGAAAGAAGACGGAAGAACAGTTGGAGCAGACTTGATCTGGATGGATGGATTGGAGTTCCAGGAAGAGATATAAGATAAGGATGTCATATGTAAATAAATATGTACAAGTAAGTACAAGAAAGCGGCTGATCAACTGGATTGGAGGGCTTCAAGGAACACACTCGCAGACCCCAACCGTAGCGGGGCAAGAAACTCTCAAGAGGTTGGATTGGATTGGATGGCAAAACAAGTGTGATTGTGATGGAGTTCTTGATAGGATTGAGGATGGATGATGAATTGCAACGATGGAGTTAGATGATGAGAGGATTGGGGGATAGTTTGGCGGCAGAGGTCAAGGTTGAGGTTGTGATGATGATATGGGTACTTGGGGACCAAAGTATACTCAGATCATTGTTGATTGAGGATGATCCAAGAACAATCTAGTCTCTGGATCAATGGAAGGTGTGAGATTGGAATGATCTAAGGCGGAGAACAGGAGTTGACATCACTCAAAGTCTTCAAACGTGAATTAATCCATGTCTTTCTTAGCAATCAAGGTTGAGTGAGGTTGAGAGTAAATGATTAAGATCCTCTTGAGGATAGTAAGAGGAGTCCAGGTGAGGATGGGACCATAACTCTTGAGATGGATTCAAAGGGTGAGTTGGAGGATTGGATGAAAGAATATCTTGGAGGGACAACTGATGATGATTGAATTGGAAGTCAAGCCAGAGCTGTTCAGCTTTGATGATGTTGGCGGAGGTTTGGATAACTGGGAGATAGTCATTGTCAAAAGTTGAAATGGCCAGGGTGTCCAGGATGGGGCACCACAACGGCAACAAGGAAATTACCGTCAAACAAGTGCTCAACCATTTGGTACAACACAAAAATGAAATCAATGCCAAAGTCAAAGAACAAGAGACTTCATCAAAGGTAGATCTGAGCCTTTACTCTAACTACCCCAGATGCGAAAATGGAATTCACAATCCCAAGGTACAGAACCATCCACGTGAGAAGTGTTGGTTTGAACACCCTGAGCTCAAGCCTAAGGGATTCAAATCTTGAAAACCTGAAAAGAAGAAAAAGGAGGAGGTATCCAACTTCTTCTCCTATCTTCACTGCTTCACATACTCTCTTCCCTCAAATAAAACGGGCTTCATCCTGGATTCCAGGTGCTTGATTCACATGCTGACCAACAAAAGCTGGTTCAAATCAATGAAATCAGAAGAAGGATCAAATTTCATTAAAAAAGGCAAACCAGGGGCTTCTTTGGCAATCAGGGGTAGAGGAACGGCAATACTCAAGTCAACTTCAGGTACTCTTGAACTAAAGGATGCTTCATGGACACCCAACGCTTGTGTAAACCTGCTCCCAATGGGAGTATTTCTAGCCAAGGGCTCCAATCTGATTGTCAATGAACAAGTCAGTCCACCCACTTTCAAAATCACCACAAATCAAACAACTGTGCTTCAAGGGAGAATCAAAAATAATCTTCTGTATCTTGACATGGAGAGCAAACAAAGTTATCTCACCTCAATCAATCATCCCCTTGAAGAAATACATCAACTGCGCCTGAAAGTTGGTCATGCTGGAATTGCAAGAATGGATAGATATCTCAAATCAGCAATTCCCCAGGACATTAAAAATGCCTTTTTGTGCGACAGCTGCAAAAAAAGTAAAATCACCCGCACCAGCTTTAAGGTCTTGTCAAACAGGGTCAACAAAGTATTCAAGAGAGTTCATGCAAACCTGATTGGCCCCATCAACCCATTGTCCAAAGGAGCTTATTGCTAATCTCTTACCCTGGTCAACAACTTCAGCAGATACATAAGCTCCTTCCCACTGAAGCAGAAGAACAATGCCGGTGACATCATCAAAATTTTCATTCTAAACGAGTACAACAAGCAAGGCTATCATCCTTCCAAATTCTGTTGCAATGGAGGCAGTGAATTTATCAATTCTGACCTAACAAACTTCTTCAAAGACAAGGGAATCCAACGGATAGTGTCCTAACCTTAGTACCCGCAGCAAAATGGAGAAGCTGAAAGATCAAACAGGACAGTTGCTGAATCTTTACGGGAAACCTTCTCATCCTCCAACATTCCAAAACACTATTGGCATGAGGTCATCAGGAGTTGTTCCTTGGCCCTAAACCAAATTCTTAACTCCAACAGGATCACGCCATGGGAACTCATGCACGGAACACAGCTACCATTGGATTATGTGAAACCAATAGGATGCAAAGTGACATTTCTCAATCTTTCAAACCATCATCTAAAGAAATTTGATGAAAAAGGGCTGCCAGGAAAACTCATAGGCTATGCACCCAAACTACTGTCCTACCAAATCCTCACAACCTCAGGCAGCATCATTGAAACCAAGAATGTTAGGTTTAGTAAGGCCCAACTCCAGACCTCTGAAGATTTCCCTTCAATTCAAGAGGACACCCAAGAAAATGCAGCAACTTTTTTCATCAACCAATCACCAAGTGAAATTAGAAAAGTGAATCTTGATAAAATGATTGAATCCTCAATCAAACAAGAGTCCAATTATTTGTCTAGATCCAAGCAAGATGACAAGGAAGAAGAAAATATCATATCAGAAGATCTCATTCCCAAGACTCAACAGCCCAGAAATTGATTGGAATTGAAGCCTCTGGAGTGCTATGGTTACTACACTGTCAAAACTCCCAGAACAGCTGAAGAAGCATTGAAATCACCCTTATGGTCCAAATCAGTGAACAAGGAGCTTGACACATGTGAAGAGTTCAAGGTGTGGGGAGATTATGATGGCCCGGAACCCAAGAACCTGCTCAATGTTACTTATGCCTTCAGAGTCAAAGAAAACACGCATGGTGAGGCTCTGGTCTACAAATCAAGATTTTGTGTACAGGGATTCAACAAAAAGTATGGAATTGAATATCTGGAGACTTAGGCCCCAACTGGCAAAGTTGCGTCCCTCAGTGCCGTTATTTTGCTTGCGGTGGATTGAAATCTTGATATGCTCCAGTTTGAAGTCAAGGGGGCGTTCCTACACGCTCCTTTTGATGAGGAAGTCTTCATCCAACGTCCAACTGGCTCCTCTAGAAAAACTCCAATTCTCAAACTCCAGAAATCCTTATACAGACTCAAGCAAGCCCCAAAAAACTGGTACAAAATGCTCAGCCAATGGATCCAAGAACAAGGATTCTTTCCATCCAATGCCAACCCCTGCTTATACATAGGAACAGATTGGGTCTCAGCTTTATTAATTCATGTGGACAACCTACTGGTTGTGGGGAATGTAAAAAAATTTAAAGACACATTTCTGAGAAAGTTCAAAAACTCCTCCTCACACCCACCAAACACCCTATTGGAGATGAAGGTTGAATGGTCTGAGGAGGGTATCTAGCACTCTCTGCATCTTCATATAGACAAAGGATTGACACGAACTGAATCTTCTGGACTACAAACCAACAAACACTCCCTTTACACCTGGAATCCAAATCATTCCCACAACCAAGGAAGAAATTGAAGAATCTAACCAACTGGGAGTCAGCTATTGGTCACCAATAGGACAACTCAACTTCATTGCCGGGCTTGCCCGGCCAGATATAAGTTTTGTGGTATCCTCCCTTGCCAGATTCTCTGAAAAACCCAGCATCTCCCACTGGAAAGCAGTCCTCAAAGTCTGGAAGTACCTAGCCAACACCAAAGACCAATGTCTGCTAATCTCAAGAAGGAACAACTCCAATAATCTGGTTTGCTGCAGCAACACCACATGGGCTGATGATCCCATCACTCAAACCTCTCAGACTGGATTTATCTGCTTCTTTCAAGGCTCTCCATTGTTTTGGACCAGTTGAGGCCAAAGGAACATTACCTATTTCTCTACCAAAGCAGAATGAAACGCACTCAGCAATGGCCAGTTGGAATGCAGATGGATAAATCATCTCATCCACGAACTGTGGAGAAGACCAGTCCTGCCCAGCCTTCACTTAATCAACAAAAAAGGCTTAGACAAAAAGATAAAAAACCTTGGAAGTAACTCAAAAACTAAATTCATAGAATTGAAGACAAAGGGACTCAGAGAAGATGTTTTAAATGAATTAATCAGAATTCAACTGATCAAGGCCAATCAAATGGTTGCAGACGGTCTTACCAAAGCTGCCATCAAATTTTCATTGCTCAGACTGGTCCATGATGTTGGTACCTAAATCTACTGCGCATTAAATCAAGGAGAAGTGTTGAGTATACTCTGTTACACCAGATTTTTGTCCACGACATCATGACAGCAATGGAGATACTCCAATTTTGTATGAGCCAACATCTGAGCGCATGCTCTCCAACACTCTGGCTTCTGATGAGAAGGAAGTTGAATCCACTTAGGTTGAATCATCTGTCAATGATTCTTCCTTACTTCTCTCATCATCCAATTATACTGTCCCTTGAATCATCCTCTACATCAATCCTAATCTCCATCTACAACTCATTGACCATAAACAAAAAGCACTAAAATCTGGTAATTTGTGATTCAAGGCGCTTGATGCTTTAGACCTTAACTGACACTCAGGATCAACAAATCACCCAACTTGAGTCAATCAATGGTGTCAAGGTCACTTTGTTATTGCGCTGAAGATCAACACCAGAAATTATGATCATATCCTTGCTGCTGTATGAGAAGAAACATTGCTTAAGCTCACTGTTCATCAATTATTTGCTCCAAGCCTGTCTTCTTTAGTATGTTGGATCCAACGCTGTGCTGAGATGTCAATTGATATCATTCTCATTCATGTTGGTTAAGAATCTCATATGATGTTATGAAATTTTTTGTTTCACCTATTGCTCACTGAGAAAAACCTTTCTCATTTCTTCTTATTTGAAATATATATACATCAGTGGTTCTGGTGATTAGCAATCTCATTTTTTTTAACAAGAAAATTTCCTTCCAAGTGGAAGGCTTTCCACCTTCAGGTACATCATTTCTCTGGCAGTGGAGCTAGTTGAAGAAATCAGACAAGCTGATTTTGTAATGGCATGCTTAAATGCAAAACTTGGACAGGAGGAGACTGTTTGTATGTCAATTCCCAATGGTTTTATGTAATGGTTATTTGAGACTAAACCAGAAATGGTGAAGAAAATATGTATTTGAAGTTTTCTTTTGGAAGATAAAGGCAAATATTTAATGAAGACATGTAGATCCCTGTATGGATCAAAGCAAACAGCTAGGTTGTATGATTGAGAAACTCATAGAGATTGGTTTCAAGTTGTCTGAAGCTAAGCATTTTCTCTTTGTGGGAAATGATGCAATTTTGTTTGTATGGGTCAATGAAATTATCATCATTGGGAATTTTAAAGAGAGAGTCATGGAGACACTCAAAAAGGATTTCAAGATAAAAGATCTTGGTCTAGTGAAAGAGGTTCTAGGAATGAAATTGGTAAGAGCAAGAATGGTATGAAGTTAGATGTTGGCTTGCTACTATTGCAGAGCAAGCTGCAAAAGTAACTAAAATAAACATAAAAATAATAATAATACAACTAACCTAAGAAGGAGTAGGAAAACCATAAATATTATTACAGAAATGGATTCTCCATCCAAAATTAGGTAGGGTCACTCACTGACCCCACCCTTGAAATCCAACTTCTTATATTTTCAAATAATTAAGGAAAAAAGAACCAAAATACTACGGCTCCAGTATTGAGCTTTTGGGCCAATTGAATATTTCACATACATTGTCACATATAGGTTTCACACCTAAAGTTCAGTCAGAATTGAGGTTTTGTGTATATTTTAGGAGTTAAGGGCCGAAATGTGTTTTGTCACAATTCCCGCACGCAGCCACGGCAGCCACAGCACCCGCGCGCAGCTGAGATACAGCCGTTTCAACCCTTCAAGGTCGTGTACGCAGCCCCCGGCCTCTGACAAGTACGCAGCCACGGGACTACGGGCTGACATAGTGACAGGCAGCCCGGGTACCGCGTAAACAGGCTACAACATACACGGGAAATTTTTACATATGTAATAAAGGTTCCCGTGGATAGTAGACTGTCTAAATATACATGATATTATATAAAAATACCTAAATAACCCTTACACGTATTTTTTATTTAATATAATGCAAAGTATCAAGAATGTCGAAAATAAGACAATGACAGCTTCAAAAAATATATTAAAATACTTTAATATACTATTATGAGAATTGCTATACATCAACATTTTAGTGACATACAAAGGAAGATAATGATGTAATAATATTACATGAATTTTCATGACTTATATTTTTAAGTAATTATCTTAACAAATCAACTGGAACTTGTAGATAAAGAGTAAAAACAATATTATGACTTTTACTCCTGTTATATGATACATAATGAGAACTTAACTGACATAAAAATGTCCGTAGAGATTTCTAATAATATAACTATTATATCACTGGGAACATATACTAAAGATAATTAATTAAATAATACATAAATAGGACAGATTAGTGTTATTCACACGTCCTAATGTCCATTATAAGGTAGAATAATTCCCATACCCTAAGGAATTAGATGCTACCCGGGCTATAGTACCAAGGGAACATGACAGGCTACCCCTGGTTATCCTGCTAGCCTTAGTGTCCGTCCCTTTGAGCACCTAAAACCCTCAGAAGGACCATATTGGGACTCCAAAAACTATAAATACAGAGCTCTTTTGAGGATGTTGATGGGCAGAGACCCAGTTATATTTGTATCCAGAAGCCGTTCCAAGGTAATCAAATACTTATAAGAGATAATTAAGTGATTTATGGCAATGTCTGATCAGTAATATCCGTCTTCAAACCTCTTTTTATCAATTAAAACTGCTGAACAACCTTATAACCCCATTATACAGGTTTAACCCATCAGTACACGTCCCAAACAGATACCCAAAGGATTTAATAATATACCAGTGAGTTCTATTATCCTTTCTCTGTCGTGGTAGCTTGGCTACAAGGCCCTACCACTCCATTGTGTATTTTATATACATATTATCTTTGGGTATAATAATCTTTAAACTAAAGAACCTAAAGTAACCAGGAATACGTGTTTTCATCCTGAAATACCTGAAGAGAGGTGTTAAAGATCCCCAATATAATTTTGGCCCCTCTATAAATATTTAATAATCAATTTTGATTCATAAAAATAAACAATAACCAAACCATTTAACCTTGCAAAAAGCTTAATCCAAGTATTCTACGTATTTTTGCTGCAATTATTAAATAATATATTCATTATTTACAATATCACCTCTGGTAGCTAAAGGATATCAAGGGTCTTGGTATCCAGGAGGCTGACATTAGACCAGGGCCAATATGTGGCAGCTATTCTTAAGAAATATGGCTAAGATTATTCAAAGGAGTTTTGTACTCCCATGAAGTCAAATCATTTGTTTAGGGAAGTCTACAGATGAGGAGCATCTGGAGTTTTTTCAATCTTGGAACCACTGCAGATCTTCTGTTGGATTGCTTAATTTTTTTGGGGCAATGTACAAGGCCCAATATTGCTTGTGCAATTGGTGTCTTGTTGAAAGACTTAGAGAAGCCAAGCATGAGGCATCTGTCAGCTTTTAGTAGATTTATGAGTTATCTTAAGGGAATTCAGGTTCTGGTACTGTTTTTTACAAATTCAGAAAAGCTTAATTTTTTCAGTTATTCTGATGCATTCTGGGCAGCTAGTAACACTAGGAACTCAGTTTTGTTCTTCTTAGGTAAGAATCTGGTGTCATTTATGTCCAAGAAGGTGTTGGAAATAAGTCTTTCATCAAAAGAGGATGGTTTTAAAGGTTACTTAGCAGCTTCACAGGAAGCAAAATGTATGAGAAAATTTGTAGAGGATACACATTAACAACAAGGTTTGGGTTATTTTTATTTTGATAACTGGAGCGCCATTGTGTTGGCAGAAAACCAAGTTTTAAATTCAAGAACAAAACCTATTTATGTCCACTATAACTATATACGTGATGTAGGTAGCTGCAGAGAGATTGTTTTGAGGTACAGGCCCACCACAGAAATGATTGAGGATATCTTGACTAAGGCTTTTGATATGAACAATAATCAAGGGTTTGTGACTAATATGTCAATGTCACCCCTTTTTGATTATGGCGGTGGGTTAAAATACATATGCACTCATGTGTGTGCTATGCATAGATTTATCCAAATGGGATTAATTTATGGGCCTCCACAACCCATTGGACAATCACATGGACAATACAGCCCTGCGTGGATGTCATGGATTGGGAGAAACTGGCTCCAAAACGCATGAAATAAGCCCATTTTTACCCAGGCTTCAATAGGCCTGGTGGACTATAAGGGCAATTACAGCCAGATGGGCTTTTGTGGGCATTATTGGGCCCAAGGTTTTTTTTTGGACACACTTGGAAAGATGGGCTGGCCTGCCAAAGTGTGTAAAATTGAGCTTTTGGGCTAGGACAGCTGTTTGGGGCTGTTGCCTGTTTTGGGGCCCGCTCGGGGCCACTTTTTTAGGTTTCTGGCCTGTTTAGAGGCCCAAAGGCCCATGCCAGGCTGTCATAGGGGGTAGACTTCCACCACCCCAGTTGCAGCCACTGCGCTAGCCCATGCCTGGTGGTTAGGTCCGCAGGGCCCCAGCTCCCTCCCCTTCCATTGATTGCCATTGTGAGGGCCAAGGGGGAGGGAAGGAAGCTGGCCAGTTAGAACCAGCCATCAACCAGTCAGGTTGGGGGGGACCTCATCACCCTCCCACCTATGCAAGGTGGGGAGCAAAAAAAGAGCTCTCCCCCTCCCATTAACAAGTGGGAGGCCCCAAGGGCTGGGGGGACCTGATCCCCCTCCAGCTTACCACAATGTTGATGTTCTGCCTGGGGAAATTTGCATCCCCGGAAACCAGCAGGGGATTTGATCACCGCTTCTGGAAAACTAGGTAGGGAAGGGGGGGCAGCATGTCTTCCAGTGAACCCCCCCTCCCCCTGTGAGCTTGAGAATGGACCCAGGTGAGCTGTGGGTCCCAACTGGTCCATATGAGGTGCCAGGGGCCGGTTGCATGAGGCAACCAGCCTGTATGTGAGGTCATAGAAGTAAATGGTCTGTTTTTAAGTCACAGAAAGCCAGGGGATTGAAAAGAAAAGGGGCTGGTGTGGCCCTGTGAGGGTGGAATCACCAAAATTGGCCATACCAGTCTGATCAGAAGGGTTCGGGGTGCATTTCCATGTGGGCTGATACAGCCCAAACCAAGTAAAAGGGATAGTAGAGCCTTTGGATCTCTTGTGGGGTGGAAATTTTTCTTTTTATTCTTTTCTATCAGGGGCGCATAAGAGGCCAATCCTTTGTACTTAAGGAGCTCTCCTCCCTGCTTTTTTCCATCATCCACTTGAATTCATCCAATCAATTGGCACAAGTGTCATAGTCCATTAGTTATTATAGACCAAAATGTCCAGAATTTCTTTTGCTTCATATACTGCTCATTTTCCTAAGCTAATTGCTGGCCATTCCTTTCATAAAGTTGTGGTTATGAAATTCATCTGGAAAACCCTACCCTTTTTTATCCAACAAAAACTTTGAGTAAATTGGTCCTTCCAATTAACCATCCAATGGATTTGATTATGTTCAACTGCACTCACCCTCACTAAATTGAAATAGAAAGGCATCCAAATAAATCAAAATAAAGCTCAAGAGCCATTGAATTCCCCGTAAAAATTCTGGCTTTGTATTTTTTGAAGGAATAATTTGGAAGAAATATTTTGGTTAACAAATTGAACCACTATTGGCAGATTTCTGCATGCTAATTCTCCCATTTGTCTTTAAAACCAGTTCAGTTTCAGATCAAAATTGAGATTTTAATGCTCAAAAATTCAAGTTTTGGTTTGGCACAACTATAAAAAATCCCACTCTCTTCAGTATCCTCTAACTCAGTTTGATAGCATTGCAAAAATTCATTCTAAAAATATAATTAAATCAGCCAATAATTTTTAATTACAAAAGGGACCTTGCATTTATTGAAATAAATAACCAAACCATTATAATTAATTAATGGACAGGAAAAGGAGACCAGAAACATCATTTTATTTCTTTATTTTTCAGCTCTTCTGTTAATCTTGCTTTACTATTCCTACAACTGCCTGCGCATCCCCTATTTCTTATTTTTGTTGAAATCTTGAAAAAAATAATAATAAGTTAAATTAAAAACAAAAATTGGTATTCAAATTAAACTACTTTATTTCAACCACCTTAAGTTATCCAAACTTGGATAATGAAATGAATTTGCACATATTTTCCTCCTGAAACCACCACAGCTTGGATTTATCCCAATTGGGATAGCTCTGGGTACTTGAGCGGGCCAGAACCCTGCAAAACCACACTCTCAGGCAAACTCCACACTGCATCAATCCACACCGCTGGAACAATATTGACTTGAAAACACATCAATTCAAGCCAACCAACATAGACAAAACCATCCAGAGGCCATTTTCAAATAAAAACTTGACCAGATCAACCAAGAAAAACAAGAAAAAGACCAACTGAAAAAAATCAACCAAGACCAAACAGGAAAGACCTACTGCAACTAAATCTCTGTTCCAAGACCAGAAAGCCCCTTCTGTATCAGCCAGCCAGACCCAACTGAGCCAGCCAGCCTAAATCAAGCCAGCCATCCCAGAAAAAGCCAGAAATTCCATACAGGAAAAGCCATATCAGACCAAACCAGCCAGCTCATAACAGCAATCCAGTTCAAGCAAGACAGGCAGAAAGTCAGTCAGAAGGTAATTCAGTACGCCAGTCAACTTCCAGACAGTAATCCATTCAGAAAAACAAACAGGTCAGCCATTGAGAGGGCCAGTGAAACAATCAGGCCAAAAACTAGCCGTCAAGAAATCCAGCTAAACAGCAATTTAGCCATCCAAGATAGCCAGAAAGCCATTTTTTCAGCCAAGCCAGCCATCCTGTCTTAGCCATTCAAGCCAGAAAACCAGCCAGCATTCAGCACGTCAACTAGCCAGCCAGCCCGACTGTCAGTCAACTAGCCAGCCAGTCAGCCAGCCAGGCCAGCCAGCAATTCAGCCAACCAGCCAGCTAGTTAGGTTCAGAAACCCACCAGACAATATTGAGGTGGAAAGAAAGACTGTGAAGAAGACCAATCCAAACACTGTGACCAGCTAGAAAGAACAAGGCCACCAATTAAGCTCAACAGAAAGACAAGACAATCCCAAGAATATCAAGGTACTGAAGGAGAAGACATAGAAACTTCTCCAGATGTTTAATTCAACCTCGGATACCCCCCACCAGACCAATAGCAAGGTGAAGAGAAGGATTGAGAGGAAGATTAAGCACAAACATGACAAGCCTCAGGAACTTCCACCAGACCAGAATTATGTTGGATAGAAGTACTGAGAGAAAGATCAAGACAGAGAGAAAAAACCAGAAATACAATCAATCAGAGAGACAGACCCAAGGAAAGACCAAGACAGACCTAGAGCACAAGAGATCACTTCAGGGAATTCTGGTCCAATTTTACTGTATAATCATCTCTGCCTTGACATGAAGCGCTGTTACTCATACAAATCCCAGAATTCCTCCATTATAATTCTTTGCACCTTTTTTTCATAATTTGTACATAGACAAAAACACACCTGGAATTTCCGGTTCTAGATAGAGTAATCAAAACATAAATTGAGGATCAGAAGCCCAATATTTCATCAATTTTTACCCACATATGTGAGAGCTTAATGAGGACCATACAAATATATAAATCTCACCCAATACCAAATAAATTAGGTTCTTTCCTCAAAAAGCTTCTCACCATATTTTTCTTCATCATTGTCAAGTTATTTCTTGAATCGCCTCATTTTATTTATTTGAAAAGTCCTTTTTGACTTTTATTCATATTAATTTCTACTCTCAACCAAAGTATTCCAATTTTGTATCCTTTTATTCAGCTTTTAAGCATATCTTTCTTCCACATTGGCCAGGTATCTTTTGACTTGTATCATTGTATTTATTTAATGATTCCTTTTTGAATTTACAAATATGAAGGTATATCTGTTCTCCCAAAATCTTAAGTGATCCTTTACCAATGATTTGACTCTCTTATCCTTGGCTGGGTCCAATTGGGGAGTAGGAAAGTGATCCTTGAAAAATGATTTGATTCTCTCTTCCTTGTCTGGGTCCAATTGGGGAGGAGGGATGGAAGCAGAAGCCACTGGGGATGAGGTTGGCACCAAGGGAGCAGTTTAAAATGGTCTGTTTTTCAAGTTGGCAACAGTCTCTGCCATCATTGGCTGGTGCAAAAATTGGGATTTGGGTATGAGCCCCCACCTTGCGGTTGCAGTGGGCTTCTGGGCGGGTGAGTTTTCATCTGGGAAAAGATCCAAATGATGGAGCTCTTCAGCTGGCACAGGTTTTGCACCTTTTTTTGAAAATTTTAAAAAAGGGTGATGTTAAATTCACAGCTCCAACCGTGTGGTATTTGTTAAGGGCCTTACATGGCTCAAGTGAGCTGTGGGGGCCCAAAGACAACTACAAAAGGCCATTTCAAACACACGCAACCCCTGGGGGATTGTGCAGGAGCCGTGTGTAGGGGTGCACAACCCCCCAGAGGTTGTGCCAGAATTTTGGGAACACCCTGGACCACACTTGGGTTCTGTCAACCCAAATTTGGGATTGACACATACTTTGTGGGAATTTTGTTTCAAACCTAGTGAGCCCAAAGAGACATTAAAGTGAAACTAACAAGAAATTAAAGTGAAAAATGAAATCATCAATCATATAAAATTCTGCAAAAAATTCTTCCTCAACTCAAAAGTGAGGAAATTTTTTTTTTCAATTGAAATTTGGATTGAATACTGAAGTATACCATTGTTTTTTTTTCATGGGAACAGTGGCAAGCCCTCGTTCTTCTGACATGGCTGCATGGAACATCTACATTGAGAGTTCCATCAATAAAGCTTTGGAAAAAGAAAGAAAGGATTTGGTTAATGAAAGATTGGAAGCCACAATTCCATCCTCATCAAGGGTGACAATTCAGGAACAAAATTTTTCACAGAGGGGTTTTAAATCTGGTTGTGAGTGACCTTTTATGTTACTTCATCTTTGAATTATTTAATTTGATTGAAACTTATGGAGCGCATTCCATAAATATAACTTTGTAACTATGTCAGATCCACTTGACCCAGATCCCTTGAGAGCTTTTTCTACTATGGAAGAGGCACACAAATATTTTCAAACATGGGAAATGAAGCATGGTTAATCTTCAACAGTTTTCAACTCAAAGCGTGACCAATATGTGGATTTAGCCTGTGATAGACATGGTTCCTATTCAGGAAATCTTCTTACCAAACGGCCTAGACAAACTCACACAAGTAAGGTTGGGTGCAAGTTTTTAATCCATGCAAGTTGCACAAAGGCAGAAACCTTGTGGCGCCTCTCCTACAAAGAAACCCAAAATAACCATGAACCATCTGAACAACCCTCTGTGAATCCTCAACTGAGGAGAATCTTGGGGGTGGCCTTAGAAGATCTAGTAGTAGGCGTGAATGATGGGGTCAATATGTTACCAGTGAAGAGAAAATGCAGCAAGATTGATGGGGGGGATTATGTTGATGGCCAAACAATCTATAAAACTAAGTGAAAGTCAACGCTTGCAGAACTAACGGGAAAAAGTGTTATGGAGGTACTGTATGAACAGCTTGAAGAAAAAAGTTGGATTCACCGCTCAAAGTTCAGTGGAGAGGGTCACTTCGAGGCCCTTTACTTAGCACATCCAGAGGCAGTAAAGCTTCCAAAAAAATTCAATCATATTTCTATGTTGGATTGTACTCGTAAAACAGATAAGTACAAAACCACACTATTGCATGTTGTAGTAAAGACAGCCAATTGGAAAACTTTCACAAAAGCTCTTTTTTTTATAACAAGAGAAATTTTTGTGTTCTATAGTTGGTCTTTTAATGCATTAAAGGAGTTGGCTTATGATCCCAAGAGACTTCCAAAAGTCTTTGTGACGGACCGTGAATAATCTCTGATTTTTGCTATTGAATCTAGTTTCCCTGAGTCATCAGGCCAATGTTACACTTGGAACTTGTCTAAAAACATACAAGCAAACTGTAAAGTGCGTGTTGTTAATGACTTTGAAGGATGGAAAGGTTTTATGACTCTGTGGGAAAAGTATGTGGCCTCAAAGACCAAGGAGGAGGCGGAGGTCAATGATGTGGAACTCAGAGTAGGTCCAAATCACTGCGTCTTATTCTTCCTAGTTTTGGGTTCTGACCTTTGACTTTTATAGTGTTTATGGAAAGACTATGAGTATGTCCTTGAGTATATGGAAAATAAAATTTTTCCTATCAAAGGGACATTTGTAACAGCATTGACTTGTATAAAACCAGATTTTGGAAACAAAAAAAAATCTTGGGTTTAAGGGGCCCATGCAAACTCTTTGGTAAACCTGTTGGATGTTTGGAAAATCCTTTGTGGAATAGTTTTGAATAAAATTAAATCATTTCATGCATCAATTTATGACTCTCAAATTAAGTTAGGGACAGTTCTTCCTCCTGAACTGTTCCCATTGGGTTAAAAATTGTCTTTAGAGGCAATTCATCTTATTGGGGAACAATTTAGGAAGTTCAAACGTGATCATGATGGCAAAGTGTGCACCAAGTCATATTCCAAGACTATGGGTTTGCCCTGTTCCCACCAAATAGGTGACCGTCTAGCATTCAGAGGATCCGTTGTACCTGAAGATGTTCATCCTCAGTGGAGGTTGGACTATTAACCTTGCACTTCTAGTTCTGTAAGTTGGCTTAAGTTAGATTGTTCATGTTAAATTTTTCAAATCACTATGTGATTAATGCTTTTTGATTAATGCTTTTTGATTGATTCTTTCTGATTAATGATTCCTAATTCAATAATGGTTGATCCTTTTGAATTTTTCAAGTGCAATTTCAATGAAATTCTAAGAATTCCTCAGTTACATGAAAAATTGAATGAAATGATCTTGGAATCTCCAGATCATGAGCAAGGCGGACTATTGAAGTATATCATTCAGAAGATTACTAAATATCAATCAAAGCCAAGACTTAAACCAAGAGTCTTAGGATTTTGTAGGGAAAGGCCAAAATTGACAGATACATGGCAAGAACCATCTCTCTTTAAGCTTGTTGAAAAACAACTCAAGAGGTAAAAAGGACTAGAAAGGCTCCAAACAAGAAAAGACAAAAAATTTGAGGTGTTTTCTTTTGGGATATGTTCATTTTTTTGGTTTAATGAACTTAGTTACTAACTACTGATGAATTGTTTTTCAAGGTTGGCAGAATCTGAATTTGAATTTCGTAGTTCATAGGAAGAGACTAAAAGTGAATTGGGATTGCTTAATTTGGAATCAGGATCCTCTTCAGAGGAAGAGAACATGCAGAAAAGCTCAACCAGAAGTTCATCATTGGTGAGTTTTCATTTAATTGATCTAATTTAAGAAATGAATACTAAGTTAGTTTTAATGATAGTAACCAAGTGTGAAATACCTCAATCAAATAACCAAGAAACTCCATAGGTTCTTGGGTGAGGTTTGGAATCCAATTGAAGATGGGAATTGCGGATTTAGAGTCATTGCTAAATCTCTTGGTTATGGAGAACATGGTTGGTTTAAAATTAGGAATGAAATGATTGAAACATTAGAGAAAAATGAAGAATGCTAAATTAATATGCTTGGTGGTGCAAAGGAGGTTGAAAAGATTAAAAAAAGACTTGATGTTGAGGACATCAATGAAAATATTCCCTCCTTAAATTGCTGGCTAAATTAGACATGGGTCAAATAATAGCAGAAACATAACCCAAAACTATATGTTTCATTTCATTAGAGTCATGTGATACTTATACTCCAATGAAAAATGGTGTTACTGATAAATCAGATCCAATTTTTCTTTCCTTTTTAAACAATAACCAATGAGTTTTATCAGTACTTGAGGGAGAAATGATTCAAATCCTGCCCATTGTATCAAGACCACATTCCTTGGTTTCTATAAAAGCCTCTGGTTGGGTTGATCATCTAAAAGATCAACTGCAAATGTATTCTAGATTATAGAGATTTTAGACTTTGACTTCATTTCATCATTGGGTTTCATATAAATTGTAATTCTAATGCAGCTAGCATTTTCTATTAATATAAAGGGTTATCAAATTTTGAAAATCATTATGTTCAGTGTTTTGAGTTAACATCATTATATTGAGTGTTTTGAATGAGAGTTTAATGGTAAGTCAGTTCAACTGGTTTTGGGCTGATTCCATCACAAGCTTAACTTATGTTAAGCTTGGGATGGGATCAGCTTAACACAAGTTGAACTTGTTTTTTTTTTGGTGTTTTTACTTCAGGGCTGGTCAAAAGAGTTTTATTTTTTGGGTTCTTTTACTTTGGGGATGGTAAAAATACTTCTTTAAGTTTAAATTACTTTAGGGCTTTTCAAGTTAGTTGTATTTTTCTTGGTCTTTTTACTTTAGGGCTTTTCAAGTTACTTGTCTTTTTTTTGTGGTGTTTTTAGTTTAGGGCTAGTCCAGTTACTTGTGTTTTTTTTGGGTCTTTATACTTTAGGGCTAGTCCATTGGATAGTCCCAGTTTTTTCATTTGGATTTATTGATTTATATATTTGTTTTTATTAACCAAAAAATGAACATTCTTTGATTTTTTGGTTGATTTCTGTGCTTTTGGAAGGTTTATTTAGTTTATGGGTTGTGTTAGTACCCTTTCAGTCCTTTTCCTTTCCTTTTTTTTCTTACCGCAGTTCAGTGCCGTGTGGAAGTCCACATGGCAGCGGACCAGGCTGGGAGGGCTGAAAAACTCCTTGAGCCATGGGGGGTCTTACACAGCTTGGATTGAACCGTGTCATGTGCCACATGGCCCTTTTTAAACTGTGTGCACAACTCAAGGAGCCGTTAAATTAACATTACCCTAAAAAATTATGTATAAGTTTTGTCAAAAAGTTTGACTAAGGGTAAAGAAAGACAATGAAAATATTTTTGAAGGTTCTTTTGGATTTTATCGCTCACTTATATTTGAATTTTAAAGCAATAAAGTTTGATCAGGATTAAATATGTCCTAGAAGGTATTCCAGGGGGGTCCAAGTGAGTACCAATAAGATCTTGGCTTAAGTCCAAGGATCTGGGATCAGTCTGGTCTTCCAATAAATCTTACTCAATTAAATCTGCCAGGGAGTATGTCTTTGGAGTGGATTCCACTTCAAAAATCAAAATTTTGACAGAATTAGTATTTTATAATTATTTTTCAAATTTTTATGGATGATTTATGTATATATTTCAAAATGAAAGTATCATAGCTCACTTTTGTGACGTTTCTGCTTTAATAAGAGGAGCCTGCTGCATTGCTTCCACTCTTTATTCTGCCTTAATAAATAATTGAAGTTTATGAGCATTTCTAACTCAATTTATTTATAATTAATTGCTTGTTGTTTATACTGTAAGGATTTTTCCTGTTGTTGTTCAGGGGTCAAAGAATCCAGTTGGTTAGTCACAGAATAACAGATATTTTCTGCTTATCTTTGTTTAAGAATTTTTAAATAGTAATTAATTAGTAGATCCACTGGAAAAATTCAAAAAAAAATAATAAGTATTTTTACCTATTTCTACTTTTTATATCTGTTCCAGAAGTCAAAAAATAATTAAATTATAATTTCTCAGGGATATTTCCCATCCAGAACCCCAGTCTTCATCCTCCTGATACCAGGAAACTTACATTCCTTTAGCTAAAGAAGGTGAAATTGTGTTTGAATAATAATATTTCTAAGAAAAACAAATAAAATGCTCAAAATAATTGAATATGATGAGAGCAAGTGTAAGATTAATGTTGCTTTTGTTGAATATTTTTTCAATATATTTTAAAGGGGGGACAAAGTTTAGACATAACTGGGGGTCTTCAAATCTTTAGAAACCTCTCTTCAAGGGGAAATATTGCATTGTTTTAAACCTTGGTATATTGCGTTCCTTTTGATTTAACAAAAGGGGTTGACCCAAGGGAATGGGTGTGAAAGGCTGTTTACATCACTTAAGTCTGGAGGGATGGTGGAGATTACTTACTTCTTTAAGTAGTGGAACCAGAAAACCTTCAGAAATTCATGTTTGAAAGGTTCTCAGGGCAATATTTGGGTTTTTTTGCTGATTTTTTTCAATGGAATTAATTATGGGTTTAGGATTCATAACTAGTCTATTAAACTGAGGCCATATATTAATTTTTTATTTTTAATAAAAACTTGATCATGTATGGAAAGGGGTCTGGATTGATAACAAACATTACTGGCTTTAAAATAACCAAAAGGCATTGTTATCAAGTGTCTCTTGAAAGTCTCTTTATTTCAATTCAAAAACCAACTCTTGTAACAGTATAGTCTGAGATCAAAATTGAGACAAAGAATCATGATTTAGAGTAAGTTATGAAGGAAAGAAATTGAACACCATAGAGCTAAGAGAAAGAGCAGAAAGAACAGTCAGACGCGATAGATCACCTGAGTCGAAGGCACTGCTAACTAGCTTGGCGTGGAGCTTGTGGTGGAGAGTCAATTTGAAGTTTCTCCTCCTTGAGTCAGCTACGTCGCCAAGGTTGGGTCGCGTGCGGAACTACGTTTGGGATGGGTGAGGTGATGAGGGCGGTGATGGAAGGGGACTGAGCGAGACGATGGGGTGGATTGAGGAGGATTGAGGTGTGAGCTCTTGGAAGGGACGGTTGGATCAAGATCCCCAGGAATTCTTGTCGTCCGGGCCTGGAGGTACGCCTAGCACCCTCGCGACTTCAGTTTGGGGTCTGCGCAACAGAAACTGCGCGACGCCCCTGGATCTTTAGTTAACAATTGTATATATACCTTTTGGCGTGAAGGGGCCTTCAGAGGGTTGTGCTTGAGGGCTATGGCTAAAAGGCTGACCAGGGCTAGTTTTGAATGCATTTTTAGTGCCATCACTCAGCTTTATCTGTCTGTGTCATATTTATGTGTGAAATAATTGTCAGAGATTCTTAAATGTTCATTTTTTATTTCTGCAGTCCTGACATATTTCCTATTTTGTACTGTATTATTTTGATTTAAATTATCAGAAATGCTTATTTGCAAATTATCTGTCATTTTCTGATCATCTTTGGAAATTTTCAATAATTTTTAAGGGAAGTTCTTGATTTGTTTTGTGGTCCATAAATATTTGATAATTTTATTTGTGACAAGCTTTATTATTGTTTTACCAAATTTTTTTATTTTATAATTTGATTTCGATATTTTTTATGTGATTTTTGGATGCTTCAAATTATCCTTTGTCCTTTGATTGCATTATTACATATGCATCACGCATCCATAAGGGTTGTAGAAGGTTCCTGTGCTACCTGGTTGTCACAGGTTGTGCAGGCAGTTTGAGGCCTGCATACTTGACATATGTGGCCTGGAATCCAAAACCACGGCGGGAATTATTTTCTGTGCAGGTTTCCTGACAGGTGCCTGCATTTTGAGTCTCAGGTGCGTGCAACCTTTACTGTATGGATGCGGGGCTGGGTGCAGGAATTGTGACAGAACACAAATCCGGCTGTAACTCCTAAACTATAAACAAAACTCCAATTCTGAGTGCATTTTAGGTCTGAAACCTATATGTGGAAATACACACAAAGTATTGAAATGGCCAAAAATTCAGTTTTAGTGGTGTTGTGGTTTTGGGCCATTTTCTTGGAATTTTCTTTGAAAACATAAGGAATTGGAATTCAAGTGTGGGGTCAGTGAGTGACCCTACCTTATTATGGTTGAGGAATCCAAATCAGTTATAATATTTTGGGATTTTGCCCTACTTCTATATTTTTGGTTTTTATTTATACTTTGACAGGTTTCTCTGTAAAAGTAGCAAGCTGACACATCTCACCCGGAGACAAAAATTAATTAATAGAATGGGTTTCCACAAGATGTTCCAATTTGTTCAGCCAATTGAACTATCCAACAACCCTACCACCATAAAACTCACAAAGCCCAAAGGGCCCAAAAACGCTACTTTGTTAGAAGCCTATTAGAAAACTCTAACTAAAAAAAAATATGCAATGATTTGATCTCTGTTTATCCTTTCAAAATTTATTTCGAGATTGACCCATATTATGATTCAAAGAAAGAATAAAACAAAAGCAAACCCCAGGGCAATCATTGAAGCCATCCATGAACTCTATGCCTCCAAATATTGCAAAAACTGAGGTTGACTTTGGGTGAATTTCATCCAATCCCAATACAAAGGCAAACCCAACCACTACATCAACAAATTTTGTAAACTCATGAAGAAACTTTAAATAGTCAAACTCAAAGTACCCCAGGACATCCTGATTTGCAAAACTGCCTGGAAGCTTCTATAAAATTTTCAATGCACTCCTTCTCACTGACAAAATCATCAGAAGTCTTACTTGTTTTCTGAAAAAGCTGAGATGATTCATTCACCTATAAGCCTCAAGAAAAGCAAACATCACAGATCAAACCAATGCTAGAGGTTCTTCAGTTACTCTCAACAAGACAAACCCGCACAGGAAAACCAGACCAAAGCATCTGTGCTCCAAGGGTAAGCAAAAACCTCTTTCTGAACATCATGAAGAGTGATTCTGGCTGCTAAATCCCAAGCTAAGACTAGACGTCCACAAATTCAAGGTGCAATAACACCTCCACTCAGGAAAGAAAGACACTGAAAACCTGAATAAGCAAGAGAAAAACCAACCCCAAGCCTTCTTCAATTACCAACTATGTCTTCTACCCCTCAGAGCAATTAAATCTCTTCTACCCATGCTAGAATCCAGTTCTACTTACCAAATGGTCAATGAAGCCAAATACCTGACATATTATTGACCCTCAGCCATGTAATTGAGACTGGAATTTAAGGATTAAAACTGCTGGCCACCACAATTGGGAAGGAAACTCTTGTGAACCACCTAGGAGAAAAACTTGAAATTCACAATGTGCTGCTAGTTTGAAGAGTCAAAAGATGCCTTATCTCATTACCAAGGCTTAACAAAAGATCAGAAAAAATCAGTGGATTAGGATATACCTGATAGAAAATCAACCTGGAAAACTAGTCACTCAATTTCACAGCAGTGAACCACTTTGTCAAGCCATGCAGCACCTACTTCAAAAGCTCCATCCAAACCAGAACCCACTTGAAAATTCTGGAAGACAATCTATGGAGCCTTTGCCTGGGCCACCCCAAAGACAAGGTTCTTAAAAACTGTTTTAAAAGAGACCCAGCCTCCACCAATGTGCAATATTCCAAAATTGAAAAATAAATTCCTCCCTATTTAGTGGAAACTTCAAACCAGCTTTGAGGTAGCTCAAAGTCATACACCTGGATGTTTCAGGTACCTTTCCAATTAAATCCAATGGTTGCTGCAGGCTTTTCCTAAATTTTGTGGACCAGTTCTCAGGATTAAAGAATTTTCCTTCCTCCAATCTAAGGATCAATTTTTCACACAAATACCCCACGTAATATAGGCTGATCTTAGATGATTGTGAGTGCAAATGGGAGAGGCTGGGTACAAGGAGGAATGCAAGATAGCAAAGCTAACTGCAAAGTGCCAATGAATTGTTTGATGGCTCAAAAAACAGCAAGAGGGAGGAATTTTCTGATCAAAGGAAACAAAGAAAACACTCAATGTGATTACTTGACCTCAGGAAAATGCAAGAACATATGAAATTAAAAATTGAGGAAATAATTTTCATGCAGATTTTGTAGCATTTGTCAGGTAAATCAATGATAACTAGATAAAACCTGGTAGAAATTCATCTACAGCTAGAGAGAAATGATGCAATGGATGACAGGAATGGAATGGTAAAATTAAATGAACTTAGAAATTGTATCCAACTTCACAGCATAGGTGCAAGACAATGAAATACGCAAGTACATAGGCTCAATGGGTGAGACATGGAAGGAATCAAATTTGAAGACAATGCAAAGGATTGTAGATGATCATTCATGTAAGGGAGCTAGTATTTTTGTGTAACTATACTATTGATGTGTCTATCTATGTGTATGTGAAAACTAGTTTAGTTGTGTGACCAATAGTAGAATTCCAAGGGCTTGAGATACCCAAGGGTGAAATAGAAAATCTTGAATGAATGGTTAGACCTCATTGGGGTTAACTGCAAGGATTGCAATTATGGGTGGAGTTGCAAAAATTGGAAGGTTATTTTATGCAAGCAGGAGGTAGTAAGCGGAGTGCCATATTAATGTTGAGCTTTTTTTTGTGTCACACATATAGACTGAGGTAGATGTAATTGGGGAAGGGAAATTTCAAAAAGTGATGGAGACAATAAAACTTAACCTTGGAGCGTGACAGTTTCCCAGGTATAAAGCCACTAGCTCCTGCACGCTTTTTCATGAATTCCAATTGATTCAATAATTTTTTATCCCACTGTATACCTATATCAAATTTACTTAATAATTGAATAAATTTAAATTAGATATTTTTTCATCCTTGTCTTACTGTTGCAACAACTATGTTTTCCGCAAAAATTGCTGTATACCAATTACTACTTCCTGTGGAATTTGAGGCAAGTTCAAGAAATTTTGCCTTCCTAAGTTGGCTTGTTTGTTTACTTTAAATGACTAGTCATTTGTTGTTACCCACAAGGATTCATCAAGTGAGGGTGAAAGATGTAGTTCTGCACCAAGATTGAATTACCACATTCCTCCAGTGTCAAAGATTTATTTCCTTGGATTTAAAAACATGGGTGAGTGAGGTTGAGTAGAAATAAATGGAATTAGAGCTAATAAACAGAAATTTTTTCCCTTTTACTGTTACCAAGGTTTTAAACGTGCACCACTCACCATGAAAAAAATTGGGGCACCTTCTGGCAGTTTTTGCACTTCAAAATTGTTTTGGATTGGTTTTAACTCTGAGAAAAATTGGTTTCTAACTTGGGTTGGAAGCTGGGAAAAGTTGTTTGTATCATTGCTTGATTATTCCAATGAATTCTAGTTCATGAATGGACTACAGAAGATTTGGAATTTTAGTGAATTGAAATTTTATTTGATAAAGAAATTTTTTTATACCTCCAAGAAAACCATGTTTATTTCAATTATTTATGAGATTTAATAAAATGTGAGTGGTTCCTTGAAAAATTTCCTGATCATTATAGGTTTCTTCACTTGTATTTTAAAAATTGAAAACAGGCTACTTTGAAAATACAATTGTTTATTCATTCTTTGGGATACATGCATTTTTTTTTGTGGAAATTTTAGTACTTTGGTAAATTTTCAGTCATTTCATTCAATTCTTGATTTGTTTTTATTTTTAATTTTTTTTATTCATGTTTTTTCCTTTGATAAATAATCTTATGGATTTATTTATATTAACTAGATTTATTTAATTTTACATGTTTTGACTTTAATTTCAATTCAGGTATGTTTTTTTATGTTATTATCTTTTAATTATTTTTGATTTTTTGATTTTTGAATTTCCTTAGTGTCAGCCACGAGACAGTTAGACTTGTCCAAATGTCTGGAAACTCATATGTCCTGCTGGTATAGTGGCTAAGTACTAGGCTCACTTCCCGGTATCTGATACCAAGGTCACTGGTTCAAACCACAATGGAGACAATAATGAAAATGTTGAATAGTTTTGTAATTATATATTAAATCTTAATAATATTATATAATGTTGTATAAGTATGTTTTTATGAGTATGGATTATGGAATTAAAACCTTGATAATTTATATTATCAAGAAGGGGACCCAATATAACTTTAAATTAAGTTATGAGGACTCAGATGCGTTCCAATTATTGATATAGAAGTTCCCAAAGTGTTTCCTCTCTTTGGGAAGGAGTTACAGTAATCATATTAACCCATACTCTCTATACTGTATAAATTAATTACACATTATCCTTCTTTGGGATGTAATTATAAGTAATACTCCCTCTGTACACTTAATAAACCTTACTGATCCTTGAGAGCGTTCACTCAGAGGCTTTAGAACTTAATTGTAAGCTATGAACCTTCTAGTAGCACTGCCAAGAGTATATACCTCTTATAGGTATAGTATAATTATAAATTAATTACTTATTAAATACTATCCCCTTTTGGATGTAATAATGCTTTAATATACTTCACTGAGCCTTGAGTGCGTCCACTCAGAGGGCTCAGAGTTCATCTTTAGGCTGTAAACCTTTTAATAAACATTGCAAAGAGTATACATACTCTATGTGTATAGTATGAGCTAAGATACTTATAATTAAAATTAAATTATTTGCCAAGGTATTAAGCTACATTAAATAAATATAAATAATCATTATGATGAAATCTAAGGTTTCTATACCGTCCATCTGAGTGATTTATAAGTCCTAAGACCCAGTAAGTAACCTTTTAGTAAGTAAAATGAAAACTTTACCTTGAAAATCCTTCCCAATGGGTACTAGTTCTTCATTACCCATTTAGAATGATGTAATGATGTCTTGGGCCTTTGAGGACGAAACCAAGGAGAGCCTGACACTCCCCTGGTGATTACTAGAGTCCCCTGAGGGCTCCTGTTACCTTAAAAGAGCAGGGTCTTTACCCTATAGCCCTTTCATCATCCATTATATATTATTATTTGAACAAGAATACAAGCAAGAGTTAACAAGCCCATTAACCTTAATCTCAAGAAGAAGATTGACTGGGGCTATAAACTTTGGTATTAAATTCAATCAATAACCTATCTGGCAACACCAATTTCGAGTGGAAGGTCTCACTTGAATAAGTAACCCCTGTGTGTTACTCTTTAAAGGGTGTGAGCTTATTTATAAGCAAATCTCCTTTTGGCCTTACTCCTTTAAGACTAAGGCCCCTTACCTATTATAAAGGTTTAAGGTGTGGCTATTTACTCATAATACCTTGGTATTATTCGAGTCTGTAAACTTTTAAAGTTGCTGTTTGGAATATATAAGTCAAAACTAATTTAAATATTGGTTTGTCTTTATTCTTTTGCATGTTTAACCACGGCTAGGTATAGCAATAGAGGTTAAATCCCTGACACTCAGATTCTTTATTTAATCTGATTTATTTTATGTTTAATTTTTTTACTTTTTGATTTATGCATTACGTTTTTAAAAAGCCTTACCCTTAAATGTATTTTACATCCCTGTTATTTTATGTTCAGACTGAAATTTTCTTGAAGACACAGGTATTTCAAAAAAAACTTTTTTTTTAGATTTCTGACACCCCACTCTTGTTAATTATATTCCAAAACGTTACAAAGAATTTGAATTATTTTAAGAACTTCAACAATTGATTCAAAAAACAAAAAAAAATCAAAAATAAAAAATAAAAAATAAAAGAAAATAAAAAACTCAGGGCTTTTTGTTAAGCATTCCATTGCATTTCCAATGAATTTTTTTATGGGATTAAATTCTTTGAAAGCTTAATAATAAATTTAAGATTTTTGAAAAAAAAATTTTGGTATTTTTTGGATGTATTCTTGACCAAAAAAATTGTATTCAAAATGAAATAAATTCAAAATAACACACCCTTTTCAATATCTCTTGTTGAATATCAGGAAGAAAATTTTGTTTCTTGTCAGCTTTTAGAATATCATTCAAAGATTGAAAAAAAATGATTTTTTATTTTGATCAAAGTTGTCACCCCATAAAATATTGATCACCACAAAAGTAACTGCAAATTAAATTGTGGTCCACATTTTGAAATATTGTTTTTGTTCCATTCAAATACAAAAATAAAAATCTTGAAGAAAAAAATAATAATTTTCTCAGAAAAAAACCTGAAACGCCTCTATCTTACAAACAGCTTAGTATTGAAACTTTTTTTGTGATGTTTTCTGTCTCTTTTTTTGTGTAAATATCCAAAGAAAAAAAAAATTGAAGGAGCCCCAATAGCTAAATAATCTTTTTGCAACTTGCCAGGGAGTCTTGAAAAATAGTTCCTGTTCTATTATCCTTTTTTTGCTTTCCAATTTATGTTTAAATTAATTTGCTTTGATTATTGTTTTAGTTCTTAAAATTCTTTTCAATGCTAATTTATTTCTATTTCAATGGTAAATTTTTGTTAACAATGAAAATTCTCTTGTATAGTGAAGGCTTATTTTTGAAACAAGTGAAAAAATTTCTTGAATGTTGATTTTAATTCTTACACACTAACTCATCCTCACTACAAACTGTGTTTTTGAACCACCATCAAACAATTAATTTTTTGAAACTCATTGAAGTGCTGTGCAATCTCATATAGTAGGGTAGGAGCAAGAATTTCAGCTGGCAGAAACAAAATGTGGTCCAGGATCTTTTGTGCATTCCTATTGAATTTTTTGAATTTTTTTTGGTGGTTTCATTGATTTTTGGTTTCATTTCAATTTTAATTTATTTTCATTTTTTTATTTTTTTTTGGTCTGGAATGGTGGACAGCTTAGCCTAAGATGTCCACCACGCCAGACATCATTGAAGTTGTTTTTGTTGATTTTTTTTTCTGATTTCATTTTTGACTGTTTTTATTTTATTTTTTTTGGTTTTTTTTGAATGTTAATTTCAATTTTTATTTCTCCCCCTCAACATGGTGGACAACTTAGTCTAAGTTTTCCACCTCCCTTCAGGAATTTTTTGAAAGCCTCACTCATGGGCAGGGGGAGCCAGAAAGGGGTCATTCTTTCCACAACCAACTTTCAGGTTGATGGGAAACTTTGGATAAGTTGCTTATTTTGCTGGCATTAAGAGGGTTCACAAAAATGAGGGGGGAAAAAACATAGAAGTTGAAAAGAAAAAAAAAGAAAAATCTAAAAAAGCGAAAAAAAAGCTTAAAAAAATCTAAAAAAATCCAAATGCCTTTGGTGAGGTGGAAAACTTAGCCTTAGTTGTCAACCATGTTAATGGAGAGAAAAAAAATTAAAATTAAAATCAAAATCAAAGACATCATCAAAAAAATTAAAAATAAAATAGAATAAAATAAAATAATAAAACCAAAAAAATCTAAAAAATCTAAGTAATCTGAGAAATAAAAAAATCAAAATAAAATCACATAAAAACCACAAAAAAAGGGGGAAAAGGGGGAAAAAATCAAAAAGAAATCCTGAAACATATTTGGGTTCTGCACACTGAAATCCTTGGTCCTTCCCTACTATATGGGAGAGTGCACACCAGTGCACTGGGTATCAAAATTCAATGTTTTATTTTGTTTCACAAACATGATTTTTTGGGAGGATGAGCTTCTATTTAAGGAGGAAAATCAAAATTCTAACAGTAGTTTTTTAAGTCTCCCACTCAAATCCAAAAATTAAAACCAAATTAAAAAATAAAAATGAAAATTCAAAAATAAAATAAAAAATAAAAAAAATCAAGAGCATTATTTTTTTCATGACCCTTAATCTTGAATACATGAGTATTTTATGCCCAATATTTTTTGTTCCAAACATGTCAAAATTTTTGAAGAATATCCCCATTCCCACTTCTCTCCCAATGACTCTCCACACTCTGAAACTTTTTTTGACTTGCTCCTGACCAAAAATGCTCTGCTTATTGAAACTCTAGATTCCAACTCTGTCTCTATGTCTCCCTCCAATAAATTTAATAATCCCTCCCTCTCTGCTTCTGAACTCCCCATTCCTCAAAAAGCTCAAACTAAAGCTCCTCATGAAAAAAACATTCCAATCAATCCATCAACCTCTTACCAGTCCAATGCACTCTCAGAATGCTCCAAATCCAACTTGGACAAAAATCACAAGATTTCCAAGCAACTTAAAACCTCTTCAACGCCAACACTGCAAGAAAGATCAACCCTTCAGAAACTACAACAAATATCCAATGCGCCTTCATTGCTCAATTGGTATCCAAAAGCTACTACAAAGCCATTCACAGCATGGAAAAAGAAAACTGCATCAAATCAATGAAGTCCAAACTTGACAGAATTGAACTCAAAAAGGTATGGGAAGAATTTTATTCACTTCCTGATGGCAAGAATTCCCTACAAACAGAGTGGTTTTATCAAATGAAGGAATGAACTAACAAAACCAGTATTTCCTTCAAATTGAAATGGTTTTTCCAAGGCTTCAAGCAGGATGAGTTCTTTTATGATGTAAAAAACGTATTTCCCACATGCTCAATCACCATCCTGCAAGGACTTCTCTTCTAGACCCTGTCCCGTAAGCTAAATATCTGGAAAATGTATATTAAATCTTAATTTTTTCATGCTCTGGTGAACAAGGAGTCTTAATAAAAAACCCTCTTGGTTAGAACTCCACTTACCCCTACCTTAAGCTCAATGAAGCTCCCAATGGACTGAAGCAACTGCTGTGGGAAAAAAAAGCGTGGAACTCCCCAAGTGGTCCTCAAGTAGGGAGGTTATTGGTCCCAGTGTCTGTAAGGTATGTTAAGTTGACAAGTGGGAACTAAATTGTTACTTGCAAAGACCAATGGACTAACAAGAAATTCAAATTAACAATGATGAAGGAGTTTAACAATAAAGAAGAAGGAATGAAAGTTGAAGGAATCCTTACCCAGGGCACCTTTTCTAATGTTTGAATTGGCGTCTACAAGATGGAGGATAAGGAAAGAAAGAGATAAAGAAAATGTTAAAGAAGGAAATGGATCTGTGAAAAAAAAGAGAGCACACAAGGATGAGAAGAAGGAAATTGAGAGATAATGAGAGCATCCAACAGATCTCTCACATCTGATCAGCCTGAGTGATCTGAAATTGCCGTTGAGAGTGATGTTGAAGAGATTTGCAATCAGAGCTGAGCGAGGAGTGGTTGAGGATGATTGAAATGAGTAGTCGGAGGAGTGGCAGGTGGTTAAGATGCTGAAATGATAGATTGAGAGCGTTGAGGTTGAGTGATTAGATGAGAAGTGGAAGGAAGCAGGAGGAAGAGGGAGGTTGAATTGAATGGATGGAGGGAGAGAGGGTTGAAGGTGTGAGGAGACAAGTTGACGAGGATTGGGGAGAGGGAAGAGATGAGGAAGACGTTGGGTTTGGAGTTGGGGACTGGATGAGTTAGGGGTTGGTCAAACTTCAAGTTAGGGAAGAGTTGGGTGAGCCGATTCTCTCCACTTGAGGATTCCGCACCGGGGTGAGTTGAGAGGTTGCAGTGTCAGTGGAAAGTGGGAGAGGAGAGTGGACAAGGAATTAGAGGGTGGAGACAGCAACAGAATAGAAAGGGGAAATGACAAGAGTAGGAAGGGAAATTGACAACACGCCAACCTGATCAGATGTGAGAGGATAGGGTAGCTGAGGTGAGATTGAGTACGGAAGATCTTAGAGCTGCTTTAGTGAGGGAGTCGGCAAGCATTTGGCTTGAGGGGATGAGATGAGTGATGAGAGAATGAATTTTTTGTTGTTCACATATCCACTTGATCTGCATATCAACATGTTTCAGAGCACCATGGTGGGATTGTTGATTGACTAAATTGTTCAAGGCTTTTCTGTCAATGAACAAGCAGTAGGTGTGATTGATGGAGGGATTCATTTCGTGGAGGAGTTGGGAGAGCCAGATTTTTTCTTGCGTTGCGAGAACAAGAGCCTTGAGCTCTCCTTTGGTGGATGATAGAGAGATGGATCCTTGCAGCTTTCTGTGCCACGAAACTGGACAGCCATAGAGCATGATCAGATATCCAGTGTGACTTTGACGCGATTCAGGATTTTTTCCACCGTTGGAGTTGCTAAAGACTTCTATATTGTATTTGAAGGAGCTATTTTGAAGGCGCAGGGCCATGTCTTTTGTGGTGTTGAGGTAAAGCCAGGCGTGTTTTGATTCTAGCCAGTGTTGGGTGCCGGGTTTGTTGTTGAAGCGAGAAAGGTTGGATATGGCGTAGGAGAGATTGGGTTGTGTTTGGCTGGCAATGAAATTGAGAAATACAGTGGAGGATCAAAAGTTGATGTGAAATTTGAGGAAGTCCTTGTGCTCATCATTGGAGGCGCTGGAGAGCTTGATGTTTGGAGTGAACGGAGTACTGATTGGCTTGCAATCAGTGAGGCCAAGCTCTCTGAGCGCGGTCTTGATGTGATTGGTCTGAAGGAGTCCGTATCCTTTCTTGGTTTCAACCAGTTTGTTTCCAAGAATCTTGCAGAGCGGTCCATCCTGGGAAATTTTGAACGCAGTCTTGAGACTGTCTCAAAATTCAATGGAATTACCAACAATCAGAAGGTTTTTGACGTAGGTAAAGATGTAGAGCTGTCTTGTTGTGCTGATGTATAGACATGGATTGGCGCTGGAAGTGGTGAAGCCCTTGTTCAGGAGCCAGGAGTTGAGGGTTTCATACCAACTTTTTGGATCCTGCTTTAATCAATAGAGCGCTTTGTTCAGCTTAAGGTAAGGAAATGGAGAGTCATAGCAAGAGGGGTTTTAATGAAAATGTCCTCGTCAAGCGGAGCTTGAAGGAAAGCTGATTTTATGTCCATCTGCCAGAGCGTGAGTTTGTGGTGCAAAGCCTAAACAAGAAGCACTCGCAGAGTCGTGATTGATCGGGTAGGGGAATAGGTTTGGCCATAATCAAAGAATTCCACCTGTTCAAATCCTTGAACACACAAGCGTGATTTGAAAGAGACTCTGGATTCATTGGGACTGTCCTTGATTTGGTAAACCAAGACCGTTGTCAGGGCATTTGTGCCTTCAGGAAGTGAGTAGCATCCTTCCCACACCTTCATGACTTCAATGCCGGTCATTTCTGATTTCATGGATTTGATCCAGTTAGTGCTTTCTTTGCAGTTAGTGGCTTCTTAATAGTTCTTTGGTACGGATCGGATCATGAAGCCATATTGTTGAGGTTTTTGGAGGGTGTTTTGATTACGTAGAGTTGGTTCAGAAGAAATGAGAAGATCCCTGGCTATGGCGTTTTCATCTTCCCAATCGGACTTTGATAATTTGGAGTTTGAGTCAACATGGGAAGGGGATGGATGGTCGAGAGCGATTTTTTTCTGAGGGGAGCTTTGAGTGAGAGGAGTTTTGGTGGAAGAGGATGAAGTATCATTATTGGAGTTGGGGAAGGAGACAGGAGACGAGTGGGAGTTAAGGATGTCAGTGAGAAGAGGATCATCAGTAAGAATTGAATCAAAGAGGGAGTTGGAGCTAGGGTATTCATCTGAGGTAGAAGATGGAAGGGACAGATTTTCAAAGATTTTGACATGTTTGGAACAAACAATGGACTTGGAGGATGGAAAATGAATTCAATACAAGTTAAGATCTATGTCAAATCCAGTCAAAATACCCTCTAGGCCTTTTTTGTCCAATTTGCTGGTGGAATGGGCTTGATTGAGGATGATGGCCTTGGAGCCAAGGATACAAATGAGATGAAGTTTGGGAGGAATTCTGGTCCAGAGTTCATATGCTGAGACTTTGGACTTAAAGGAGGGAAGGAGATTGAGAATGAGACAAGAGCTGATTAGAATTTCATCCCAGAGAAAGGCGGGAATGTTCATGTTGATCATGGCAGTTTGTGCCGCTTTGAGGATGGTTTTGTTTCCCCTTTTTGCCACTGGGTTGTGTTGAGGAGTATAGGGTTTGGAGGTTGAGTGCTTGATAACGTTTTTGGAGAAGAAGGTGGAGAGCCAATGATTGACAAAATTGGCGCCATTGTTGGAATGAAAAATCTTCAGCATTTGCCCTTTCTGGTTGGCGTGGAGTTTGATGAACTTTATCACCGTTTCTGGTACGTCGGATTTGAGTCTGATTGGTACACAAGTCTTGAACTTTGACCAGTTGTTGGTGAGCAGCAGGAAGTAACAAAATCCAGAAAGCAATGGTGGATTGATTGGCCCACAAACATTGGCGCAAATCTGTTCAAAGGATTCTTGACTAGGAGGTAAGTGGTTTTGAAAGGGTTTTCAATGGATCTTTCCTTTTGCGCAGGAGATGCAATCAATTGGGTCATATTTAAGGTTGGGAAATTCTTTGGAGAGGATGCGCTTCTTTTCAAGATGGGGGTTACAGAATTGTTTGTGGATTGCGGATAGAGAGATGAACAAGTAGGAAAGAGCAGGAAGATTGAAACCTTTGTTGATGAAGAAGAGATTGTCCTCAATGATGCCGGACATGATTTGAGCACCGTCAAGGGTGATGGCGAACTGATTTGGAGACAGGAGGGTCAGAGAACACCCTTTCTGGATGAGTTGACCGAGTGACACCAGGTTTATAGCAAGATTGGGGACTTAGAGGGAGTTTTGAAGATGGATGGTAGCAGAAGTGGTTGTTATGGTGGCCATTCCTTTTCCAAGGGAGGAGATTGGTGCGCTAGGGTTACCTGTTTGCACTTTGGTTTCATTGGGGTGAAGGTGAGGAAAAAAAATTGGATTGTTGGACATGCTGCTTGAGGCGCCAGAGTCCAGGAGTACTTGGTTAAGGCTCAGGATGGGAGAGGAGATCATGGCAAAAATGTAGGCAAGATGAGCTGAGGATGATTTTTGATTATTTTGGGGAGCGTTGGATGGAGGTGTCAATTCTGGAACAATTTGTTGATTACCATAATTGGGTTGCAGGTGAGGGTAGAGCCACCAACATTTGCTTTGATCGTGGTTGGCCTGAGGGTTATGCCAGGTTGATTGGCACTTGATAGTTTCATTCTTAATAACCAGAGCTGATGCACTGGATCCGCCCATGATTTTGTTTTTGACTTGATTGAGATGTTGCAGACAAGAATGGCGTTGATTTTGGCCTCTTCAAGCAAGTGAATAATAGTGGTCTTGAGGTGCTAAAGTGCTGGTGGGAACTTGTAGAGAAGCAGGTAGGCGGCTATGTCATTGTCCATTTGTATTCCAATCTTGGAAATTTGAAGAAGAAACAATTGGGCATTGGTGATAAATTTTTCAACTCTCTTGGGGTTGAACTGGAGGTTAAGATAATTGAAGAAAACTCTAGAGTGGTTGGAAGTTTGAGACAAGGCATAGTATTTGTTGATTGATTTCCACAGTTCAATTCCGTTGTTCAGATGATGATCCTTGACGCAGTTGATGTAAGTGCGGTTGTCCAACTTGGCAAGAATATATCAAAATATTTCAAGATTCACCTCTGGTGGACACTTATCAGGTTCAGAGGAATTGAACCAGTGGGAGATTTCCTTCAGGGAGAGAATGGTCATGATCTTGGACCGCCACAGGGAGAAGTTGGAGTTGCTGAGATTGGGAATGGAATCCGTCAGGGTCTTCAGTAGGGTTTGTGAGGGGTCCATTGGTCTTTGATGTTTGAGGGTTTTCCGGGAAGCTTCAGACGAGGGAACCTTGTACTTTTAACCGTGTTAAGTTGAAAAGTGGGAACTAAATTGTTACTTGCAATGACCAATGGACTAACAAGCAATTTGAATTAACAATGATGAAGGAGTGTAACAATAAAGGAGAACGAATGAAAGTTGAAGGAATCCTTACCCAGGGAATCTTTTCTAATGTTTTAATTGGCGGCTACGAGATGGAGGATAAGGAAAGAAAGAGATAAAGAAAATGGTAAAGAAGGAAATGGATCTGTGACGACAAGAGAGAACACAAGGATGAGAAAAAGGAAATTGAGAGATAATGAGAGCGGCAGAAAGATCTCTCACATATGATCAGCCTGAGTAATCTGAAATTGCCGTTGAGAGTGATGTTGAAGAGATTTGCAATTGTAGCTGAGCAAGGAGCGGTTGAGGATGATTGAGATGAGTAGTCGGAGGAGTGGCTGGTTGTTAAGATGTTGAGATGATAGATTGAGAGCTTTGAGGTTGAGTGATTAGATGAGAAGCGGAAGGAAGAGGGAGGAAGAGGGAGGTTGAATTGAATGGATGGAGGGAGAGAGGGTTGAAGGTGTGAGGAGAAAAGTCAAAAAGGATTGGGGAGAGGGAAGAGATGAGGAAGACGTTGTGTTTGGAGTCGGGGACTGGATGAGTTAGGGGTTGGTCAAACTTCAAGTTAGGGAAGAGTTGGGTGAGCCGATTCTCTCCACTTGAGGATTCTGCACCGGGGTGAGTTGAGAGGTTGCCGTGTCAGTGGAAAGTGGGAGAGGAGAGTGGACAAGGAATGAGAGGGTGGAGACAGCAACAGAATAGAAAGGGGAAATGACAAGAGTAGGAAGGGAAATTGACAACAAGGTATAGGATGTTCACTTAAGAGAGCAAGAGTAAAAAATAGTAGATTCATTCCTTCCTTCCTCCAGTGGTGGTATTGTACCTACTCCTCCCTAAATCCCAGAGTTGAGAGTGGGATAAGTCCCCCTCTCAACCCTAACCTAAGTACAAGCACAGATATAATCCAACAACAAGCAGGAAAGAACCCTAAGAAACAAAAACCCTAACCAAACCCTATCCTCCTCCCCCAATGCTTTTGCCACTACATCCATCCATTTTGTACTTCTCATGGCGCGTGCTATGCCCTACCTGGAGCCCCCTTCCCCTGCCTGTAGGCACCCAAACCCCATATGAGGCAACCATCACATCCGGGCTGTTTTTCCTTTGCATGGCGCCCTCTGGGCACTACTTGGAGCCCCCCTGCTTATTTTAACCACACAATGCGCCTTCTGTAGCCATGCTTTGGTTCCTGATCTCCCGTTCTGAGCCGGCTGCACACCCAGAAGGTGCTTCTGAGCCTGCAGAGCTTCCCCCATACTGAGTCATCTTGCGCTCATTGCTGAGTGCGCTGCCCAAATTCTGAGCATGCTTGCACTGATTTGTGGGCACGCAGGCAACAACTAGTTACCAATCCATGTCTATAAAGTTTTAAAAAATGGCCCAAAAGTTGGTAAAAGACACTTAGGAACTGGATTCTCAAAGAGGGATTCAATAAATCAAGCTACAATCAATGCCTCTACATCTGCAAAGCCAATAAGATCTATATCTTTGTCTATTTTGACAATCTGCTGATAGTTGGAAACTCAGCTGAATTCAAAAACTGTCTCAAGACCAAGTTCAAAATATCCCAAGACCAGCCTCTCAGAAAAATTCTTGGCTAGCTTGTAGAGACCAAGAATGGTCTTGGTCTTCTGCATTCCAACCACATCAAAAATTTGTTGAGTTGACAGCCGCCCTCCTCAAAATAAACCTGCGTTCCCTGGTGTTGATACTCCAAAACTAATCAACCCTTTTACTTCCTCTTCTCCTTCTCTTAGTTCCTCATTGTCTCCAACTCTCGCTCTGACCACCTTCCTCTGTTCCCTGAATTCTTGCACCTCCAGTTTCATTCTCACTTACCCATTTGACCTCATCTTTACCATCTCCAATCCCTATATCTGCTCTCCCTCATTGCATTTTTTCGTTGACCTCTTCAGTCCTCAACCAACCTCAATCTTTCCGGGTCTTTCCTTGATTTTGGTTCCATACAACCAATGGCTATCAACTTTAATCTCCTGTTTAGCTGTGAGGCTCATTGTCCATTCATCACTATTTGTTGGGGAAAGTCCTAACATCCCTTTCCGGTTTCCTGTCTCTTGTCTCTCTGATTCATCTGCTGTCCTTGCCCCGCTCCTCCTTGGTCAATCCTTATTTCCAATTACCTCTCAACCCTCATCTAGCCTCCAAAAACTCTGTTGGTCTTACTTTGAAATACAGCTTTTAATTTTTCATGGTTAAAAGCCAAAAGCTCTACCAACTGAGCTGACCGGGCAGCATGGATTCAACAGGACCAATGGATTTCAACTCCTCCCTTTTCAAAACCTTAACTGACTCCATCCTTAATCTCAACAAATCAAATTTTTCATTATGGCAATCAAAGTTAACAATCATTTTTTCTCTCAAAGCTATAGCCCACTGGCTGAAGGATGGTGAGGCCAAGGACTTTCCCTTGGAAATCAACCTTGAGATTGCTGTCTAAATTCTGGCCAAGATTGATAATTGGACCTACATCAATTGCGTCAAGGAAAAAAATGCGTTGGACAGTATTACTTTGTGGAAATCAATCAACAAATTCTACACTTCATCACAAAACGCTAACCAATCCCAAATATTGTTTAATTTTCTGAATCTCTCTTTTGACTCCAAAAACATGGAAAAATTAATTACCAATGTGCAATCATGCCTGCTTCGAATTCTGGAAATCGGAATAAAGATGGACAAAGACAATATAGTGGCTTATCTGATATTGTACAAGTTCCCTAATCAGCTTGAACACCAGAAGACTAAAGTAATTTACTCACTTGGGGAAGCCAAGATTAATGCAGACATGGTCCTTAGACATCTGAATCAAATCAAAAATGAGATTGCTTCTGGCATTTATGCCTCTGCCCTACTTTCTAATCAGGAACTTCTGAAATGCAAACCCAACTGGCATAATCCTCAAGCCTTTCATCCAAAGAAAAAATGATTTGCGTTGTACCCTCACCTCATCCCAAACAGCAATTCTGCTCCCAGAAATCCACCCTCTTCAAAATATGCCCCCAATCCCAAGGCTTCCGCAAAGCTGGCCTACATCTTTTCTGTGGCCAAGTTTCATCACATTGATTGCCGCTCCCTATTGCTAAACTCTGGCGCGTTGAACAACATTTTCAACAATCTCAACTACTTTGATTGGCTCAAAGACAAAAATACTGAGGTAAATAAGGGAATGCCAAATGCCTCAATAACCTCTCAGGGAACTGGGAATGAAACAATCCACACTGAATCGGCCTCCCTCACTCTAACCCACTCCTTGCTTGTGCCCAATCTAGCCGTGAACTTAGTCTCCCTTGGGAAACTGATTCAGAAGGGATTTGTTCTTTCTTGTCTTAATTCCAAAAGTTTTGGAGTTTTCTTCAAAAAAAAATGATCATGTCTGGATAAATTTGCAACAATCTTCTCTATATAGAAGATTCAGCTCCCAATCTTTCTGATTTCCATGTCTTTCTAACCATGTCAAAAATGCACAAAAAGTTTGGGCATGTTCACCATGATCAGGTGAAACTCCTTTCTACCTCATTCCCCAATCTTAAGTGGGACCACAACTCCTGCATTGCGTGTGCAAAAGGAAAAATCCACCAATCATCCTTCAAAGATCACATTCCCTCCAGCTCTCTTCCCTTTGAATTTATTCATGACAACGTTTGTGGACCAATCAACCCCATATCCCAGTCAGGAAATTGCTACTTCCTTCTCTTGAAAGACAACTTCTCCAACTATAAGACCTGTATCCCCATCAAGCTCAATTCTGATGTCGCTGATGAAGTTATTAACTTTATAAAACTGCATTCAAACCACCTCAACAGGATGCTGAAGATCTTCCACTCCGATAAAGGCAGTGAATTTGTCAAAACTCAACTAACCTCATTCTTGAAAGACAACAGTATCTTACACACTACCTCAGAGCCCTACACACCACAACACAACCCAGTTGCCAAGGGAGGAAACAGAAAGATAGTCAAGGCAACCAGGACCTCCATGATTGACATGTCCATCCCACTGACCCTGTGGGATGAGATCATGGTCAGTAAATGCCAAATCCTAACTTCAATCCCTCCTGTAAAACTAAAAATTTCCCCTTGTGAACTCTGGAACAACCAACTTCCAAAATTAAATCTTTTTCAACCTTTGGGCTCCCAGAACATTATATTGAATAACCACTCAAGTCCCTCAAAACTCAGTGAAAAAGGTATTGAGGGCATCCTGGTGGGATTCAATCTTGATCAAAATTCTTATAAGACTTTTTGTCCCAAGACTGGATCCATTGTTTGTAGCAAACATGTTAAGATCTTTGAAAATGTTAAATTCAATGAAATCTCTCCTTCTTCCTCAGACTCTCCGTTTGATTCCCTCCTTGAAAATTAACACCTTACTGATATTCTCATCTCCCCTATTCCAAAAAATCCGCAAAATCCTCACTTGGACTTTTCTCAACCCCTTCCATCTACCTCCTCCTCAACTTACTCTGATTCCCCTTCTTTGCCATCCTTGCCTCAGGCATTGGAAAAAAATACATCCTCCAATTTGGACCCTAAAACCTTGGAAGACAAAAAAGGTTCAAATTCTCTCACTCCCCACAAATCCTACAACCATCAAGATTGGTCTAGCGTCCAACGTCCTAAAAGATATGGCTTCTGAATGTACACAGTCCGAAAATCCTACAAGGAAGTTGAGTAAATCTTGGACCAAACTAGATGGTTGGAATCCATGCAGGTCAAACTGGACAGAATAGACCTTCTGAAGGTGTGGGAGGGATGTCATACCCTCCCTAGCGGGAAGTAAGCGCTATCCACTGTCTGTGTCTATTGGCTAAAAGAACAACCAGATGGATCAGACGCTTTATTTAAATCTAGACTCTGTGTACAGGGATCCAAGCAGCCGGAATTCTGCAACTACGGGGAAACTTACGCCCCTAACGGTTCAATTGTTACTCTCTGGGTCCTTCTTGTTTACTCATTCCATCATTCCCTTGAAATTAGTCAAATGGAAATTAAGTCCGCCTTCCTGAACACCCCTCTCAACAAAGATGTCTTTATTAAACAACCCAATGGATACTCCTCCCCTGTTCCCTACTTCAAACTCAATAAAGCTCTTTATGGGCTGAAACAGGCGCCAAAGAGTTGGTTTGAAACGTTATGATCTTGGATAATATCCAAGGGTTTCATTGCCTCAAGCGCTGATCCCTATCTGAACATTAATAAAGATCTCTCAATTTTTGTGTTTGTTTACGTGGACAACTTGATTTTCATAGGAAAATCATCTGAATTCTGCTCTTGTCTGAAATCCCAATTCTCCATTTCTCACAAAGGTCCGCTCCAAAAAACTCTTGGCAATCAACTTGTTGAAACTATCCATGGACCTTCCCTACTTCAGCCAAAACACATTGAATAAGCCTTGAAGAAACTTGGAATACTCAAATCCAAGCCAATTGACACCCCAATGACACCCAATATCCATCTATCCCCAGCATCTGATGAGGAGTACAGCAAATTACTCAAGATCAATATAAATTTTACATTTTCATCCAGTTTTCTCAATTTCATTGCTAGAAGAACTCATCCTGACTTATCCCATGCGGTATCCTCCCTGTCTTGATTCAAAACCAAGCCTGGTCTTCAACACTGGCTGGAGGCCAAGCACACCTGGCATTATCTCAACCACACCAAGAATCTAGCTCTCCAACTAAAGTCCACCGACTTCAAATTTGACATCAATTGTTTCAGAAACTCCAAAGGCCCCAAAAACGCAGTAACACAACAGAGTCACACTTGCTACGTCATACTTCTAAACAGTTTTCCAGTATCATGAAACAGAAAACATCAATCCTCAGTTTCTCTCTCTTCCACCAAAGGTGAACTTAAAGCACTGGTATTGGTTGCCCAAGAAAAGCTTTGGCTTGACAATCTTCTCCAAAAATTGAACCCAAGTCTCACTCTTTCTCATTGCTTAAACATAGACAATAAGGCGTTAAATGACCTGGTTAACTTTCAATCACCCCACAGCGCACTCAAGCACGTGGAAACTCAGATAAAGTGGCTCTGAGAGAAACAAGCCGTCAAGAAGCTCATCACAAATCAAATCCCATCTCACCAAATGCTTGCCAATCCTCTAACAAAAACAGCCATCAAGTCGTCAGTTCTAAATTTGACAATGCCTGTTCTTACGCCTCACAACTAAACACGGCGGTGTGTTGAGTTGATAGAAGCCCTCCTCAAAATAAACCTGCGTTCCCTGTTTTTGATAATCCAAACCTAATGAAACCTTCAACTTCCTTGTCTCCTTCTCTTAGTTCCTCATTTTCTCCAACTGTTGCTCTGATCACCTTCCTCCAGTCCCTGAATTCTTGCACCTCCAGTTTCATTCTCACTTACCCATTTGACCCCATCTCCACCATCTCCAATCCCTATATCTGCTCTCCCTCATCACATTTTTTTTTTCAACCTCTTCAGTCCTCAACCAACCTCAATCTGTGCGCGTCTTTCCTTGATTTTGGCTCCATACAATCAACGGCTCTCAACTTTAAAATCCTGTCTAGCTGTGAGGCTCATTTTCCTTAATCACTCTTTGTTGGAGAACTTCCAAACATACATTTCCAGTTTCCTTTCTTGTGCCTCTCCAATTCATCTGCTGTCCTTGCTCCGCTCCTCATTGGTCAATCCTTGTTTCCAATTACCTCTCAACTCTCATCTAGCCTCCCACAACTCCGTTGGTCTTACTTTGAAATAAAGCTTTTAAGTTTTCAAACTGTACTTCAAAAACTGGGAATCACCAACTGCAAACCAATCAGTACTCCCTTTACTCAAAAAATGAAGCTCACTGCTGCATCCAATTTCAAGCACAAGGACTTTCTCAAATGTAATATCAATTGTTGATGTTCCACAGGTTTCCTGAATTTTATTGCTAGAAAAACCCAACCAGACCTCTCATAGGCTGTATCTAACCTCTCTTGCTTGAATAGAAAACCCAGAATTCTGCATTTTATTGAGTCCAAGAATTCCTGGCAATATCTCAAATCCTCAAAAGAACTGGCCTTGAACCTTCAAAACCCATCCTTTCAGTATACTATAGAAGCTTAAAGTTACTCTGATGGTTGAAATGATTGCAAATACTGGATGTGTCATCCTCCTATATAGCTGTCAAATCTCATGTCACAGAAAGCTTAAATCAAAAATATACCTCTCCTCAACCAAAGGAAAACTTAAGGCCCTTGTTCTTGCTATGCAAGAGAAAAAAATTTTATCAAAACTCATTACTGAAATGAACCCCTCTCTAAATTTCACTCACTGTGCCTTTATTGAAAACAAATCCCTGAATGATTTGGTTAATCCAAAGTCTCACCACAGGGACCTCAAGCATGTTGACACACAAACCAAGTGTCTTCACAAACAACCAGACAATCATTTTTTTATCACCAACCTCATTCCTTCAAATCAAATACTTGCAGACCATTTCACAAAATCTTCCCTTAAATCCTCTGTCACCCATCTCACATCATCCATTATGTCACCTCACATTTCATCACGGCAGTGTTTTTTTATTTTTCCATCTTCAACACCTGTTGCAACTGCACAAGTCAAGAAACTAGTGCAGAGTTTCTCAAACTGAAGTGTTGGCTCCCTCACCATCTCACTTCCATTGTTTTTAAGTTGATAATGATTATCAATCCTCACTCAATCCAACCACTCCCTCTGCGCTTGGTCTCCTCATCTGCGCTTTTCTCCAGTTCCTTCTCTTGATTTTATCTATCCCATCCTTTCATCCTGCTTCTCTCCCCTCATTGCGCCTCCTAACTTTGTTGGATCCCACAATGCACCCTTCAACCCTTGCTTCAACCTCAATTCACAATCAAACCTTTGAACACAACATTCTCTCTATCCTTCAACTTCAATTTGATCAACTATCACTCAATGCTCATCAATTCCCCTCTTGAAAAAAACTCCTCCTCCTCAAGCCTTGTCAAAAAGAAAGATCCTGCTCCATTTTTGATCAGAAGTGAGGTGTCAATTTACAATCCCAAAATCTGTTGTTATCATCAAATCTGTTCTATGTCATCACATATTTCATTCTTTATCCTTATCTTCCTCAATTCCTCATTCCATCACTCATCTGGTTATCCATCTCATCTGTTCTGAAGGTGCTTTGGGTCAGACACTTCTCCATACCAGCCGTTCTCATTCATTTCTTAATCCACTCTCATTCCATCCTGAGAACCACTTTCTCTTGTTTCCTTCATTTCTGAGACAATTGGTATTTACAGTTGAACAATTGGTCCAATTTTTTTCATGTTCAGAATCTATTAGAAAGGGGTATAATAGGATACTGAGACTTGATATAACACAAAAACCTCTTTGTATCATGTTCAGAACCTTTTAGAACAGGGCCTAATAGGATAGTGACACTTGAGATAACACAAAAACCTATTTAAAGTGGATTGTAGGACACAACACCAATTGTAAGATAAATGAAAAATGGGAACAAAAAAAAATCATTGAGACGGAGCAAAATTTTAAAATATGAAGATGTTAGACAGACCTAATTGTATCACATTCAGAAAATTTTAGAACAAGTTCTAATGGAATACTGACACTTGAGATAACAAAGAAACCTATGACAAGTGGATTATAGGACACAAAGCAATTTTAAGATAAATGAGAAACAAAAAAAAACAAGATGATCTATAAGGAGATTAAATCTGAGATATTTCCAACCAGAGTTTTAAGAACTACAAGGAAAGGTTATGTTAAGAGTTTTTTTGAGCTTCATCATTTATTTTTTGTGTCAATTACACTGTAAAAGTTACTTGAAAAAGAAAGGTGTTGAATTCATGTATTAAAATTACAATTTGAGAATTTGAAATATACCGCTCTGGTAAACAAGACTGGACACCTCTGGACCAGTGCAAAAAATTTCAGAATTTTTTTATGATTTTTTTAGCTATCTTTCATAATCAAAAAAAAAATCTAATTCCTTTTCCTGAATCAGCTCCCTTCAGCCTCCAGATCCTCTAGCTTCCCCATCTCCCAGCGGTTTAAGGATTTGTCATGGGGGTTTCCCACTCCCCAGGTCTTTTGTTGAATCCTTGTCCTCCTTGCTTGGTTCTTTGTTTTGCCAAATTGTGTGGCTGAAGATTGGCTTGACTTGGCTCAACCCTTTCTGGCGCCAGCATTGTGGTCGACATCAACGGCAATGGCCATTCATTAGTCACCACCACCTAATCACCGTCTCCACAACAAACTTCATCATCATCATCATAATCATAATCATTTCCATCATCATCATTGTTGGATTCAGATTACAAATTACCTTCATCATCATCATCACCATCATCCAATCAAGCACAACAACCACCTATTGAAGATCAAAAGATCTCATTAAGACCTACCTCAGATAATCATAATCCTCCCTCAATCTTAACCAACAAGAATTATCCCTCACCCTGCTGCCATCCCATCTGGTCACCTTTGCAGGGTTGGTCAGAGGAACAACCTCCATCCGCTGACTCAATTGGTTGTTCCCATGACCAATCATGCACACTGATCTCGCACATTGGTTGGTCATCAAACCAACAAACTGAACAGTTAGGCTTATGGTAGATCTGATCTCCTTATGTATCAAATCCTTGACAATCTCACCATCCTCAACAATTTTATCATCATCCTTTATTGATCCATCACCTCTGCTCCTCCTCTGATCATCATCTTGCCCATTTCTCTCCTCCAGCCACTCTCGCACAATCATCTGCCAGCCAGCAATTGCTGGGGCCCATCAGCCTGTCCCTGCAGTTCTTCACCCGTGGGTCTCCTGCCCGTGCCCATCATTGGCATGGGCTGGGGTCTCTCCATCCCTGCCATCCAAGATCTTCCCACCATTTCAACTATTTTTTTGTTGTCTGTGTTCTCACCAGTTTCTCTTTTTGTTATTTTTCACATGTCTGTTAAAAAAAAAAGTTCAAATTATGTCTCTATTCTTCTCTATGTGTGTTATCACCTGTACATAGTCTATAGGGACCCATGGCCGATAAAAGGAGGGTCTCTCCCCTACCTTTTTCTGAATCATCCATGGGAGTGCATGCATATGTCCCCCCTCATTATAGTAATAATCATTACCCTGGGTATATCTTTTGATTTCCCCTGATCCATTTTATCCTGAGTCTTTTCCCCTCTGAGGCCTGATCCTTATCACCAACCAATAGCCTTGCTGGTTGAAAATAATTCTGTCAGTTGGAATTCTAGAGTGTGTTACACCACTCTTTGATCCTTTGATCTGACCATACTGGTCCCAATACTTTCTTGATCATCTTTCCACAGATGATAACATTTTATTGAATATGTTTTATTAAGCTTAAAACCTGAAGTGTTATACCTCCTTTTATTTTTCAAATTTTCATTCTTCCAGACTACTCTTGAGTTTTTTGAGAAGTGTTGAGGTTATCCCTCTTCAAATTGGTTTTCTGTTTGCTTTTAGAGCTTCTCAAACCATTGTGCTTTGTCTTGTATGGTCACCCTCAGCTATCTGGTACCCTTCAAGCGCTTTATTGCGCAGAGTTGGGTGGGTTCATTGAGAACCTGGAGGTTGGTTGGGGTTTGATTTGATCAACCCCAATGTTCTGCTGAAAACCAGAGTTATTAGCTTGTGGGCTTTGTTACATAAAACAGCTATGTTATTTTGAACTTTAAAACAAACTTTAAACTTCTTTTGTTCAACTATCTCCCACGCAATCTTGCCTCAGATAGTGCTGTTCCATTGCTACCAACTATTATCAAACTTTATTCTTACTACTTGATTTGTCACTCAAAAGTTCTGGACCTTGATCTTGGTTACATTTAAGTTTTTTTTGTAACACTCAGGAGGGCAGCCTAAACAGAACTTTTCCCCTCCATGGAACTACCATGGCCTAGAACCATTTGGAGTCTTAAACAGCTCAACACCCCCCCCTATTTTCTCATTTGCATGCTCAGAGACTGCACACAAGACTTGTGCTTAACCTGCACAGGCAATTTGGTTAGTAATTCTGCCTGCATAGACAAAGTAGGGGTGTAAGAAATCAAAACAGTACCGTCAAGGATCTTCTCACAAAGCCAGAGGTTATGGTTTCAAAGTGCTTGCTTTGCCGCTGGTACATCGCATTTTTGGCAAGACTGATAATTGCTTAATTTTCAAAGAAGACTGCAAGCGGTTCCTGCAAAGGCTGCCGCGAAAATGACTGCAGGATGGAAAACCAGGTGGACCTCTACAATGTATGCCTTTGTAAAGGGTCTTTGTACTCAGCTTCATTGGTTGAGGAACAAACCATGGATGACCTTGCCAAACACCACAAGATAATGGCAGACCCTATCCAAAGAAAAAATCTGGTGTAAGAGTGCCTTATGTTGGGGCATTTTGCAAAGTCAGCATCAGTGAAAATGGTGCAATTTTCAGGACCTCTCTGCAGGCTGATTCCACGATTGATTGCTCCTCAAAGATCATGCAGGAGATGAAGAAAGGCCTTTGTCAGCCTCCTGGATGCCAAGACCCTTGCTATCCGTTAGCTACCAGAGGTGATATTGTAAATAATAAATATATTATTTAATAATTGCAGCAAAAATCCATAGAGTACTTGGATTAAGCTTATTGCAAGGTTAAATGGTTTGGTTGTTGTTTATTGTTTTGAATCAAAATTGATTATCAAATGTTTATAGAGGGGCCACAATTATATTGGGGATCTTTAACACCTCTCTTCAGGGATTTCAGTATGAAAACACGTAGTCCTGATTACTTTGGGTTCCTTAGTTTAAAGATTATTAAGACATCTCTATGGAAATTTTGATGTCAGTTAAGTTCTCATTATGTATCATATAACTGGAGTAAAATTCATAATATTGTTTTTACTCTTTATCTACGAGTTCCAGTTGATTTTTTAAGATAATTACTTAAAAATATAAGTCATGAGAATTCATGGAATATTATTACATCATTATCTTCCTTAGTATGTCACAAAGATGTTGATGTATAGCGATTTTCATAAAAGTATATTAAAGTATTTTAATATATTTTTTGAAGCTGTCATTGTCTTATTTTCGACATTCTTGATACTTTGCATTATATTAAATAAAAAATACGTGTAAGGATTATTTAGGTATTTTTATATAATATTATGTATATTTAGACAGTCTTCTATCCACGTGAACATTTATTACATATTTAACAAGTTCCCGTGTATATTGTAGCTTGTTTACGCGGTACCCGGGCCACCTGTCACTATGTCAGCCCATAGTACCGCGGCTGCGTACTTGTCAGAGGCCCGGGGCTGCGTACACAACCTTGACGGGTTGACACGGCTGTATCTCAGCTGCGCGCGGGTGCTGTGGCTGCCGCGGCTTCGTGCGGGAATTGTGACAAAACACATTTTGGCCCGTAACCCCTAAAATATACACAACACCTCAATTCTGACTGAATTTTAGGTGTGAAACCTATACGTGACGATGTGTGTGAAATATTTAATTGGCCAAATAGCTCAATACTGGAGCCGTAGTATTTTGGTTCTTTTTTCCTTAATTATTAAAAAATATAAGGAGTTGGATTTCAAGGGTGGGGTCAGTGAGTGACCCTACCTAATTTTGGATGGAGAATCCATTTCTGTAATAATTTTATATGGTTTTCCTACTCCTTCTTAGGTTAGTTTTATTATTATTATTTTTATGCTATTTTAGTTACTTTTGCAGCTTTTTCTGCAATAGTAGCAAGCTGACAGCCTTCCAGTGAAGGATCCTGGGATTTTCCAGGTGTTGCAAGAGCTGTGAGACTGCAAAGGAGATTTCAGGGCATGTTGTAACAGACAGATAGTTCAATAGCCCAATGGCTCTTCTACATTTGATTCCCAGTGCTAGAAATGGAGATTTCTCCTTTTCAGTGGCCTTAACAAGCCTAGTGTGTGTTACCAAGGGTGTTGCCACTTCACTTGCGTCTGCAATACCAAAGGTTTGCAAGATCCTAGAGGCGTACATGTCTTGGGTGATACAAAGTCCATTGGTTGTACAAGCAATTTGCATTCCAAGCAAGTGACTTATTGGCCCAAGGTCCTCCATAAGGAAGTTCTGCTGGATAAGACATTTAAATCAGCTCATATATCTGCTTACAATTACCATGTCATCAATTTACATGTGTAACCAAGACTCCCAGCAAGGAACCTGTGAGACAAACAAAAAAGGATTGGCAGTGAAGGGAAAAAACAATATTGATGTGAAGAACTTCATGAGGGCTGCATACCAAACCTGAGGCTCCTGCTTCAAGCTTTAAATTTACTTATTCAGCAACAGAAAGTAGCAAGGAGATAAAGACATTCCAGAAGGAGTCCGTAGATAGATTCACTCTTCAAGATCCCCTTTCAAAAAGGCATTTTTAACATCCATCTGGTTCATTTCAAAACCCTCTTGAACCGCCAGAGTAAGAACCTCCTTGAGGGCCACGGGAATACCTGTTGGAGCATAGTTTTCATTATAATTGATTCCTTCCTCTTGATGGTTTCCCCCGGCACCCAAGCATGCTTTTTACTTAGAGAGGACTCCATTCTTTTCTAATTTTTTTTGGAACACCCAGAAGGTCACAAGAAGATGAGCTCCATGTGAAATTTTTACTATTTCCCACACGTGGAGTTTCTTCATAGCTTCCAACTCCAATTCAATGGATTTAAGCTAGCTTTCCCAGTCTCTGGATTTCTGCTGAGCTTGAGAAAATGTCCTGGAAACTTCCCAGGATTCTTTGAGTTATTGCGCTCCCGTCACGAAGGATATGGCTGAAGAGAATAGGTCATGTGAGTCAGAGAGAGATACATGCGCATGGCAAAACGTATGATTTATGATAGTGTGTTATCCTATGCTAAGATCAATCCCCTTAGGCATGGGTAATTGGCTGGTTCCAGAATGATTTCCCACCCCAGCTTCTTTGGTCTTGAAAGCCAATCAGCAGATGAATGACCTTCTTCCAAGTTTTTTTTGACACTGTAAGGGGTGTTGTTTTACAGGATATCAGAGTATGCTTGTTGCTCTTCATTTCCGGAAAAGTTGGGTGAGGGATAGATACAGGCTAACATAAATTATACCTAATCTTTGGAAAGTTGGATGGTGTTTTTGATAGCAGAAACAGAAACACCAAGAAAGAGGGAGTTTTAAAAGGCCGCATCATGCCTTATGGTGATGTATCCGTTGTCCATAAGTAATCTCCAATTGTTCATATGTATCTGATAGCCAAGAAGTATTCCCTTCTTTGTGGTGTTTTCAAATTTTGAATTGCAATGTGCTTTGAGGGTATGGATAAAGGCACAGAAACCAAAGTGATGCAACAGAGATAGTGGGTATGGTCTTCAAATCCAAAGCTCATGAGTGGTCTTCCAGTTGTTTTTCCTGGTGGGTTTTATGTTTTTGTAGAAGACATTGGTGATGACCACCTTTTTCCACAGATGGTGAGGTATATTTTCTGTTTTCAAAGTGTCTGGGCCTTTTTGGAAGTGGCCCAATTTCCCCTTTCAGCCACAGGATTCTGTTGGGGTGTATAGAGGGCCAAAATGTGCATGCTTGTTTCATTATCTGCAAAGACTGTTTTGAACTCGCGGGAGTTGAATTCTCCTCCTCCATTGGTTACAATTTTCTTGATATTTTTTGAATTTAGTCTAGTTACCATTTCATGATAAAGTTTGAAGCAATTTTACGCATCTGAATTTCTTTGCAAAATATATACAACTTTATAAGAGGTGAAGGAGTTGGTTAATTTAAATTAATATTCTTCTCCATTTGCTGTTGCTGATTTGATTTGCCCACTAAGGTCCATGTGGACATATTCCAATGGCTCAGTTGGATGGGGTAATCTTGACAGGAAGGGGAGACAAGGTTATTTGAAGATTTAGCGGGGTTCAAAAGTGACCGTGACATTGGAAATGCTAAAGATTTTTCCAAGAGACTCATTACTAGGATTGCTGTCCTTTTGATGAAGTAAATCCATGTCAGCTGTTGGCACTTGCTTTGACAAGAGGGATGTTGACTCAAATCACTTTGAGTGACTTCAAATTTCATAAAAAATATGCCTGCCTGCAGGAAACCATCAAAAAGGGGAGACTTGTTGTTAGTGACTTGAAACCTATTGCTTTGGCCATTGGGTGGAGTCACCTTGTACCCCTTTTGATATAGTCTTCCATTGCTGATAAGGGTTCCAACAAGGCTAGGGACATGGAGGAAGTTGAATTCAGCGTGTTTGCTTGAGAGAAACTTCACCATTACTTTTCTGTGGCCTTTTCTGGTCATATTATTGCTGTTTGCAAGCTCAATTTTGGATCTGCCGGAAAAATTGGAGGAAAATGTGTTTCTATCAGAGATCATATGATGTAATGCACCACTGTCAAGATAGGAAACATTTGTTTGTCCTTGGGCTGCTATTGTCAGAGCTTCCACTCTGCAATAAGCCTCAAGATCACTATGTCACTTGATAGCACTCCTCAAAGTCTTTATGAACTCTCAGATTTCAATTACACCAAATGGAAAACTCAAGTTGGCACTCACCTGGGCTCATACCCTTTTGAGACAGTGAAAGGGTAATGTTGAATTCATGGCTCATTGAGCCGTGCACACAGTTGGAAATGGGCCTTGTGGCACAGCACACGGTCCAATTGGAGCCGTTTACAGCCTCCCACGGCTCACGGAGTCTTGCGGCCCACCCAACCCAGTCCCCCACTGTGTGGACTTCCACATGACTACATTCAAGCCCTGTGGAGTTGTACACGGCTCAAATGTAGTCGTGTGGCATTGCACATGGCCACGAACCGCAATGAGAAAAAAAAATGAAAATGAAAGGGTACTTACACAACTCATAAACTAAATAAACCTTCCAAAAAAAGAAATCAACCAAAAAATCAAAGAATGTTCATTTTATGGTTTAAAAAAACAAAAAAATAAATAAATGAATAAATAAATGAATGAATGAATGAATGAATGAATGAATAAATAAATAAATAAATAAATAAATAAATAAATAAATAAATAAATCAATCAATAAATAAATAAATAAATAAATAAATAAATAAATAAATAAATAAATAAATAAATAAATAAATAAATAAATAAATAAATAAATAAATAAATAAATAAATAAATAAATAAATAAATAAATAAATAAATAAATAAATAAATAAATAAATAAATAAATAAATAAATAAATAAATAAATAAATAAATAAATAAATAAATAAATAAATAAATAAATAAATAAATAAATAAATAAATAAATAAATAAATAAATAAATAAATAAATAAATAAATAAATAAATAAATAAACAAAAAAACCGGTAGTATCCAATGGAATAGCCCTAAATTAAAAATACCCAAAAAAACACAAGTGACTGGACTAGCCCTAAAGTCAAAACCCCCCAAAAAAAGACAATTAACTTGACAAGCCCTAAAGTAAAAACACCACAAAAAATACAACTAACTTGACAAGCCCTGAATTCATTTCAACTTGAATAGCCCTAAAGTAAAAGGGCCCAAAAATTGGAGAAGTCTTTTGACAAGCCCTAAAGAAAAAGTGCCCAAACAAATAAGGGTCTTTTGACAAGACCTAAAGTAAAAACACAAAAAAAAACAAGTTCTCCTTGTGTTAAGCTGATCCCATACCAAGCTTAACATAATTTAAGCTTGTGATGGAATCCACCCAACACAATTTGAACTGAATTACCATTAAACTCTCATTCAAAACACTCAATATAATGATTTCAACTCAAAACACTCAACATAATGATGTTCAAAATGTGATAACCCTTTATTGTAATAGAACTTGTTAGCTGCATTAGAATGAAAATTTATATGAACCAAACGATGAAATGAAATCAAAGTCTATTACAATCTAGAATAAATTTGCTGTTGATCTTTGAGATGATCAACCCAACCAGGGGCTTTTTTAGAAATCAAGGAATGTGGTTTTGCTACAATGGGTGGGATTGGAATCATTCCTCCCTCAAGTACTAATAGAACCAAGTGGTTATTTTTTACAAAGGAAATGAAGATTGGATCTGATTGATCAGTAACACAATTTTTCATTCGAGTATAAGTAAGAAATGACTCCAATGAAATGTAACATATAGGTTTGGAATATGTGTCTGCTATAATTTGACCCATGTCTAATTTAGCAAGCCATTTTGAGGAGGGAATCTTTTCATTGATGTCTTCAACATCAACTCTTTTTTTAATATTTTCAACCTCCTTTGCACCAACAAGCATCTTAATGTAGCATGCTTTATTTTTCTCTAATGTTTCAATCATTTCCTGCCTAACTTTAAACCAACCATGGTATTCATAACCAAGAGATTTAGCAATGACTCTAAATATGCAATTCCCATCTCCATTTGGATCCCAAACATCCCCCAAGAACTTATGGAATTTCTTGGGTATTTGATTGAGATATTTCATGTTTGGTTCCTATCGTTAAAACTGACTTAGTATTCTTTTCTTCAATTGGATCAATGAAATGAAAACTCACCAATTATGACCTTCTGGTTGAGCTTTTCTGCATGTTCTCTTCCTCTGAAGAGGATTCTGATTCCAAATTAAGTGATCCAAATTCAGTTTTAGTCTCTTCCTCTGAAATATGGAATTCAGATTCAGATTCTACTGACTTTGACTAACTATTCATCATTAGTTAGTAACTAAGTTCATTAAACCAAAAAAATGAACATATCTCAAAAGAAAAGACTCAAAATCCTTTGTATTTTCTTTTTTGGAGCCCTTATAGTTCTTTTTTCCCCCTTGAGTTGTTTTTCAACAAGCTCAAACCAAGATGGTTCTTGCTGCTTATCTGTCAATCTTGGCCTTCCCCTACTTGATTTTAAGACTTTAGGTTCAAGTCTTGGCTTGGATCAATATTTTGTAATATTCTGAATTATATACTTCAAAAGGCTGCTTTTCTCATGATCTGGAGATTCCACAATCATTGCATTGACTTTTTCACGTAACTGAGTAATGCTTAGCATTTCATTGACCTTGCACTTGAAAAATTCAAAAGTATAAACCATTAGTGAATTAGTTAATCAAAAAGCATTAATCACATAGTGATTTGAAAAATACAACTTGCTCAATACAACTTAAGCCAAGGCTTAGAATTAAAACTGCAAGGGTCATAGACCAACCACCATTGAGGATGAACATCTTCAGGTACCATGGATCCTCTGAATTCTAGACAGGCACCTATTTGGTGGGAACAGGGCAAACCCATAGTGATGAAGTATGACTTGGTGCAGAATTTTCCATCATGATCACGTTTGAACTTCTTGAATTGTTCCCTAAAAAGATGGATTTCCTTGATGAAAATGTTTAACCCAATGGTAACAGTTCAAGGGGAAGAACTGTCCCTAACTTAATTTTTAGTTATAAAGTGATGCATGAAATGCATTAATTTGATTCAAAACTGTTCCACCAAGGATTTTTCAAACATCAAACAGGTTTCCCAAAGAGTTTGCAAGGAATGTTTTGAGAGTGGCATGGGCATCTTCAACCAAAGAAGTTGTTTTGTTTCCAAAATCTGGGTTGATACAAGTCCATGCTGTAACAAAAATCTCTTTCATAGGGAAAATGTTATTTTCCATATACTCAAGTACATCCTCATATTCTTTCAAGAAAAACTTTAAAAGTCAAAAGTCAGAACCCAAAACTAGGAAGAATAAGGAGCAGTGATTTGGACCTGCTCTGATTTCTGCATCATTGACCTCCACCTCCTCCTTGGTCTTTGAGGCACCATACTTTGCCCGCAGATTCATAAAGCTTTTCCATCCTTCAACTTCATTAAAAAAGCGCACTTTACAGTTTGCTTGTATGTTTTTAGACAAGTGCCAAGTGCAGCATTGTCTTGATGAATCTTGGAAACTAGTTTCAATTGCACAAATCTGAGCTTTTTCACGGTCAGTCACAAAGACTTTTGCAAGTCTCTCAGGATCATAATCCAACTCCTTTAATGGATTTACAGACCAACTGTAGAACTTAAACTTTTCTTTTTTTTATAAAAAAAAGAGCTTTTGTGAAAGTTTTCCCATTGGCTGTCATTCCTACAACATGCAATTGTGGGTTTTTTTACTTATTTGTTTTATGAGTACAATCCAACGTAGGAATATGATTGAATTTTTTTGGAAGCTTTACTGCCTCTGGATGTTCTAAGTACAGGGCCTCCAAGTCACCCTCTCCACTGGAACTTGACTTTTGAATCCAACGTTTTTCTTCAAACTATTCATAGAGTACCTCCATAACACTTTTTCACTTCAGTTCTGCAAGATTTACCTTCCGCTTAGTTTTATAGATTGTTTGATCATTAACATAATCAAACCCATCAATCATGCTCAATTTTCTATTCAGTTGTAATGTATTGAGCCCTTCATTCATGCCTTCTACTAGATTGTATGAGGCCACCCCCAAAATTCTCCTCAGTTGAGGATGCACAGAGGGATGTTCAGATGGTTGATGGTTATGTTTGGTTTCTTTGTAGGAGTGGTGCAACAAGGTGTCTGCCTTTGTTTGAATTGAATGGATTAAAATCTTGCACCCAACCTTCCTTGTGTGAGTTTTCCTTGACGTTTTGGTGAGAAATTTCCCAGAGTAAAAAAAATGTCTATCACAGGCCAAATCCACATATTTATCATGCTTTGAGTTCAAAACTAGTAAAGGTAACCATGCTTCATTGCACATTTTTGACAATAGTTTTTTCCCTCTTCCCTAGTAGGAAAAGCACTCAAGGGAGGTGGTTCATGTGGATCTTCCATAGTTACATAGTTATGTTGATGGCATTCACTCCATCAGTTTCAATCAAATTAAATACGGAAAAGACCAGTAACATAAAATGTTCCTCACCACCAGAGTTCATGTCAATTTTTGAATCATTTTGTTCCTCAAGTGTCACCCTTGATGCGGATAAAATTGGGGCTTCCAATGTTTCATTACCCAAATCCTTTTTTTCTTTTTTCAAAGCTTTGTTGATGGCACTATCAATGTAAACCTTCCACGCAGCCATGTCAGAAGAACCAGGGCTTGCCACTGTTCCCATGAAGAAAAATGCAATGGTATACTTCAGTATTCAATCAAATTTTCAATTTATCAAAAAAAATTTTCTCACTTTCAATTTGACAAAGAATTGTTTGCAGATTTTTACATGATTTAAAATTATCCTTGCGTTTTTCTTTAATGTCTCTTTGGGATTGCTAGGTGTGGAACAACAGTCCCACAAAGTATGTGTTTATCCCAAATTTGGGTTGAAAGAACCCAAGTGTGGTCCAGGGGGTGCCCAAAATTCTGAAAAAGCTTCCGCGGGGTTTTGTACCCCAAAAAAAGGCTCATTTGAGCCTTGTACAGGGGTTACATGGCTCTTACACGACCCCCCGGAGGTCCCGCCTGTTTGAAAAGGCCCTTTGTAGTCGTCTTTGGGCCCCCACGGCTCATTTGAGCTGTGTAGGTGTTATAATTATGGCCAGCAATTAGCTTAGGCAAATGAGCAGTATTTAAAGCAAAAGAAATGCTGGACACTGTGTGTCAATAATGGCTAATGGGGCTCTCACAATGGGGCAATATGTTGGATGAATTCGATTGGATGATGAATGAATGATGGAAAACAGCAGGGAGAAGAGCTCCTTAAGTACAAAAGATTGGCCTCTTGTGAGCCCATGATACAACAAGCCAAAAGGCAAATTTTCCGCCCCAAAAGAGCTCTACAGGCTCTACAAGCCTTGTTACTTGGTTTGGACTACATCAGCCCACATGGCATCAGTCCCTGAACCCTTACGACCAGCCTATTCCGGTCCATTCTGGTGTTTCCACCGTTACGGGGCTGAACCAGCCCCTTTGCTGTTCAATCCCCTGGCTGGTTGTCTATTACAACCGGCCCTGATGGCCTTATTACCTCTGTTACGGGCTGGTTGCCTCATGCATCCAGCCCCTGGCCCCTCAAATGGGCCAGGTGGGACCCAGGGCTCACCTGGGTCCGGTTTCAACCTCACATGGGGGGGGGTGTAGCCGGCGGACATGCCGCCCCCCCCCCCTCTTTCTCTCAATTCCCTGGTGGGGGCGGTCAAGTCCCCTCACCAGGGGCCCTGGGGGTCGATACCCCCAGGGCGTCGTCAAGGTAAGGATGGCTGGGGGGTGGTCAGATCCCCCCTGGCCCGTCGCTCCTCCCCCTCGGTAAAGGGGGGGGGAGAGCGCCCCTCGTCACCTCTTCGCTACAAGGTGGGAGGGTGATCAAATCCCCCCCACCGTCCGGTCGCTACACTCGCGGCCGGCGCCGCCACCTCCCTGGGCAAGGGGGTGGTCAGGTCCCCCCTGCCCTGACCGACCGCGTCATCGCGGCCGGTCGCTGGCTGGTTCAACCCAGCCAGCCCGCCCCCATCCCCCTCGCAACGGCGAGCGAGGGGAGGGGGAGCGAGCCGGGGCCGCGAGCCCCGGCTCCGCGGCGCTGGTCGCCGGGCGCGACCAGCCGGGCCCGCGCGGCATCGCACCGCGCGGGATCCCTCGGCCGCGCAACAGCCCCGCGCGGGCCGTCGGGCCCCGCGTGGGCCGTGCCGAGGAACACAGGCGGCCCCGAACGGGCCGCGGCGCGGGCAGCGGCCCCGGGTGGGCCGCGACACTGGCGGCGGCCCCAATGGGCCGCCCCAAGCCCGAAAACTGAGAAAAACATACTTTGGCGGGCCAGCCCGTCTGGCCAAGTATGTCCAAAATAAACCTTGGGCCCAATTATGCCCATACAAGCCCATCTGGCCGTATTTGCCCATATACCCCATCGGGCCCGTTAGGGCCCGTGTACCAATGGGTCTATTTCACGCGTTTTGAGGCCAGTTTCCCCAAATCTATAACATCCACATGGGCCCGTATGGTCCGTGTGTGTGTCCAATGGGCCTTAGAGGCCCATTTGTGCATCCCATTTGGATTACACTTATACGTAGCACCCGCGTAAGTGCGTACGTATTTTAACACACCCCCTTAATCCAAAAGGGGTGACATCCGCATATTAGTCACAAAGCCTTGATGCTTGTTTCTGTCTAATGCCTTAGTCAAGATATCCGCAATCATTGCTCCAGTGGGCATGTACCTCAACACAATCTCTTTGCAGTTGACTGCATCGCGAATATAGTTATAGTGAACATCAATATGTTTTGTTCTTGAATGGAACACTTGGTTTTGCGCCAACGCAATGGCACTCTGGTTATCGGAATACAACAATGCAAACCCTTGTGGTTTATGTGTATCCTCTAAGACTTTTCTCAACCATTTTGCTTCCTGTGAAGCTGCTAAGTAAGCTCTATACTCAGCCTCTGTCGATGAAAGACTTATTGCCGACACCTTCTTGGACATCCATGACACCAGATTCTTACCTAAAAAGAATACAAAACCACTTGTTGATTCCCTAGTGTTACCATCTGCCCAACTTGCATCGGAATAACCAACCAAATCAAAGTTTGCTGACTTTGTAAACAACAGTCCCAGACTGTGTGTTCCTTTAAGATACCTCATAACTCTCTTAAACGCTGACCAATGCCTCATGCTTGGCTTCTCTAAGTGTTGCGACAAGACCCCAATTGCAAACGCAATATCGGGCCTTGTACACTGCCCTAAATAATTAAGCGATCCGACAGCTGACCTGTAGTCATTCCCTGATTGAACAAACTCCAGATACTCCTCATCTGTAGACTTCTCTAAACAAATGTTTGACTGCATGGGAGTACCAAACTCCTTTGCATCCTCTAAGCCATACTGCTTAAGAAGAGCTTCAACGTAATGGCTTTGGTCTAACTTAATACCATCTTTGCCCTTACTAACTTTCATCCCTAGCACCTGTTGTGCCAGACCAAGATCTTTTATCTTGAACTCCTTTTTGAGTGTCTCCATGACTCTCTCTTTACCACCACCAATAATGATAATGTCATCGACCCATGCAAACAAAATTGCATCCTTTCTCACAAAAAGGCAAGGATCGGCCTCAGACGTCTTAAAACCAATCTCTATCAGTTTCTCACTTATGGTGTTATACCATGACCTAGCTGCTTGCTTCAATCCATACAGGGATCTACACAGCTTGAGGACATATTCCCCTTTATCTGCCGAAAGAAAAGTTCTAACACAGATTTTCTTCATGGTTTCTGGTTTAGTCTCTACTAACCATTCACGAAAACCATCAGGAATCGACATATAAACAGTCTCCTCCTCTCCAAGTTTTGCATTCAAGTATGCTGTTACAAAATCAGCTTGTCTGATTTCTTCACCCAACTCCACTGCCAGAGCAATGATGTACCTGAAGGTGGACAGCCTTCCAGTTGGTGAGAAAGTTTCTTGGTAATCAATACCCTCTCTCTGCTTGAAGCCCTGTGCAACACATCTAGCCTTGAACCTTTTCAAAACTCCATTTGTGTCAAACTTCTTGTTTAACACCAATCGAGACCCCACAATGGTCTTTCCTTTTGGAACAGAATCCCGCTTAACCACTTCAAAGACACTATTATTCTCTAGAGAATCAAATTCCTCAAAAATAGCACTCTTCCAGTTGGCTCTCTCATCAGAATTCATAGCTTGGCCAAAGCTATTTGGGTTAACCCTGTTACCCATTTCTGAACTCAACTCCAGGACTTCATTGAGCATACACTGTTCCTGAAATGTATCTTCCTCATATCCTGCGGCAGCATAATGGGATCTCCACTCCCCGTACCTGTCAACTGGTACTCTAACCCTACCACTCCTTCTAACCGGAGGTGGAGGCTCATCAGGTTCTGATTCCACAGAATCACCTGAAGCGGGTACTGAACCCTCTTGTGGCACGTCTGCCACCTCTTCATCTTCTGGAACCACATGTTCCACAGCTTTTGCTGGTGAAATAGGTGCTAATTCTATTTCTTGTTGTGGCTTAATCACAACAACATCTTCACTCCTTTTGAGTGGAAAGGTACTTTCATCGAATTTTACATCCCTGCTACGGATAACCTTTCTTGTCCATGGACAATAGATCCTATAAGATTTACTTATTAAATCATAGCCTACAAGTGCCCCTGTTCTGGCTCTAGGGTCTAATTTTCCGACCATTTCATTATGGTGGACACTATAATACACCAAGCAACCAATTGTTCTTAGGTGTGATGTTTTGGGGTACAACTTCCAAAACTGATAATGGGGACACTTCCCATTAACACTTACAATGTTGTGCAACAGACACACCGTGCACATCAACTCAGCCCATAAGAACTTTGGCAGACCAGATTGAGACATAATAGTTCTGACTTTGTCCAGTAAAGTCCTATTCATTCTCTCAACTATTCCATTATTTTGTGGAGTACTTGCAGTAGTGACTATATGAATGATACCATAATCTTTCAACAGCCTCCCAAACTCTTTACTCACGAATTCACCCCCTCCATCGGTAATAACCCTCTTGATCTCCTTCATCAGACCATTCTGTTTCCAGACTTTGAAGATTACAGAAACCTCCTCTGTGGTCTGATCCTTAGATCGAATCGGTTTAACCCAAACATAATTAGTTGCAGTATCAACTAAATTGATGAAGTATCTTGCCCCACCAAGGGACTCTGGAGTGAATGGCCCTCCCAAATCAATGGAAAATTCCTCTCTAGGAACATCTGTGTGATCTCTACTCTTAGAGAACACATTTCTAGTCTTGGCCCCCAAGGTACAACTCTCACAGTTGCTGTCCTTTACCTTATGGCCACTTCTATTGTGAGAAACAGTGCTCAGAGCTGAGAATTTGAACAAGCTTGCACACAGAAGCTTATTCCGAACTTGTCCACTAAGAACAGTTCTCCCATTCATATCAATAACAAACCTATCTCCTTTAAGATAACGAATTTGGAAACCTTTTTTCCATAACACCCCAAGAGACACAAGGTTGTAAGGCAACTCTGGTACATAGAACACTTTATCAAAAGTAATTTGGAAACCCAGTTGATTTGCAAGAATAACTTTTCCAATTCCTTTAATCTGAATTGTTCTGCCTTTCTGACCAATATTTACAACCCCATCATAATCACTAAGATTTGAAAATAAATTTGGTTCAAAAAACATGTGATCTGTACAACCAGAATCGATCAAAACAAGAACATCCTCCTTCAATCCTCCTAGTAGGAAAGAAGCTTTATCAGTCACTGATAAGTTCTTATCTTTGAGGTTAAGATTACTCACTTCATAATCAATCAAGTCCATTTCTTGATCCTCATCGATTTTGGCCTTCTTGTTGGGACCTTCTTCCACAACAGCCTCTTCAATTGGAGCATCCAACGCCACCATTGCAACGTTTTCAGTTGTGAGATTGACCTCCTTGTCATCCCCTTCGGACTTCTTCCTTTTCTTGGCCTCCTTGCAGTCCTTAGCATAGTGACCCTTATTCTGACAATTGTAACATAAGACCTTGGACAAATCCTTTTTCGCCTTCTTGCGAGATTTTCCAGTCTTTCCAACTAGGGCTGTTCCAGAACCCCCCTTCATCTTGAATTGAAGGTCATCCTTTTCAATCCTTTTAAGCACATCCTCCTCCCCAGGAAGAGGATCCAATTGAGAAATGATTCTGACTAAGGAATCAAACTCCCTTGGCAGCTTTTGAAGGATTAAGAGTGACAAACACTCTGGATCCATGTTAAGTCCAGATGACTTGAACTTGGCTATACTAGACCTAGCCTCTGCCACAAACTGTTTACAATTCGAATATTGTAACTTGAACAGTTTATTAAAGGCTATACCCTTCTGGTGAACAGAATCACCAGCATACTTGGACTTAAGCAGCTTCCAAAGGATGCTGCCCCTCCTCCTCTCATCTTCCCTAAGAGTATCAGCAACCCATGTCACATGATTCTCATCAAGATGCCTAAGGATCAGATGGTAAGACTTCTTCTCCACTTCTGAACTGATCAGAGTGTCATCTGCATCCATAATTTCCCCACAGCAGATGTTATCCAGCTCACTATCCATAAGGACAGCCCAAGCATTATAGTTCTGACTATTCAGAACTATTTTGGTAGAGCTAACATCAGGGATATAGGACATCTTCTTGGAAAACTTGAGGTCTTTGAGGTTCTCCAAAGTAAGGTACAAAGGTCTAGATGGCTTGGAAGTAATGATGATGTTGGTACTGATAATGTGTTATAATTATGGCCAGCAATTAGCTTAGGCAAATGAGCAGTATTTAAAGCAAAAGAAATGCTGGACACTGTGTGTCAATAATGGCTAATGGGGCTCTCACAATGGGGCAATATGTTGGATGAATTCGATTGGATGATGAATGAATGATGGAAAACAGCAGGGAGAAGAGCTCCTTAAGTACAAAAGATTGGCCTCTTGTGAGCCCATGATACAACAAGCCAAAAGGCAAATTTTCCGCCCCAAAAGAGCTCTACAGGCTCTACAAGCCTTGTTACTTGGTTTGGACTACATCAGCCCACATGGCATCAGTCCCTGAACCCTTACGACCAGCCTATTCCGGTCCATTCTGGTGTTTCCACCGTTACGGGGCTGAACCAGCCCCTTTGCTGTTCAATCCCCTGGCTGGTTGTCTATTACAACCGGCCCTGATGGCCTTATTACCTCTGTTACGGGCTGGTTGCCTCATGCATCCAGCCCCTGGCCCCTCAAATGGGCCAGGTGGGACCCAGGGCTCACCTGGGTCCGGTTTCAACCTCACATGGGGGGGGGTGTAGCCGGCGGACATGCCGCCCCCCCCCCTCTTTCTCTCAATTCCCTGGTGGGGGCGGTCAAGTCCCCTCACCAGGGGCCCTGGGGGTCGATACCCCCAGGGCGTCGTCAAGGTAAGGATGGCTGGGGGGTGGTCAGATCCCCCCTGGCCCGTCGCTCCTCCCCCTCGGTAAAGGGGGGGGGAGAGCGCCCCTCGTCACCTCTTCGCTACAAGGTGGGAGGGTGATCAAATCCCCCCCACCGTCCGGTCGCTACACTCGCGGCCGGCGCCGCCACCTCCCTGGGCAAGGGGGTGGTCAGGTCCCCCCTGCCCTGACCGACCGCGTCATCGCGGCCGGTCGCTGGCTGGTTCAACCCAGCCAGCCCGCCCCCATCCCCCTCGCAACGGCGAGCGAGGGGAGGGGGAGCGAGCCGGGGCCGCGAGCCCCGGCTCCGCGGCGCTGGTCGCCGGGCGCGACCAGCCGGGCCCGCGCGGCATCGCACCGCGCGGGATCCCTCGGCCGCGCAACAGCCCCGCGCGGGCCGTCGGGCCCCGCGTGGGCCGTGCCGAGGAACACAGGCGGCCCTGAACGGGCCGCGGCGCGGGCAGCGGCCCCGGGTGGGCCGCAACACTGGCGGCGGCCCCAATGGGCCGCCCCAAGCCCGAAAACTGAGAAAAACATACTTTGGCGGGCCAGCCCGTCTGGCCAAGTATGTCCAAAATAAACCTTGGGCCCAATTATGCCCATACAAGCCCATCTGGCCGTATTTGCCCATATACCCCATCGGGCCCGTTAGGGCCCGTGTACCAATGGGTCTATTTCACGCGTTTTGAGGCCAGTTTCCCCAAATCTATAACATCCACATGGGCCCGTATGGTCCGTGTGTGTGTCCAATGGGCCTTAGAGGCCCATTTGTGCATCCCATTTGGATTACACTTATACGTAGCACCCGCGTAAGTGCGTACGTATTTTAACAGTAGGGCCCTAAACAACTACCACACGGTTGGAGCCGTTAATTTAAAATCACCCACAGTGAAAATGAAGATGTGTCTGGTGGAAGTCAAACCCACAACCTCAGATAGACTGGGACACATACTAGAGTGCTGCCTTTACCAACTAGGCTACAGAAGCTTGTGCATTCTATGGTTTTTTGGTATTACAGGTCTAGGATCAACTGCAAAGCCTCCATACTGTGGTGATAAATCATTTTAGCAGGTCTATCCTCAACCCCCCCTTTCTATGTGATGTAGAGATAGGTGTGGCAATACCAAGGTGGAAGAGTGATCAGTGCAGGGATGCAACCTGTAATCATAGGGTAGGCTTACAGGGGAAAATGGCCTTACAGGAAGCATTTACATCTTATTCAAGTCTCTTTATTAAGCAAGTATATGCTCAGGTAGGCTCTGGGCTGATAACCAGTTGAGCAATGGATCATATTTTTATCATGTTCAGAAACTTTTAGAACAGTTTCTGATAGGATACTGACACTTGAAATAACACAAAAACCTATTTTAATCATGTTCAGAACATTTTAGAACAGGTTCTCATAGGATACTGACACTTTAAATAGTACAAAAACCAACCAAAAGTGGATTATAGGACAAAACACCAATTTTAAGATAAATGAGAAACAGAAACAAAAACAACATGATTGAGAAGGAGATTCAATCTGAGATATTGCTAACCAGGGTTATAAGAACTGCAAGAATAGGCAAGGGTACATTTTTTTTGTGAGTTTCATCATTTAGTCATTGTGTCAATTGGTCTGTACAAGTTATTTGAAAAGGAAAGGTGTTGAATTGATGTATTACAATTACAATTTGAGAATTTGAAAAATACCGCTAACCTTTCCTGGAAATTAAGCTCAAATTTTTGTTCATTTCAACAAATCTGAATATTTTAAAAATCCTTTTATTTTAAGGATTCATGGCGTGAGAAAATAATTTCCCAAAAACAAAAAATAGATGTAAAATAAAGAAAAATATCAAAAATCAAATTGATCAGCAAATGAAAAAAAAAAAATTAAAAACAAAACATTGATTATAACAATGGAAAATAAGGGATGATGATTTTCCAAGGAAAACATGTATTTACCATTGAAGCCTTCAAAAGGTTTGTTTTTTTTATTCCTTTTCTGCTGTCAAAACAGTGACCCAACAGCCTCTTTGATGGTCTTTCCACTATACCAAAATTATCAAGGAACACCTATATTGACCATTGAAGCCTTCAAAAGGTTTTTTTTTTATTCCTTTTCTGCTGTCAAAAAAGTGACCAAAAAGCCTCTTTGATGGTCTTGCGACTGTACCAAAATTTCCAAGATATGTGAATTTAACTTAAGAAATTTCTTGAGATGCAAAATCAATAATTATTGGAAAACTGATAGCTTCTGGAATTGGAAGAATTTAATCATTCAAATCCCTTGATAATATTAGTATTCCCAAGTGAAAGAACTCTTTTACCACATATGCAGCCAATGAATCAACTCAGATCATCTAGCAGAGAAGAAATCCTGTATTTTTTCATTTAGAAATCCACCCTTTTCATTCCAAATCCATCCAACAAGTGTACTAAATTATGATTTTAAAAATTTTTAAAACTTGAAAAAAGATAAATAGAAATTGATTGACCCATAATATTTTCAATCAAATAAAGAGATCAACATAGGTTGAATATTCAGATGACATGAGTAGTTTCATTTGTAGGGGAAAATCATGCAGCACTCAGAGCTGAGTGTGGTCCATATCAAGAAACAAAATCCCAAGTAATTGAAATTTCAGTAATGAATAAAAGGAAATTCATAAACTAAAACCTAGAAAACCCCCAAAGTGGGCCTGATTGGAAAAAATGGAGCCCCAAAAAATATTTTAAAAACAGTGCCAGGATATTAAGTTCAAAAGAACAGCCAGCGGCTGAGGAGGCACAAATTAATAGGGATAGGTATACCAAAACATACAGTAGTAAGCTGGTGGCCATGATCTAAAAGGTATCCAAAGGGATGAAAAACCAAAAACAAAACTACAAAATATGACAGCTGAGGAAATTCTCATCAAAACAAATAAGGCTGAGGAAGCCAAACAATAGATGGAATATTAATGGCAGCAAGAGTACTGAACATCATTTAGCTGATAGATATAAACCTATAGCGTTGAAGCAAATGATCAGGGAACTATAGAATAATGGGGCTAGGAGCAAGAATACAATTAAATATTCAACAGAAAACCCCCATGTACTTAAAACTTCTTCACAGTTGTCAAATTGACAAAAAGTTCAACAAGTTCCAGTAGCTTTGGTGCGCTTTTTCCTGGCTTGAAGAGCAAGACTTAGTCAAGTTTTTCTCAATCTGAACTGCCTCCTGCCTTATCCTCCCATAGACACCATGCAGCCTTGCCCTCTATCCCTATTCTTTCATTGAAGATGACTCATTTCTTCAAAAACCATATTCAATGATCCCCAATCTTTACCAAATCCAATCACCAAAAAAATGGCTTCACCTGAAACTTGTTTTAGATTGGTTTTTACTCTGAGAAAAATAGGTTTCTAATTTGAGTAGGAACCTGGTAAAAGTTTTTTTCATGTTCTTGATTATTCCAATTAATTCTAGTTCATGCAGGGAATGCAGAAAATATGCAATTGTGGGGAATTTAAATTTTATTTAATGAAGAAATTGATGTATACCATCAAGAAAATCATATTTCTTTTTGTTATTTATTTAATCAAATGGGAGTGGTTCCCATAAATCTTTCCTGATAATTAAGGTTTCCATTGCTTTAATTTTCAAAGAGGAAAAAAGGCTTATTTGAAAATAACATCTTTTCTTCATTCTTGGGGATAAATATGTTTTTTTAGGAAATTTTAATGCTTTGGTAAATTTTCAGTTGAATCATTCATTTCTTGATCTCTTTTTTTCTTTTTCTTTATTCATTACTTTTTCTTTTAAGAAAAATGCTAATAATTTATTTTTTTTGATTTGATTTATTTGATTTTACATGTTTTGAATTTGATTTCAATTCAGGCACACTTTTTTATTTTATTATTTTGTTATTATTTTTTTTGTTATTATTTTTGAATTTTTCCAGGTTTTTTTATTTAATTTTATTTGTTTATTTATTTTTTTAACTCTTATTTTCTTTAGTGAATCATTTTTTTAAAAAGCCTTACACTCTTAATTCAATATTTGTAAGTTTTGTTTTGAAATTTCTGACACCACATTCTTTTTGATTAGATTCCAAAAATGCTAAAAATAATTTGAATTATTTGAAGAACTTCAAAAATTGATTCAAAAATAAGTCAAAAAATCAAAAAACAAGCAACAACTCACTGCATTATTGTAACCATTTCTTTGAATTGTCAATCAGTTATTTCTTGGGTTTGAATTCTCAGAAAGCTTAATTATAAATTTAAGCTCTTTAAGAAATTGGTTTGTGGGTATTTTTTGGATGTATTGTTGACTGCAAAAAATTGGATCCAAAATGAAATAAATTCAAAATAACACATTTTTCAGCCTCCTGGATAACAAGATTATTGCTATCCTTTAGCTACCAGAGGTGATAGAATAAATAATTAATATGTTATTCAATAAATGAAGGAAAGATCCATAAAATATTTGGATAAAGCTTATTGCAAGATTGATTGGTTCGGATATGTTTTATTGTGATAAATAAATATAGATAAATTGATTATTAAATATTTTTATAGAGGGCCCAAAATTATATTGGGGATCTTTAACACCTCTCTTCAGGGAATTCAGTATTAAAACACATAGGCCTGGTTACTTTGGAACCTTTAGTTTAAAGAATATTTTTCCCATAGATAATATATATATAAAATACACGGTGGAGTGGCAGAGCTTTTTAACCAAGCTGCCACGAAAGAGAAAGGATAATGAGACTCACTGGTATATTCTTAAATCCTTTGGGTACCTGTTTGGGATGTGCACTGATGGGTTAAACCTGTATACTGGGGTTATAAGGTTGTTCAGCAGTTTCAATTGATAAAAAATGGTTGAGGACGGATATTATGAATGAGACTAAAGCCATAAATCACTTCCTTATCTCTTATAAGTATTTGATTACCTTGGCACATTGTCTGGATGTAAATATAACTGGGTCTCTGGGTATCAATATCCTCAAAAGAGCTCTTTATTTATAGCTTTTGAAGTCCCAATATTGTCCTTCTGAGGGGTACAGGGGCTCAAAGGGACGGACACTGAGGCTAGAAGGGTAACCAGTTGTACATCTACACGTGTTCCTGGTGCTGTAACACGGTTAGCATCTAATTCCACAGGGTATGGGAATTATTCTACTTCATAATTGATGTTTGGACGTGTGAATAACACTAATCTGTCCTTTTTATTTATTATTTAATTAATTATCCTTAGCAAATGCTCCCAGTAAGTTAAAAATTATTTTAATAGACATTTGTACGGATATTCCTATGTCAGGTGAGTTCTCATTAGGTATTGAATAATTGGAGTAAAGTCATGAAATTGATTTTACTCCTTATTTTCAAATTTCAGTTGATTTACTAAAATAATTAATTAAAAATATAAGTCATGGGTATTCATGTAATATTTTGACATCATTGGTTTATTAGTATGTCACGAAAATATTGAGGTCTATAAATTCCCATAATAGTATTTTAAATCATTTTAATATATTTTTAGAAATAGGCATTATCTTATTTTTTACATTTTTGGTACTTTGAATTATATAAAATATGTATAAAGTTTATTTAAGAATTTTTTATATAATTTTATGTATTTTTAGACTATCTACTATCCACAGGAACATTCATTACATATGTAGAATGTTCCCGTGTAGGTTGTAGCATGCTTAGGCAGTACCGAGGTTTCTCAGGCCGCCTTTCACTTTTTCAACCCGTAGTCCCGCGCCTGTGTACTTGGCCTGGGGCTGCGTACACAGCTTTTACAGGGTGTCAGTGCTTTGTTAAGTGAGTGGTAACCTGAGGGTACGCAGGGAATGAGAAGTGACAGAAGGATTGTATTTCAGATATCAAAGTAATGATCAAAGGAAAGAATATTCAGAGAGGAAATATAGGAGGAAAGAGATTAATGAGACAGACACTTACCTGAGGGTACGCAGAAGACAAGAAGTGACAGAAGGATGAAGAGGAAATCCTTGTGTGTGACTTGGCCTCTGCCCTCAGGTAGGGGAACAACAGGAGAGTGTCACGGGGAGTGTGAAATACATGTTTTAGGTAAGTGAGAGCATTGAGGGCATGCACCGCAAGGTTGAGAAAAGCAGCATAGAAGGAATGAAAAGAGGTATGTGTGAAGGTGAGATGGATTTATTCCAACACCCCCCCTTGCTGAACATTGCCAATGAGCCCAAGAAGTCCCTGATAGGATTGAAGCAGAACGCGGGATAATGGCTTGGTCAGCATGTTGGCCAGCATATCTTTGGTGCAGAAATGTTTGATGACAAAAATGCAGCGTTCCACACACTCCTGAATAAAATGGTGCCAGGCATCAATTTGCTTTGTGCAACAGTGGTGTTTGGGGTTTTTTGCAAGAGCCTCAGCGCCTTCATTGTCAACAAGCTGTGGAACTGGGGAAGAGTCACAAATCTTGAGTTTACAAAGGAAATTCCTGATCCAGAGGCGTTCCTTGCAGCAATTGGACAGAGCCTTGTATTAGGCCTCGGTGCTGGAGAGGGATACCGTTGGCTGCTTCTTGGATTTCCACAAGATGGCTCCGGACCCAATGCGAAAGGTGTATCCAGACGTTGAGCGGCAGTCTTGCTTGTCCTTGGCCCAATTCAAGTCCAAGAAACTGGAGAGTTCCAAACTGTGCCCACCAAGGGTGAGGCAAAGGTGGCTGGTTGCTTGGAGATACTGCAGAATCCGGGTGGCGGCAGTCCAATGAGCAAGGGATGGGTCTTTCAGGAACTTGCATAGCCTGTTGATGGCAAACAAGATGTTGGGGAGAGTGCTTTGCAAGATCCACAGGAGTGACCCAATCAGCTGGTTGTATTGCAGAGGGGATTTGGATTCTTCCAGAGTTTGCTTGAGGAGATTTTTGAAGTTTGAATTGGTAGGGGAAGGGGCTGTGGACCAATCATTTGGCAGGAAACAGTTGCAGGTGGATAAGATATTGTGGCTCTGGCTGATTGAGACAGTACATTCTTGACAATTTTGGTTAATAATAATGGACAGGAAAAGGGCAAGATCCTCATAAGAACCAATCTTGAAGCGCACACCAATGGAGGCAACAAAAGACTTGAAAAAAAATGCTGTGCCAACAACCTCCAGATCTTCCACATGGACAGTAATTGATCCTACAAGAGAGCCTCTGGATACCTTGAAGTAGAGTGAAGGGTCATAGGACGAGCAAGACAAACCTAGGGACAAAAGAGCAGACTTCAGTTCACGGTTCCCCTGGCTAGGTGATTGTTTCAGCCCGTAGATGGCCCTCGACACCTTGCAGACCCATTCAGGGTGAAGAGGATCCTTGAAACCGGGCGGTTGGCTCATGAAAACTGGCTCATTGAGGCAGCCATTAAGAAACGCAGTCTTGAAATTGAGTTGACGTCTGACCCAATTGCTGTGGCCCAGGATACTGAAGAGAATTCCTAGGGTCTCCAGGCGCAGGGTGGGGGCAAATACTTCAGAAAAATTGAGACCGCAAAACTGGGAGAAACCCATGGCCACAAGACGGGCCTTCAGCTTGATGACGGAGCCATCTGCCCAGCGCTTAACTTTGAAGACCCACTTGCAGCGGATGATCTTGCGCTTCTTTGGGGGAGGTACCAGATTCCATGTACGCATTCCCTTGAGAGAGGAAATCTCCTCTTGGGCGGAGGATATCCAGAAGAGGTAGTGGGAAGATGAAAGTAGCTGCTTCCAAGTTTTGGGAGCAGTGAGGGTATCCTTCAGGGGGGTGCACCTGGAGTAGTGACCAAAACAAACCGGGGGATGGGGGATGAGGTTGGAGCCTTGATGAAAGGAAGGAGGAGACGGTGAAGAGGAAGGGAGCAATTCAGGGGAGGGTTTGGGGGAGGCAGGTGATGTACCAGGTGGAGTTAAGGATAGAGGGGGGAGAACAACGGAGTCGTCAGAGAGAGCATCACTTGAGGACCTAATGCGACCAAAGGAGGTAGGGAGGGGGATGGGATTGGAAAGAGAGGGAGTACCCATGTCAATAATGGTGGGAGACTGTACTTGGTCAGGCAAGGAGCAACTGGGAAAAGGGGGTGTGGTGTCCACAGCGGAAGTTGGCGGAGAGCGAGAGAATGGAGAGGGGGTAGGAGCGGGAGGTGGAGAAGGGGGGGAAGAGATGGGAACGGGATCAGAAATTGGAGAGGGTGGAGAATGTGTTGGCCATGGAAGATGGGTGCCAACAGGAATACTAGGTGTTTCTTGATGGGGAGACAAGCAACCGTAAGGAAATACCTTATCATTTAAAATGCAGTCCCTCAACTTGATGATCTTCCTGGTCGCCAGATCGAGGATTCAGTAGCCAGAGTGGTTCTACAGGTAAGATAGGAGAACTGAGGGGCAACCTTTCATGTCAAGTTTGTTCCTATTTGGCTCGGGCACCTTGTACCAGACCAGGCAACCAAAGGGGTGAAGTCCAGAGGGGCTGATTTGCTGGTGATCAAGGATTGCGTTGGGCAAGATGAAGCCCTGGGGGGTTTTGCATGGGTACAAGTTGTAAGCGTTTAGGCAGTGCTTTAGAGCATCGGCCCAGTAGGACTTTGGTAGATTTGACAAGATAATGGAGCATTGGATGAGATTCAAGATGGTACAGTTAGAACGTTCTGCAACTCCATTGAGATGAGGCGAGTGGGGCGGTCCTGGCTCGTGGATGATCCCTTTTGACAAGAGAAGAGATTTCATTTGGTGTTTGACATATTCACCTCCATTTTCCGTTGTAAGAGATAGAATTTTATGGTTTTACTGGTTTTCAAAGAAGGTGATGGAGAGTTTGGTGGAAAGGAACGTTGGACTTCAGCCGGATGGGATAGGCAAACTTGGCCTTCAAGAAGTCGTCAATGAAGGTTACAAAGTATTTGTACCCTTCTCTAGAGAGTGCTTCAAAGCTGCAGACATCCAAATGGATGATTTTCCGGGCTTTAGTCAAGCAAAAACTGAGTCAAGAGTGAAATGGTGTTCTTGTCATCTTTGACTGAACACAAATGGGGCATTGTTGGACCTCAAGCTCATTGTTGATCTTTGGTGATACCCCATGGGACTTGAGGTACCTTCAAAGTGACTTCAAATTCAGGTGAGATAACCTACAGTGGTACCCAAATAGAGAGTTTTCAGGTTTTTATGAAGCAACTGAAAAATTTGACTCTTCTCTGCTCACTATCTTTTGAGGAAGGTAATAGAGATTTCCTTTTTTGATAGCTGGTTTGTAGCAACGTGTGATTCAGATCAGAAATTGACCTGTTGAGGATTTTACATTCATGTATTGTGAATACAACAGTGAATCCTGCGTCGCAGATGCGGGAAATTGAGAGTAGTGATTCATGGAGCATGGGAAGGACTAGTGATTGAATTTGAGAGAAAGGGAGTGATATCAATGCCTTTTCTTCAGAACTGATGGTTGAATCATCTGCAAGTCTGACCAAGGTTTTTTCAGGCTTTCTGTGTTGAACTTGATGCTTGTATGGGGTCATCAATATTGAGCACCCTGAGTCAAGGTTGAAATTGCAGATCTCTAATGGAGGTGAGGTTGAGAGATTGCACATGGCTGAACCAGAGTGGACAATGATTTGTGAGTCTGAGAAGTCATCTGAGTCAAACTTGTCTATGTCTTCAACTGGAGTGGTTTTGTTTAAGTTTGCATTAGCTGGTCTTGATGATCCGTTAGAGCGGTTTTTTGGTTTGGTTTTATTTCTTTTGATGGTTTTAATTGCTTCAATTATGTCCCGTCATCTGGAAAAAGAGTTCCCCTTGGTCTTGAAGAGGGTGCAGAAATAGTTCCTTGAAGGAGTTTGGCATTCTGTGCCTTTTCTGGTTGAGTCCTTTGATCTGAAGTGGGTGGACAAAGATGATTTGGCTGAGTTTACCAGCACATCTTCCTCCCGGGTTTGGCATTGGAGGTTTTCTTTCTTCAGCGCGCCTATAAGTTTTGATGACAGAATTGATTCATTGTTCATCATGCTTGAAACACATCCAAGCCAATCTTCTGGGAGAGAGAGAAGGATTTCTGTAGACTGGAGGTCATCAGCTGTGAGTGGGTTTTCAGGGGTAATAAGTGTGGAGATTTTTTCTCCATAGGTAAAAATTTTGTTAAGGTGAGATGTCTAATCTTTTTCATTTAGCCTGGTGAGCAGAAGCTTTCTCAGCCAATACATTTGACCTCCTGATGAGTTGTCCTGGTGGGCATCTCAAAGTGCGTTCCACATTCCAAGTGCGCTCTCTTTGTGTTTTCTGATGAACTGGAAGTTTGAAGGGTTGATGGATCTGGATATTACCAAGCAGACAGCAAGGTTATCTTGCATCCATGTTACATGACTTTCCTTTTGGGATTCCTCTTTGTTCAGAAGATAACCAATTCTGGAGGCTTGGAAGTGGATTCTGAGTATCATTTCACAGTTCAAGTAATTTTAGACTGATCCTGGGGAGTTGAGAGGCTGAATTGGAGGAGTCTTCAAGACTTGGCTTGAGTTAGTGGATGAGTTCATCACAAGGGTATTGATCTTGAACGTTGCGGGGATAAACAGATCCTTTGGTCTATTTCTTCTGGTGACGAGTCAGCTCTGGGCTCATAACCTGTTAAGTGAGTGGCAACCTGAGGGTACGCAGGGGAAAAGCAGTGACAGAAGGATTGTATTTCAGATATCAAAGTAATGAACAAAGAAAAGAATAATCAGAGAGTAAATATAGGAGGAAACAGATTAATTAGACAGACACTTACCTGAGGGTATGAAGGGGAAAAGCAGTGACAGAAGGATGAAGAGGAAATCCTTCTTTTTGACTTGGCCTCTGCCCTCAGGTATGGGAACAACAGGAGAGTGTCACAGGGAGTATGAAATACATTTTTTAGGTAAGTGAGAGCATTGAGCGAATGCACCGCATGATACTTATATGAAAAGGACATAAGAAGAAAGGGAATAAGAGGAGAGTAACACAATGATGGTGAGTAACAAAAGGAAAATAAAAAGGAGAAGAGAAACATGACAAGATTGAGACAAACCACAAAGAAGGAATGAAAAGAGGTATGTGAGAAGGTGAGATGGATTTATTCCAACATGCTTTAGCTCAGCCGCGCGCGGTTGTATTGGCTGCCGCGGCTGCATGCAGGAATTGTGACAGAACACATTTCCATCCGGAACTCCTAAAATATACACAAAACCTCAATTCTGACTGCAATTTAGGTGTGAAACCTATACGTGACAATACATGTGAAATATTTAATTGGCCAAAAAGTTCAATAGTGGTGCCGTGGTATTTTGGTCTTTCTTTCCTTAATAATTTAAAAATATAAGGAGTTGGATTTCAAGGGTGTAGTCAGTGAGTGACCCTACCTAATTTTAGTTGGGGAATTGTTTTCTGCAATAATACTTATGGTTTTCCTGCTCCTTCTTAGGTTAATTTTATTATTATTATTATTATGTTATTTCTGTTACTTTTGCAGCTTGCTCTGCAATAGTAGCAAGCTAACAACATTCTTTTTAATATATTTTTTAATATAAGGAATCAAATTTTCTTTCTTTTCAGGTATTGAAAATATCATTAAAAGATTTGTAGAAAAATTATTTTTCATTTTGATCAAACTTGTTACCCCACAAAATTTTGATCACCACAAAAATGAATGCAAATAAAAGTGGTGGTCTACATTTTAAAATATCCTTTTGTTACATTCAAATGAAAAATAAAAATATAAAAGGAAAAATTAATAATTTTTTCAGAAAAAGTTCTGAAAGGGACCTCTGATACAAAAAGATTATTTTTGAAGCTTTTTTTTTAATTTTCTCTGTCATTTTGGTTTTTTGGAAATATCAAAAAGAAAAAAAATGTGCAAGCAGCCCCAGTACCTAAATAATCTTTTGAAACTGGCCAGGGGTTTATGAAAATCATTCCCATTAAATTATGCTTGTTTTTTTTTCTCAATTTATGTTTAAATTGTTTTTCCTTAATTATTGTTTTAGTTCTCAAGATTTCTTCCAATCCTATTCTATTTTTCTCTTAATCTTCAAGTTTTGGTAACAACAATGAAAGTTGTGTTGTATTTTGAAGCCTTATTCTGATGAAAAGTGAAACATTTTTTGGAATTTTGATGTTTTTGGATTGAGGATAGCCAGAGATACAAGTGCATAGAGGGATAAGTTTCATGAGTTATTAAAATGGGATCAAAGATGAAAAACAGTGTCAGGTTAGAGAAAAAAGAGAACCTGACATGGGATAGATAGAGAGATGAGTGGATAGAAGGATGAGGAAAAGAGACTTCTATCCTTCTCAATCTCTGTCCTCAGGTAGTGGTACAGTATGCGCATGTCACTTGAGTTGTGAAATGTGGAGTTAGTGTCAGTTCAAGAACAAATGGCATGAAATGATGTGGGCTGAAATGCAGACAGGAGATGGAATGAGTAGGGATGCTATGTTGGCTAGAGGAGATGAAAGTAATATGAGAGGAAAATTTGGAAGCATGAGAAGGAGACATAAATTGTACAGTAAGAGAGGAAATAATGGATATAATCCAATAGATGTTGCTCCCCAAACACTAGCTCATCTTCACTACAAAAGGTTTGTGTGAAACACCTTCAAAAATTTGCTCTTTTAATACTTAGTGCACTGGTGTGGACCCCCATATAGTATGGCAGGACCAAGAATTTCAGCTGGTAGAACCCAAATGTGGTCCAGGATTTTATATGGTGGAGAACTTGGGTTAATTTATTCACCATACGAGACAGCTTGAGATTTTTTTCCTTTTTGATCTCATTGATTTTTTTTGATTTTGGTGAATGAATTAAAAAAAACTTTGTTAGATTGTTAATGTTGCTTTTCAAACACTAACTCATCTTCACTATAAACCATGTTTGTGAAACACCATCAAAAATTTAATTTTTGGATACTCACTGCACTGTTGTGCACTCCTGCATAGTAGGGAAGAACAAAGAATTTCAGCTAGCAGAACCCAAATGTGGTCCAAGATTTTCTTTGATTTTTGATATTTTTGTGATCTTATTGATTGTTGAATTTTTTTTCTTAAATTTTGGATTTTGATTTTTTTTTTTTTTTGGTCTGGCATGGTAGAAAACTTGAGTTAAGTTTTCCACTGTACCAGACAGCTTGAGATTTTTTTCCTTTTGATTTCTTTGTTTTTTTTTGAATTTTGTGAATAACTTAAGAAAAAATTTCTTAGATTGTTAATGTTGCTTGTCAAACACTAGCTCACCTTCACAACAAACCATGTCTGTGAAACACCATCAACAATTTAATTTTTTAATACTCAATGTACTGGTCTGCACTCCCATATAGTAGGACAGGAACAAGAACTTCAGCTGGCAGATCCCAAATTTGGTCAAGGATTTTTTTGAATCTTTTTTTGAATTTTTTTTTTTTGAACTTTATCTTTTCTTTTAAGATTTCATTTATTTTTGGTGAAAAGAAAAGGAAAGAAAAGAAAAAAAAAAGAAAAGAAAAGAAAAGAAAAGAAAAGAAAAGAAAAGAAAAGAAAAGAAAAGAAAAGAAAAGAAAAGAAAAGAAAAGAAAAGAAAAGAAAAGAAAAGAAAAGAAAAGAAAAGAAAAGAAAAGAAAAGAAAAGAAAAGAAAAGAAAAGAAAAGAAAAGAAAAGAAAAGAAAAGAAAAGAAAAGAAAAGAAAAGAAAAGAAAAGAAAAGAAAAGAAAAGAAAAGAAAAGAAAAGAAAAGAAAAGAAAAGAAAAGAAAAGAAAAGAAAAGAAAAGAAAAGAAAAGAAAACAAAACAAAACAAAACAAAACAAAACAAAACAAAACAAAACAAAACAAAACAAAAGAAAAGAAAAGAAAAGAAAAGAAAAGAAAAGAAAAGAAAAGAAAAGAAAAGAAAAGAAAAGAAAAGAAAAGAAAAGAAAAGAAAAGAAAAGAAAAGAAAAGAAAAGAAAAGAAAAGAAAAGAAAAGAAAAGAAAAGAAAAG
>CM062632.1:14311793-14479293 GCA_025617555.3 Puccinia polysora
AATCCTTGCCAGAATTTCTGGAAAGGGATCTTTAGATTTTACTTCTTTTTCTTGGTCTGCTCTTGGCTTCTGTTTGGTGGTCCTGGTCTTTACACCTGTTACTTGTGGTTGGCCTGGTATTCCTCTCAGTTTTTCTGTCCACCTGTGTCCTGGTCTGTTGAGGGTCTTGAGATCAATGGTTGTTCTGGCTGTGTTAGATGTCTTTCTAGGTCATTCTAGATGTCTTTGTCTTCCTTTCATTCCTTCTATTTTCCTGGGTCCTGGTCTGATTGCAAGGTGATTTGGTCTTGGCTGGCTAGCTTGATCTGGGGTGGTCTGGGTCAAGGTTATCTGATATTGTTGGTATGAGTGCGGAGGGGTCTGATTCTAACTGGAAGGTCTGAACTAGCGTGGTCTGGTCATGGCTGGATGGACCCAGCTGGGGTGGTCTGGTTCCAGATGATTGTTCCAAGATGGGGTGGTCTTATCCCAGATGGCTGGTCTAAGCTGGGGTGGCCTGGTCCCAGCTGGCTGGTCTCACTGGCTGGATGTCTGGCTATCTTGCTTTCTGGATTTCTAGCTGGTCTGGGCTGAATGGTTGGGTTCAGACTGGCTGGCTTGCCTGAGTTGAGGAGGTTCCCTCAATGGTTGTTATGGAAGGGATTGGATGAATGTTTATTTGTGCGGTTTTCTGCCCAAGGCAACCACTCCAAGTATCCCAAAGGGGATAACTTGGAGGTTTTCTGAGCTAGCCATGGTCTTGGCCTGGTAGTATTTCTGGAAGGGTTGGTCTAGGCTGCTTTTTCAGTTGCTTGTGTAGTTTTGGTTTGGCTCTACTGTTTGATCTGTTGGTGGCTTGATCTTGGAGGTTGGATCAATCTTGTCTGAAAATGGAGTGAGCTGGATTTCCAAGTTTGTCTTGGGGTGTTTTTGTGCAGAGATCTGGCATGTGCAACTACTCAGAGTAATCCCAATTGGGATAGCTGAAAGATGCGGCAGTTGCAGGAGGCAAGCATGTGTGGTGTGGTGCAAGAAATTGCACAGCTACTTCTATCTGAAACCATTTGCTCTGTTCCTGGATTTAACTGGTTTCTTTTGTAACAATGCCTGCTCACCTTTTGATTGTATCAGAAAAACTGCCTCTGCAAAGACACCAGCCACAATCTTCAAAAGTGGGAAGGTAACCCCTGAATTGCTTCTCTGTTGTTTATGTTGTGAATTCTACACCTTTCAGACTCTTCTTTGATTAATCTGTGATGAAGTAACTACAACAGACAAATTAAGGACTCTGAAATATAATATAACTCTTTAACTCAACATAAAATAAATTATAATAATTTACCCATTGATTATATTTAAAAGAATTTGCCTGATAACCTAAATTATAACATCTAGAAAGAACAACCCCTTTTATTTGCAAAAAAAATTCAACTCAAAAACAATGAAAGAAAAAAAAGAATAACTCCCTCCGCACCACCTTCTCCATGCATTCCTCAATGATCCTGGTCACCATAAGCTATGATATTCTGAGAGAATCCTTAAGCATGCATGAGTTGTGGTTGTAACTGCAATCTCTGATAACCCTACTATTTGATTCAGCCCCAACATGTATTACTAAAAAAAGATCCCCAACAATGTTCCTTAACAGATCCCCTTTGATCCCATGTACTTCATAAAGAAAAATCCCCAACAACCTTCCTTACGCATACCCTTTTACCTGCATGCTTCATCCTTGAATTTTGCATTTGATTGTACCAAAAATTACCTATCCCTCCGCAAACCCCACTGAATACCCCATGGTTGATCAATGGATAAATAATCAATAGCTAAAATCACTTTCTTCTGCATTTCCTAAATTCATAGTTGTGGATCATGGCTGATTATTTTACAATGAATATTATATTCCCCAAAAGACAAAATTCTGGCTCAGCTTTTATATGGTGCTGCATATCCCTTGTCCTCTGTTGTGGGATTTTATAGACACAGATTGGTAATGGCTTGCAACCGGCGGAAGCAGGCTCAGAATTTGGGAAGTGCTCTCAGAAATGAGCACGAGTAGGCTCAGGATGTGGGCAGCCCTGCAGGTTCAGCAGCTTCTTCTGCATGCGCATTCTGCTCAGCATCAGGGAACCAAAAATGGCTACGGAGGCCTTCATGAGAAGAACAAACCGCGCGCACAGGGCAGCAACAGGCAAAGGGGGACTCAGTTGGCTAAGGACAGGTGCAGGGGGCTCTGAGTGGAAAGAGGAACGCGCATGAGAAGGACAAAACAGATGGACATAGTGGCACAAGTATTGGAGAAGGAGGATAGGGTTGGGTTAGCATTCCTGCTTTTAAGGGTTCTTTCCATGGTTTTTTGGATTGTAATTGTGCTTGTACCTAGGTTAGGGAGTGGGGGGAGGGTAAAATAACTTCCCCCACTTTTGTGCGGAGGAGAGGGGGGGTGTTCCACTGCTGGAAGGAAGGAAAGAAGGAAGGAGGAATTCATCTAATTTCCTGAGCCTAATTCACACACATACTCTCTCTCTACTGGGTGCACACCCTACTCTTTTCAGACGCTAGAACCAACAACTTTGGAACCTGATGACAATCCAGGAGAGTATCTCCCTTTATCTTCCACACCGCCCAACTGCTGACCCTTTTTCTACATCTTCCAGAGTAGAAAATTAGCCAAAGCTCAGCTTTTCAATATTGTCCTGCGGATCATGCACCTTCCCACTGATGAGCCTACTTGCATTTGTGTATAGAAATAACCACAACAGCGGCTACAGAAAGTTATCCAAATTGGGATAACTCCCAGGTGATTGCAATGTAGTTGTTCAACACAACTACCAAGAAATTGACTACATTCCATTTTTTTAAATTTGATCAATTTTTTATCTTTCAATAAGATTTAAATATCCCTTTTGTCTTTTGGAAAACCTAGTGATGCATGGGAAAAAAAAAGGAATTGCCTTCAAAGTATAAAATTGGTCCCCCTTAACACTAAGTATGATAAATGAACCAATAATTTAGCCACCTCCTTTGGCTCCCAATCTACCAGTCCCTCCACTAGGAATTGAAATCCCCCCAAGTTCTGCAATCCAATTTTTGCCTTGTGCCAGACCAGTCCCGCAAATTTTGCTAATCAAGACAGAATAGATATTACCATTGAACCACTTTCAGCCATAGCCCAACAATTTTTGCCTCCAATCCACATTTTGATATATCCTAAAGGGCACTTCTGGAAACTTCTGCACCTATTTCCTCAAAACATGCATTAAGAGAACCAATCTGTGCCTTGTGCTTAGCCTCTGGATGCTCTTCCTTATTTACTGCATATTTTCAAAAAACTGCGACAATCTCCTCTTCCATGATTGGAGATATTGAAGCTGACTCCTTGAGGGTCAGAAAAAATGTGTGATCCATTCTGCAAATCCTCAATTCCAATTCTTGCAAACTTCTGCAAGATAACTCCAATTTTACCACAATCTCTGTTTCTTAAAATTTTGTCTGGACTGGTGTGTCAATTTCCATTTTCTTTTTGTCCAAAGAAACCCTCTTACCTCTTCTGAAAGTTTCAGGGGTTCCCAAGAAGCCAATGGGAATGGGTAGCCTGCAGAGGCTGAATCATCTTTTCTTCCCACCACTGCTTCCACACAAGCCTGATCCCTTGGTAAGAGCAAATGAAGAAGTTTGGATACCCTATTAATGGAAGGAAGGATACATTAACTTCCCTTAAACCACACTAACGTGTTTTAGACATTGTTGCTCAGAGACTTGCACCCACGATTTATGTGCCCATCTTTCCAAAAATAATAGAACCAGAAATTGCAAGGCTTCCCTTGCCTGAGAGGTAGCCAAGCTGTAGAGGCTACCAGATTTTACGCTGCTTTATGTAGGAAGATGCAAATATTGTTGAAAATATCCATTACCTCTTCCATTTCACTTGGAATTACAACAGCTGGCACCCACTTAACCAGGGCTTGCTTGCATGCCAGTTTTGGATTACCTTCCTCCAGCAGTTCTGCTAGCTCCAGTTCCCCCACAAACTCTGATCAAATCACCTTCATATCTGGTAGAATAGATATTCCTCCATCCCACAATTTTTGAATTAGCCCACTATCAGAAAGCTTCCAATGTGCACTGCTCCAGAGCTCCATACTTAACCCCTGCAAGAAGGTTCTCTTGAAAGATTTGGTATTCTAAGCTATTATTTTGTTGTGGCAGGGGAATTTAAGGATCCTGTCAAAAGAAAAGAAATAGACTCCAAAAGATGTTCTGGAGTTTGGTACCCTTTCCTCCACCATCTTGACCTCTAATTTCTTCAGCTCTATTTCCCAAAAGCTCCACTTCCGCATCCCCCTATTTCCCAAAAGCTCCACTTCCACATCCCCCATTTATCCACCATTTCCCTCTGAGACTTAATCCATTTGTGTTCATGGCAATCCCCAATGTCCTCAAAATACTGTGAGTCTTCTTCATCCAGAATTAATTTTAAAATTTCATGGATGCAGTCCATGTAAGCAGCCCCTTTTCTCTCCACTGCATTATCAAACTCCTCAAAAATTGACATCTTAGGACAAAGCTTAAACATCAGATAATATCTTGGATGGATCTTTGCTCTTCTCCCTCTAGGATTTTTGCTTGGAAATTCATAGGTTGAGTGGCTTCCAGTGGTTGCCCTTGGAGGAGGAGATATTTGAATTGAGTTTTTTCACAGAGGTGCATGATAGCCAGAGATTTCCGCCATGGTTGTCCAATGGGTAGGAAGTACTCTGCTCATCCCATCCTCAAAGTCTCCAAGCATCATCCAAATTATAAATAAAATAAAAAAAATAAAGATTTGAACTTTAACTAAACTCTAAAAAACCGGGTATTTTTAGAAAAAAGTAGAGAATTTCCCAATGAGTCCCCCAATTTGTGGTGAAAAAAAGTGTGATACTCTAAATATCTGCAAAAATACCACTCTGTTTGGGGAATTAATCAATCCTTTTTTCCTAAATAAATTTCTTCTCTGTTACCTCAGAGAAGCTGCTTCCAAAAAAATAATAACCACAACCCCCAAAACCTTGGAAGGAAATCCCTGAATACACTCTTTTTTGTTTGTTTTACAATTAACAGCCTTTCAGAAACTTCTTTGATTAACAATTTAAATATAAATAAAAATAAAATAAAATAGGAAAATTCACAATGAATTTCATACTCAAATACTCCAAGATGAAACTATAAAATACAATAAGTTATAAGATTCCCCTCCAAAATTTTATATTTGATAACATACCCCATGATTAATACCCCAAAATAAATATGAAAAAAAAACCTTTATATATTCAACTAAAAACTCAAATTACATAAAAAGGTTAATTCAACAAAAGAATTCTTCTGCAATACCTTTCTTGAAACACTGCAATTGATCCTGATCAATTTCCATGGTGATTTGTCTAGGCAATCTTTCTGAATGCATTAGTTACAGCCTTACTTGCAATCTCCAACATTCTTACTATTTGATTCCCCCCAATCTGACTCCCAAGAAGATTTTGGTGTCAATCTTCCTTGGAAGATCCCTTTCAATCTCTGCATATTGCATCTTCAACATTTTCATCCTGTAATCCCAACAATCACACACCCTTCTGCAATTCCCACTGCATAACCCTTAGTTGTCCTTGGTTACATAATTGATACTTCTCCAATTTTTTTCCCTACCCATAAATTCTCTGCAGTTGTACAAATACAACTCTATGAGCCACTGTCCCTAAATCCAGATCTGCAGACCATGGCTGACTATTTCACCAAAAAACTTGTTTTCTGCAAAAGGTAAGAGTCAGTCTCAGCATGTTTATTGTGCTGTGGATCCCAAATACACCCACTGCTGAGCCTTTTTTGGTTTGTGTCTATAAATAATCAACAAAATGGGTGGTGAGTCAATTTCTGGGGGGAATTACCAGCTGGAGGATCTGGGTGGTACCCAGTTGAAAAAGAAACATCAGCAGCCCATGTGAAGAATTTCCAAGTGTTGGGAACAGCAGAGATTGAAAACACTTCCAAGTTGGAAAACAAGGATGAAGAGATGGGGGATGTGGGGAAGGTGGGTGAGAATCATGTGGATGAGTTTTCAGGAGATTATTTGGTGAGGAATTGAATTGTTCAAGTTGTGGGGGGAAATGGGGAAGCTCAGACCACTTAAAAAGAGCTTTGTGGAAGGTAAAGTCCAATTGGGGACATTTTTCTGCAGTGGTACAGGTTTCCTCAGGTGATGTGTTCAGTTTTTTGTTAATATTTCTTTTTTATTCTCACTCCTCTTAGTGTGTATTTTTTTTTTCTCATGTTTCTCAAGTTTATCTCAGTCTTTCTCAGGTTTCTGTTTGTCTCAAGAGCGGATAATAATGATATGAATCCATGATTTGTGGATTTTTTTTTTTATTGTTGTAAAATGGTATTGGAAATAAAGTTTATTTTATCTAGGGTTGAAAAGTTAATATTTATTTCAAATTTTTAAGAATAACAGATGGGAAAATACAAGATTTAAAAATATAAAAGTAAGATAAAAAATCAAAGAGATTAATTTAATTATAAAGGAAGAGAACCCAAAAAATCCTTCTCTGGATCTCTCTGCCAGTCCAATGAGTCTTGGGGAGGAGCTCTTGCCCTTCTGCAGCCATAGTTCCAACAAAGCTTGAGATTTGGAGGATTTCCAGGATCTGTTTTTCAAAAGCCCAAAGGTATAGGTTGAGATTGTCCTCAGAAATTCTGCTGCTTACATCCTTGTAATTGATGAGGATACCTTGATGAAATGGGAAATAATTGTGTGGGAACCAACCATGCCTGGACCAAAAATGGAAGGAACCCAATGATTGAGTTGACAGGCAAGGAAGAGTTCTCCAAAGGGGCAAGGCCTCTTGAAGGGCAAGGATAAGGGTTGGCAAGGATGGAAATGGACCTCCCGAGGGGATAATAGAGTTGGGAGGGGTCCAAGGGAAAGATGAGTAGTATTTTTTTTAAAAAAAAACAAACAACCTTGAATTACAGGGAAACAGCAAGGAAGAGCTTATAATGTTCACCTATGGGGGATCTGTACTCTGCAAGAACTGGGGATGCAAAAACCAAACCTATAACTGATTGGGTTCATCTGTCTGCAGGCCAAGAAAAACCCAGAGGGGAGTCTAATGGAGGTATTGGTACAAGAGGCATGGTTGAAGGCCAGAAAAGTGGGAACACTGTGTTTGGCAGTAGGATTGGAGGGGTGAAAATGCAGACAAAATAGGAGCTGGTTCCAGTACACAAGAAAATTTTCCTAGACCAAGGATGAGGTTGTACCTGTAGCCCCAAGCTTGTGTGGTGTTCCCCCACTTGGCTGATGAAGCAATGTCCACCCAATGCAGAGGAGGAAAAAACCAATTGGTTGTCTCAGCAAGCAGGGACTGTTGATTCTTACATTTCTATTCCCTTCTTTCTGTTTCCTTCCTCTTTATCTTTATTATCACAGTGTCATTGTGTGTGAACTTCACCAGCAAGTCTGCTGTAATCCTGACAACCTCTGGGGATCTCATCTGTGAACCTCACATTTATCCTTGGTTTCATTCTTCTCCACTAAAACTGATCTCATCCTCTTGAACTCTCATACCAGTCTCACTTCTCACATTCCTTCAGATACTCATATCACCGCAACTCTTGATCCTCATTGACTACAATCTCCTGAAGACTTGATCACCGCATAACTTAAATTACTTGAGGCTTCCAGAAAATCTTCAACTCTACATCCTGTCTTACCTTTGACCTCCATTTCCTCCTTCAGATCAGTTTGGGCTCCACTTGGATTAGTAACAGGCATACTCAAATGTCACAAGTAAGAGCTATGGAAATCCCCATCCTTTGATCTCTGATCCTCTCTTTCTCTTGGTGCTTGTTCTCACCATCTCATTTTCTATAAACTTCAGTTTTTTTCTATCAGATTCTTCCCAGTCTACTTTTAGGCCATAATCCTTTTTGCAGAATCCTCTCCAATGTTGGTATTTCTATTCTATTGGATCAGACCTCATACTCTTATCTTCTGTATTCCGGCATCCTTATCTTCCTTGTTTTGAAATCCAGCCTGGTCTAGGTTCACTAGATTCTTTCAAAATTTTACATGGTCAAAAGCCAAAGCACTCCAACAGCTCAAACTCAATGGGGAACTAATATGAATCACCTGGACCAGGTGGAGAAAGCAAATTCAAGGGTTTAGCTCTCAAGTCCCTGATGTAATCACTGTGCTCCGCACTGAGAACAACTACTCATTCTGGAAGAAGAAGATGGAGAGACTCTTGAAAATGCAGGGGATCCTCCATTTAATAAAATCCAGTAATCCTCTCAAGGATATACCCAACAACAACAAAATTTCCAGTTATCTCATTTCAAAACTTGATCCAGCTACCCACACAAACATCATGATGCAAGAGAAGAAATACTCTTCAAAACTGATCTGGCTGGCTGCTAAGGATCATTTTTTTTCCAGTCAGTTAGCCAAAAGGACCAGGATTTTCTTCAACTTCCTGTACCTGGGATTTGATCAAAACAACATAGACGGTTTTTTTACATTGGTAAAACAACGCCTGGGGAAACTTGACAAAGTTGGAATTGACCTACCTTCCAATATTCTCAGTTACTTAATACCATTCAAACTTCTTGACTTCCTCAAATCCATCTGCTTGCAGATAATCCCCTCAGGCACTGATCTCTCAGTTAACCTAGTGCTTAATCACCTAGTGCAGCATTGCAACAAAGTTCATTCAAAAATTCAAGAGCCAAATGATACTGCAGCTGCTCTCTATCACCAAACCTGCTGCAATGCACAAACAGAAGGCACAATCCTCTTGTTAAATCTCATCCACAGTCTTCCTTCTGGGTCAAGATTCCATATTTATTTCCAGAAAATTCTCCAAATAAAGCTAGACAAGGTGCAAAAAAGGAAGAAGAACCTCACTTATATTTGTTCTTCTGCGCCCTCAATCATGATAAACATCTGGAAAATAATCAGTACATCTTGGATAGTGGCTGTTAAATTAACATGATTAGAGACAAATCTCTTTTAAGCAATCTCACTCTACAATCTGTCAACAAAAAGATCAAAACCAGAAAGAAAGAGGATGGCTTACCTATTCAGGGACGGGGACTGTAAATATCAAGTTCAAAGTAAAACCAATCTCTCTTGAAAACTACACCTGGGTCCCCAAAGCAACAGTCAAACTTATCTCCATGGGTCCCTTACTGAAAAATGTTGTAACTTAACAGTAGACTCCAAACAAATGACACTGACATTCACCTTGAAACTCAGAGGTCAAAAAATTCTTGAAGGTCCCATCCAGAATAATCTCTTGATTTTTCATCAAACGCCACCCCTCAAAAACCACAGATGTTATCTCAATCTAGCCAATTTTCTAGGTCTCCACATGAAACTTGGCCATACCAGTCTTGGTAGAATGGAAAAACACCTTGGGTACAGTCTCAGTCAAAATTTCAAAGGCAACTTTTAATGCATGCGGTGTAGAAAATGGAAGATCTCAAGAGCATCTATCAGTAACAAAGAGATACCTGCAAACCAAGTGTTTGATAGAATCCACATGAATCTAATGGGGCCTCTAAACCCAATGAGCAAAGGTGGCATGAAGTAATCCCTTACTATATTCAACAGAAAAATCAGGATATCTATCCAGTTTTCCCTTACCCACAAAGTATTCCGCCACTGCCAAAATTATATTAATGATAGAAAATGAAGCCAAAAAGCAAGTCCACAACCCTATCAAAGTTATTACTGACGGTGGTGGAGAATTTGTGAACAAAAACTTATCAACATACTTTAAAACCAAATCCATCAATAATCTAATCAGCAAAACTTATCATCCTCAGCAAAAAGGAAAAGCCAAACGTGCCAATTGTACAGATATGGGATCTATTAGAATTGCCTTCAGTGGCACCTCAATCCCTTGAAGCTGCTGGCATTGTGTCATCCAGCGCTTCTGGTTTTCCCTAAACCAAATTCCTGCAAGAAAAGGTGTAGAAACTCCCTGGTAACATTTAAATAAAACTTGCATCCCAGATAACTATCTCAAACCTCTGGGCTTCAAAGCAATCTACCTGCTCAAAAACAAAAAGATTCCATCAAAAATATCTGAAAAAGGTGCAGAAGGAATATTCATTGGCTAAAACCCTTGACTCATATCATACAAGCTGGTCTCAAAAACTGGAAGAATCATTGAAAGAAAGAAAGTGGAATTACTGAAAGTCAAAAAACCTGCCTTGGATTTCCCCTGTGACCATGAAGTTACCCTGTCAAACACCGCTTTCACTGAACCTACCCAATTTTTCTTGCCTCCAACTGGTTACTTTTCTTCTGCCTCATAATATGAGAAACCTACAATCATCAAATCTTCAGCTTTGGCCTCATCTGAATCTGATGGCTCAGACCAAACCATCCAAGAATCACTTTGACTGCGCTTGAGAGGAAAAAACTTGATCAAAACTCCCAATAGGTACAGTTTCATTCACTCAAGCAAAACTCCTGCCAATATCTTCAAATCTCCAAAATTTCCAGAATGGATTCCATCAATTGAAAAGGAACTCAACATGACTGAAGACCTTGAAGTATGGGAAGAATCCAATGAATCTGAAGTTACCAATACAATCAACACCACCTGGGCAATTTGAAAAAAGCAAGACTTACACTCTGGAGCTGTTAATCTTATGTCAAGAGTCTGTTTCCAAGTTTTCAAGTAAAAATATGGAATTGACTACCTCAATAAATTTGCACCTACTGGTAAAATAGCTTCCTTGTGGTCCCTCCTGGTGTACTCAGTTGACAAGGATCTTCCTATTCTTCAATTCAATTTTAAGGGGGCTTTTCTTCATGCGCCTCTCAACAAGAAAGTTTTTTTGTTTTTATATAGTCTCCAATTGGGAACCATGCTGAAGTCAGTGCACTCATTGCAGCCCGCTTGGACATTGGAGACCATAGAATGGAGCAGGCCTAACCAGGTTTGCGGGCAGCTAGTTTAGGTAGGTAGAGTAGGGCAATCAGGGCTATAGAAGAAGGCCAGACAGGCCCAAGCGCGGGCCAACTCGCAGTGCTCCGGATGGATATGGACAAAGCGGGGAGCTCTGAGTTGGGCACAGCAGAGGGCCGCGTCATGAGAAGGAAAAACCGGGTGGGTGTAACAATAGGCAGCCTTGAGGGTGGTTGTGGTATGGGAAAGGGTTAGGGTTAGGCTAGGGTTCTGGTTTCTAGGTTTTCTTTTCTATTTTTTGTTGCGCTTGCACTAAGGATAGGGTTGAGAGGGTTGTTATAAAGTTGGTTCTCTCAACCCCAGCTTGTAGGGGGGGATATGATCTGATACATCAATATAGATGGATGGAGGGAGGGAAAATGATATGGAAGAGAAAGGAAATTCATCTCTCTATCTCTCTCTCTCTTTACTGGAGCATCCTTATCCTTACAGAAATTAGGACCATTAATTAAAGAACTCAAGGACAACTAGGAGAGTACCACCCTCTTACTATCCAAATCTGGGGGTCCGGCTGGGAACTTCTTTTGTCTCAATGCTCTCAAAGGTACTCAAGATGCTACTAGCAGTCGCTCCTCCTTGTTCTTCATCCTCCTGCCATCTCCGCATTGACCCAAAGGATTACCCTCAAATTTGACTCAACACCACGGATGTTGAGAAATTCAGCTCACGATATGAAGTGATTTCAGACTCCAAAGGCACATTGGATTCCAACAAGGCGCACCATGTTTTCCTGTTCATCATGGACACGGAAGAGCTTTGCAATGTGGAATAGATGGAAGGCTACCAAAAACTTGATTGGCCAAAACTGAAGGGGGACATGCTGGCAAGATGGGGGAAGCGCAATCCTTGTTTCTTGGAAGGCAATTTCAAACAATCCACGGCAGAGGCAGGCGCGCGTGGCAGGGTCTGGTTGAAAGCAGAATTGGATGAAAAGGCAGGTGCATGCGGCAGGGTCTGGTCGCAAGCAGGATTGGATTATGCGGCAGCATGTGCTCAGGCCCCACCACTGGCAACCATCCCTTGGGTTAGTGAACTCAAGATCTATTTGAAGGTTCTTCAGCTCCCTAGCGCGCCCATGCCAAAGGTGTGCATTTATGGTGACAATAGCAGCTATTGGCAGTTGGGAAGCTAGAAAAATACAATTGATTCAAACAAGGGATTGGTTTCCCCAGCGGAGACAGGATATTTGTTAGGAAAGCAGGTCTTGGTTGAGTTGGATCAGCCCGTTGCTTTGAAGCAAGCAAGGAAAAGGGAATGGGAAGCAGATATTGTGCGCAGCTTGGGAACCAATGGGCCGCAGACAAGTCTTGCGGAGAAGGGGAAGGGGCGGATATTGCGTGTGGCTTGGGAACCAATGAATGGCGGATGGGTCTTGTGGAGAGGATAGGAGCGGTGGCAGAAGGAATGGGCCAGGCATTGAAGGATTGCAACCAGAGTTGGACCCCTTTGATGGTGGGGAGGATGCATGCGGAATGGAAGGAAAGGGAGCGCAGGGAGTGCAGGATGGATGGCCCAACAGCGGGCCCGTTTCCAACATGGCTAGTGGAGATTTTGGCATTGGTGCAACGGACACGCGCAGCAGGGCTTCAAGTGCGGAAAGGGAAGGGATTGGGCATCAACAGTATGGCTGGTGAGAAGGAGGTTGGAGTTGCAAAGGCTTTGAAAACAGAAGGCGCGCCTGGAGGGAAGTTTGGGAAAATTGCTTGTGGACACGACTGGTGTAGGATTGGATGAGGCCGTGCAAATCTCTCTCCTGGTGGGGCAGAAGGTTACAGCCACTGGGAAAGCAGCTAGGCATGGTGGGGACAAACAGAAGGTTGAATGAACCCAGGTGCGGCGCGATTCTGGGTCTGTATACGCAAGGACAAGCACCACAACAAATGGCAGAATACAGGGCAAGATCAGGAGCGGAGCGCTGCATAATAAAAAAAAGAAAAGAAAAAAAAAAAAACTTTTCTTCTCTTTCCTTCTCTGTTCTTGGTTGGCTTCTCTTTATTATCTGTTCTCTTCTCTAAGGACAGGTGTAATGGGTATGGGCTGGTATGGTCAAGGAAACAATGGGAACATCTCTGGGGACAGACCTCAAGCTGGGGGGGGGATGTGGTGTTGTTATATAGCCTTGGATTGGGAATGGTGCCACGGTTGGAGCACTCATTGCGGCCCGCTTGTAAATTGGAGTCTGCGCACTCATTGCCCCCCACTTGGACATTGGGGACCCAAGAATGGAGCCGGCCTTACCAGGTTTGCAGGCAGCTAGTTTTGGGAGGTAGAGGGGGGGGATCAGGACTATAGGAGCGGGCCGGACGCGTGCAAGCGCAGGCCAACCTGCAGGGCAGGAAATTGCGTGGTGCGCCAGACGGATACCAAAAATGCGGGGGGATCCAAGTAGGGCGCAGTGGAGGGCCACTTCATGAGAAGGACAAACTGGGTGTGTGTAAGGGTAGGCAGGCCTGAGGGTGGTTGCGGCATGGGAAAGGGTTGGGTTTAGGCTAGGTTTCTGGTTTCTAGGGTTTCTTTTCTATTTTTTTTTGCGCTTGTACTTAGGATAGGGTTGAGAGGGTGGGTATAAAGTCTGCGCTCTCAACCCCAGCTTGTAGGGGTGGGGATATGATCTGATACATCAATATAGATGGATGGAGGGAGGGCAAAGGATACGGAAAGGAAAGGAAATTCATCTATCTATCTATCTCTCTCTTTACTGGAGCATCCTTATCCTTACAGAAGCTAGGACCAATGATTCTGGAACTTGTGGACAACTAGGAGAGTATTGCCCTCTTACTTTCCACACCTGGGGGTCTGAATTTTTTTTTTTCTTTCTTTCTTTTTCCTTTGGTCTGGGCTGTTTTCCTCTTTATATATTTCTTTTTTTATGGACTGGTGTAATGTTCACGGATGGCTATGCAGTTGGAGTGCGCGTGGGAAAATCTTTATTTGGTAAGGGGGTGCTCTAGCCAGTTCACAGCCAGGACAACTAGGCACCCCAGAACGTTTTTTTCCTATCAATTCTCTCTCTCTCTCTGGTTGTTTGCGTGCACTGGAGGCCTGGTGTTTTTTTTTTGTAGTATGGGTGCAGAAAACTGTGTGGCAGTTTTTCTGGGGAGGTCCAGGTACCCTTTGAAACTCGTGGTTACCAACAAAGGCAGTGCTAATTTTCAGGACTTGCGGTTGCGCAATTGTGCATGGGGCGGATTGGGACTCAGGTTTATCTCACTCACTCAGGGCACGGGGTTGTTGTCACAGGATTTAACTTAGAAGGGAAGCACGCGCAAGAGATGTGTATTTCTCCAGAATTAGGGAAAGGTGCAATATGACAGGAGTAAAGAAAGTGGAAAAAAGGTGGGGCAAGGCGCCTAAGCCATCCTCATCATTTCCTCCATTTCTGCCGACAACAATGCCAATAGGGCCTGAAAGGACGCCAGGAGCTTGCTTTGGGATTCTGTGTATTGAGTGTTGGGGGTTGCCAGGAACTCCCATAGCATTGTGGTTGATTATCCAGAAAAGATCTCAAAGCCGGCCGCTGGGAGGGCCATCACAATGGGGATCTCCAGAATTCTGGGCGGGCTTGAGGGAATTAAAATCGGTGGCAAGGATGGGGTCTCCGGAGGGCCTTTTGGGGGGCTTGGTTCAATTGAAGGCAACAATGGGATCCTAATTGGAGATGGTGGCGGAGGAGTGACCTGGGGGGTTCTAGGCCTCTTGTCCGGGTCTGGTGACGCCTTGGATCAGGAGCCTGTTCCGGAGTTGGAGCAGGCCAAGGGGTCATGGTGGGGCTGGAGGAGGTGCCAGAGGAGGTGCAGCACGCTGTTTGTGCATCTTGTCAATGCAAGGGTCCCTTGCACCTTGGTTAACTCCAACGTGGTTGGCCCAGTAAGCTGCTAAGGTCAAAAAGTCCTCCTTCTGGGGAGGTCCTGCGCAGCAAAGGGGCAAGGTGGAGTTGCAAGCCTCACTTGGAGATGGGTGGCAAAGAGGTGAACCCGGCGGAGTCCATAAGTCCTCCAAGATTGTATCCCCATCCAAGACCACAAATGGGTCAGGGCGGGCCCTTTTGCACGGCCTTGGGCAAGAGCCGGATCAGGGGGCAGGCCAGGGCATTCCTGCGCTGAGCAAGCAGCAACGGTGGCCACAACAACAGGCGGTGCAAGGGCCACGGCCAGGGATGAGAAAGCACGCAAACCCATTTTGGGCACAGAAGTTGCAGGGTATCATGTTGACAAGCAAGAAGGGTAGTCAGTGGTGTAGGGGGAAGGGCGCAAAGGGGGGTGGTTGGTATGGGTAGGCGCAAAGATGGTCAAGGTAGCAATGGGAAGACCTCTGGGGAAAGAACTCAAGCTGGGGGGGGGGGTGATGTTTTTATATAGTCTTGGATTGAGAATGGTGCCATGGTTGGCGCGCTCATTGCGGCCCGCTCAGACGTTGGAGTAGGCACGCTCATTGCAGCCCGCTTGGAGATTGGAGACCCAAAGATAGAGCTGGCCCAACCAGGTTTGCGGGAAGCTAGTTTGGGGAGGTAGAGTGGGGCAATTGGGACTATTGGAGAAGGCGGGATGCGCACAAGCGCGGGCCAACCAACAGGGCAGGAAATCAGGCGGCGTGCCAGACAGATACGGACAATGCCGGGGGCTCCAAGTAGGGCCCGGCACAGGGCCGCGTCATGAGAAGGAAAAACTGGGTGTGTGTAACAGTAGGCGGGCTTGAGGGTGGTTGCAGTATGGGAAAGGGATAGGGTTAGTCTAGGGTTCTGTTTTCTAGGGTTTCTTTTCTATTTGTTGTTGCGCTTGTACTTAGGATAGGGTTGAGATGGTGGGTATAGAGTCTGCACTCTCAACCCCAGCTTTTAGGGGGGGATATGATCTGATACATCAATATAGATGGATGGAGGGAGGGCAAAGGATATGTAAAGGAAAGGAAATTCATCTATCTATCTCTCTCTCTCTTTACTGGAGCATCCTTATCCTTACAGAAGCTAGGACCATTGATTCTGGAACTCAAGGAAAACTAGGAGAGTATTGCCCTCTTACTTTCCACAACCTCTACATCAGGAATCCCATAGGTTCAAAGAGAACCTTTAAATTATTAAAATTAAAAAAATGTGTTTAAGGCTTAAAATAAGACCCACTGAACTGGTATAAAACTCTTTTTAGCTGGATCAAAAGCAAGGGATTTAGAGAAAATGACTCCAATCCTTGCCTATAACTCCAGAATGACTCAGTTAAAAGCATTTTTTTCCATTTTGACTACCTTGTTGTAGTTGGAAATGTACAGATGTTCAAAAACACCTTTCTAAAAAAATCCAAATATTCTACAGCTCACAAGGCTGACACACTCTTAGTAATGAAATGTAACCAAGGAAAAGAATTTATTGGACTTTCTTTTCCCAATCACATCAAAAAAAGCATTGAAGAACTAAACCTAATTGACGCCAAACAAATGAATAATCCCTTGACAGGGGGATTACATCTACTACCAGCCACAGATGAAAAACTTGAGAAGTTCAAAGAACCAAAGGTCAACTATTGATCTCCTATAGGCCAACTCAACTTCATAGAAAACCTTTCCAGACCTGATACCAGCTTTGGTGTATCAAACTTGGCTTGCTTTTCTGAAAGACCCGGTATCAAAAATTGGAAGGAAGTCCTCCATGTCTGGAAAGACCTCCTAAAAAAAGATTGACTTCAAACTTATAATCCAACGCAAATCTGCTGCCAATCATCTTGTGATATATAGTGATGCTACCTGGGGAGATGACCCAGATACTTGGTTGTTGCAACCTGGATTCCTTTGTCTTTTCAAGGGAATTCCTATCTACTGGACCAGTTTGCAACAACGTTGCATAGCCCAATTGTCCACGGAATCAAAATGCAACAATCTTGTGGAAAGACATTTAGAAGGAAAGTGGCTCCAACACCTATTAAGCAAGATATGGCATGAACATCTCAATCCTCCGGTGCACATAATCGACTACAAGGGTCTTGAATATAAGCTCAAGAAATTTGGCACCAAATCTCATGCAAACCACATAGATATCAAACTCAAAAGCATATGTAATGAACTAATCAATGGAGTTACTGAAATAAAATTAATTACATACCAAGAAATGTTGGCTGATGCTCTAACAAAAGCTGCTAGTAATGCAGCGGTAAAACACTTGGCAGAGTATGTCAACTCATGAACTCTCTCAATGTAGAGTTGTGCAAGCGTGTCAATTCTTACTTTGCTACTCCCTTCTTTCTGTTTCCTTCCTCATTATCTTTATTATCACTGTGTCACGGTGTGTGAAATTCACCAGCAAGTCTGCTGTAACCCTCACAATCTCCTGAAACCTCATCTGGGAACCTCACACGACTCCTTCCTTTCATTCTTCTCCACTCAACCCAAGCTCATACTCTTGAGCTCTCATACCAGTCTCACTTCTAAAATTCCTTCAGATTCTCACATCACTGAAACTCTTTATCCTCATCAACTAAGAACTCCTGAAGACTCAATCACTGCATAACCCAAATTACTGTAGTCTTCCTGACCATCTTCAACTCTACATCCTGTCTTATCTTCAATCTCCATTTTCTCCTTCAGATCAGTTCACGCTCCAGTTGGATTAGTCACAGGAATGCTCAAAGGTCACAAGTCAGAGCTCCATAAATCTCCATCATTTTATCTCTGATCCTCTTTTGCTCCTGGTGCTTGCTCTCAAAATCTCATCATCCATAAACTTCAGTTTTTGTCTATCAGATTCTTACCAGTCTACCTTTAGGTAATAATCCTGTTTGCAGAATCCTCTCCAACGTTGGTATTCCTATTCTATTGGATCAGACCTCATATTTTTATCTTCTGTATTCTCTCATCCTTATGTTCCTTTATTTGAAATTCAGCCTGTTCTAGGTTAACTAGATTCTTTTACCATTTCAAAGGGACCAGGAGGTGGCGCAATATTGTTCTGGATTGTGAGATGTCTCAGAAGCAATAATTACTAAATAGATGGGGAATTTTTCTATCTCTGAAAACTTAAGATTTTGAGAAGTGCCAAAAGTCAGAATTAAAAAAGAAAAATTAGTTCTGGATTCAAGGATTAGGCTTTGAGGCATATTATTGGAATTGAAGATTACAATTCTCAAAATCAGGTCATTAAGGTACTTGCAAGAGCAAAGATTGAATTTCATATATTTAGATAATTTTTAGCTTTCCTTGAGAGTGTTGGGAAAACTACAAGCTATTTTTTTCAGAACCTGGCTTTTAATGAGCTAATTTCTTTTTGAAAATGTTGAAATGATGTTTTCCACTGCAATGCATACCAATCCCCAGCTTTTCCCTCCTCAGAGGTTACTGATTTGGAAGAAGCTTATTTTGCTTATCCAGGATGCTTGGAGTCTTGGAAACAGCTTTACATTTGTGCAATTTTGAATTCAGATTTGATTTTGTTTGCTTTGGGCACTTTGAATTTTGCTTCAAAGATTTTTCAGTTTCTTCAGAAACGTTTGACAGACCATGATTTTTATGTTGAGAGTTTTTCCTATGTTGATACCCATTATGAATCTTTATACTCCAATCTATTATCTGCTGAAGGATGGTTTTATTATGCCCCCCAACTACAAGTTGTTCAATCAGTTTTTCCTCTAAACCATTCCAAAAAAATGAAATAAAAGAGGGCCCTTTTTCCATTTGATGCAAGACTTTGAGGTTTAAAACTCAAAAATATTAGTAGAAGCCCTACTTTTTTTCTCATAACTACACTACTAAGTTTATATTTTTCATTTAAAATTTTGTTGGGGTTGCAAAACAGGGTGAAAGTATTTTGCTTAAATTTTTCCCAATTTTGGAAGATAAAAGAGGGACTTGTATTGGATAAAATTTGCCACTGCAAGGCTCCACCTACTAGGAAGTAAGATGCATATATGAAATTGTGCCAATCTGTCAGAAAATGTTTAGGGTTTTTTCAAAAGAGGATTTTACAATAATTTAAGTTTTATGCAAGTCTATGAGGGTGGTCTCCAGTAAAGTGGTCAGGCTTTTTCATTCCCAGAGTGAAAAAGCTAGGAACACTTGTCCTAGATTGAAAGGCATTTTGGTTAAGCATCCTGATCCAAGAAATAATTAGGGTTGGAGCCTTTTACTTGGGAAAATTTCTACAAAAACCATTCCTACTGAAGGTCAAATTATCATTGGAAAAATTGGGGGGGTTTCATTTGGTTGAAAGGATCCTCCAAAGCCTCAGAAAAGTTCAATTTGGCTAGGGGATCATTGTGATTCTCCACCAAAAGGGATTTATAAGAAGTAATTTGATCTAAGTTTTGTTGAGCAAATGAGCTGCTAGATCTGACCAAACTATTGGCTTTATCATTTTAAGGTGTTATTTCAGCTTTCCCAGTTGAGAAATTATGTGAAATTGAAAATAAAACTATTGAGGAGGTGGCCAACTGCTTGATAGTGGTTGATTCAATTTAGGTAATTTAATTTCACATGGCCACCCCATTTACCATAGGGAAGTTCTTAGGCTGATGTGAGAACAAATGGGAGAAGGATCAATTAAAATATAAATCCTTAGAAGAAAAGGCTAACTGCAAAGCCAACTTATAATTCCAAATTGTAAGTTTGAAGTCTGAGGCAGGGTGCCAGGAAGGTATTCCAATAAAGGGAACTGAGTAAAAGCTTGATTTTATTAATTTATCTCACCATATGATGAAAGAACATATGAAATTAGCTAAATGAGGAAAAAATAATCAGATGGAATGCATGGTCCTTCAAATTTAATCTAAATCAGTGGGTTTATGACTAGATAAAACCTGATGTAAATTTTTCTATAGCTAAGAAATCAATGAAGCAATCAAGGACAGTAATGGAATGATCAAACAATGATACATGATTAATTGGGTTGATAAATGAATGATGTGACTGAAAGGAGATTGAAAAGGTTTTCAAATGAGAAATAGTGGCTGTGTAATTAGTCATTCTTTGCCATTGGGGATGTTGCAACTAAATGCAGGTTCTATGAAACATACAAGCCAAGGGGCCCAAGTGACTGTATTTTATTGGCTAGATTCAAGGAATGGATTTAAGCCAAGAATGGAAAGTTTGAAGAGACTGAGATCCAAAAAAAAGTTTGATTGGATTTTACTGCAAGTTTTGCAAGTATTGACTGAGTTTCCAAAGTTAGAAGGTCACTTGAATATGCCCAAGGTAGTAAGTGGAATGCACTTTTTTTTAGTGTGCTTTGAATTTCAAACTTGTTTTAGACTGAGGTAGATGATACTGAGGAAAAGGTATATCAGATTTTGATGGTAAATGATAACCCTTAACTTGGAGTGTGAAATAGTATTTGCTTAAACTAGAGGAATTTGGAGAGGTCACTTCCTATTTTTATATGATTGAGTTCCTGGAAATAGGTTTTCCTCATGCCTAAATAATTTTGATTTTGAAGGAATAAAGCAAAATTTTATGGTTGATAAATTTCAGCTCTCTGATACCAGGAACCTTGCAGTCCTTTAGCTACAGAGAGTGATAAAAATACTTGAATAATAATAATAATAATATTCAAAATATAAACACTTAAAAATCTCAAATAATAAATATGTTAAGAGCTGGTGCAATTTTTAATTGTTTTGGTTAAAAAGGTTTTCAATTTGTTATAAAAAGAGGGGACACAGTATTATACTACTGAGGATCTTTACAGACAGACAGCCTCTCTTCAAGGGGCCTCCTTAGGCATTTTAAGAAACTTTTAATGAATAATGGGTGTGTTATAAGGACTTATCCACTAATAGGGCTGGGAAAAACAGCACAATGGCTAATGCAGGCAGGGAAAAACTCACTCTGAGTCAATAATCCACAGATAAAGTCCGCAAAGATTCAGGTAAAGGCTTTCAGAGCAGAAGGGGATGATTGCTTGACTATACTTTAATTAATCAGGTTGATTGGTTTTGGGAAATAATAATAATGCTGCAGACCAAGTCATAAACCACTTGCTTATCTATTTATAATCAATTGTTTAAAATGACACAGCATCCAATTGATAATAATGAATTCATGGTAAAACCAATGGGGAATAATGGATCCAAAGAGGTCTGTATAAATACCTTTTTGGTTGATAAAGAGCTTCTCAGGTCACATAGAGAGGGTTCTGCTGATTACCTGAGGCTGGAAAGCTAGTCAGGGAAATTTTGGCATGTCGTCTTGGTGCTGTCAATCATCTGTCCTCAGATCTTCTGGATTTCTGTACAATTTTAGCCACAGTATCTGTTAATCAATCAATGGAATAATTCTGATCATTCTACAGTTATCATTCATTTGTACTATTAATATTTGTTTAAAGTAGAAAGATGTGGATATTTAATAATTTTCGATTGTCTGCTGAGCATGTTGGTTATTTTTGAAAGAAAATTACGGTCACTCCTTTTAGTGTTTTGTGGTCTTCAAAGATGACGATCTGTTTGTTTTGTGGTAACCTTCAATATTTGATTGATTATTTAAAATGCTGTAAAATTAATTATATAATATTTTTGTTTGGTTTTTAAGGTTTTTAGACCATTTTTAATGCACATGTAACATTATTACATATGCCAGGTAAAACCTACTAGGTTATAGCTCCTGTGAGAGTTACCTGTTGTCAGATTTGTCACAACTGATCATGATGTGGCAATCAGTCCATTCAGATGCGCGCGGGTGGGATAAGATGCGTGCATGGAAAAATTTCCTGTGCGCGGGACTTCTGTACGCCGGAATGTGATGCTACAGGTACATAGGAGTTGTGTCAGGACGCGGGACTGCGCCCAGGAATTTTGACATAGCCCATTTCTGTGAGTAACTCCTGAGCTACACACAAAACCTTGATTCTGACTGAATTTTAGGTGTGAAGCCTATACATGACAACATGTGTGAAATATCGAATTTACTAAAAGGTGCCATATTGGTTCTGTGACCTTTTGGTCAATTCTTTTTTAATTATTTAGAATATGAAGGAGTTATATTTCAAGGGTGGGGTCAATGAGTGACCCTACTTATTTTGGGTGTGGAGTTCATTTTGGTAATAATATTTATGGATTTACCACTCCTTCTTAATATTTTTATTGATTTCTTTTTATTTGGTATTTTGTTACTTTGACATGTTGCTCTCTACATAGTAGCAAGCTGACAATAAAAATTGAAAATGTGAAATACCAGATACAATTTTGGAGCCTAAAATTCATAGAATTGTGACTAGAACACTGCTACATGGTCCATGCTGGGACACAATTTCTTGGACAAGGAATGGCTGAAAGTACCAATTTCCGGAAAGAATTTTCAAAATACCAGGTTTCCTATGGGAATTGAACCCAGGTCTCTCATGTGCATGGAAGGTTTACTAAAAACTATTCTAAGGACACTTGCTTCCAGAGCGGTCCATATATGCTTGTAGAGGTTGATGTTAATGTCAACTTTTCATGAAATAATTATGAAGGAGTACCAACTACAAGCATGAAGGTACTATGTTCCTAAATTTCAAAAACCATATACTAATTTCACTCTGATACAAGCTTTGGAATTCCCATCTTATTTGGATCAAGAGGACCAAATAAAATTTAGGTGCACTGGATATTTTGATCAAACCAAGAGGGAAATGGTTGTCTATGGTAAAGATTTTCTCCTGATGTATAGTGGTCAAAAAAGATTCAAATTTCCTGAAAATTTATGTTCATTAAAATATCAGTAAAAATACATTTGAAAATTTGAAAATCAGCCAATATACAATTGTAAATTAATGAAAAATAAAAAAATTCCTTTGGTAGTTTATTGATTGGATCTTCAGAAGTAAAGAGGAATTCATTCTTTAATGAATAAACTGATTTGGTTCTAATTTTTTAAGCTTCATGGTGAATTCTTGAATTAATGATTGAAACTAGTTTACCAGCAGTGAAACTGTTTAAGCTAAATTTTACTAATCATGAGAAGGTATGATATACAGACAAGGGTAAAGAAATCAGGCATTTTGAGACCAGGAATGCTTTAAAAACCACCCTTGAAGATTTTTTTTGGTTTGATCTATTGAACATTGTTGCTAGAAGTACTCTGGAAAAAAAGATGCTCTAAAAAAAACCAAATCATTTCTATCTCAATCATTTGTCAAAAGATTGGAAAGATGGAAAATATGATTTAAATATGATTGGTAGTGCCTTCTTTGCACAAGTCACAGAGCCAGGAATACATTACCTGCAATTTATATTGCCATATAGAAAGGGTGTTAAATCTTTTTTGGATTTTAAAAAACTGAATGGGACTGAGTTCAAAGTTTTTTGGAAAGATGTGGAAGCTTATGGCCTGTTTTTAAATTATAGTTATCATGGAAAGTTCATAGAAGAGGTTTCACTATTCATTTCAGGCTATGCCTTTACAAAATTTGTTTTGATTTTTTTAATCCACAGCCCCCCAAGGAATCCACAAGCAATTTACAAAAAAAAGCATCCAGTAATTAGAAGAAGAGTGTGCACATCATCTTTAGAAAATATTTTATCAAGATACTGGTGGAAATAATGTAAATTATTATGGCATCTGGCTATTGAACCCGTGAATTTTGAATAAAAAGTCAAATTTTCAGCACATGGGTTTGAATTTTAGAAATTGGGACTACATGTGATTTGATGATAGCAGAACCAAACATTTTGAGGTTTCTGGAGACAATTACTTTTAATTGGATCATCAAATTGAATCTTTTACCAGAGAGCAGGCAAGAATATTTCAGCATATGCATGATGTGATAGATTTCAGATCTTCCAAAATTTTGTTTTTGGACAGACCCAGTGGTTCAGACAAAACTTATGTCCTGAATGGAACAACAATGTGGGAATCAGGTAAAATGATAAGGATTGTGGTTTTCCCATATTCAGGGATTGCTGAAATTTTTTTCTTGTAGCTTCACTGCCCTTTTGAATGTTTGTATTCCCCTGGTTTTTGACCAGAATTTGGTGTGTAATTTTTTGGCTTTGAAAAAGAAAGTCAACTGTTTGCGTGGCACAAAGTTGATAATTAAATGGTTCATGTTAAATTCATTGACTCTAACCGTGTGGTAGTTGTGTAGGGCCCTACAGGGCTCAAATGAGCCATGGGGGCCCATAGACGACTACAAAGGGCCGTTTCAAACACACAGGACCCAGGGGGGGTCGTTTTAGAGCCGTTTAACCCTTCAACACAGCCAATTCAAGCCGTGTACCCCTGTACATGGCTCAAAACCCCTGTTTTTGGGGGTGCACAACCCCCCCAGAAGTTGTGCCAGAATTTTGGGCACCCCCTGGACCACACTTGGGTTCCATCAACCCATATTTGGGATCAACGCATACTTTGGGGGACTTTTGTTCCACACCTAGCAATCCCAAAGTGACTTTAAAGTGAACCAAAGTGAAAGTAAAGTGAAAATCAAAATCATATAAAAATCTGCAAACAATTCTTTCTCAACTCAAAAGTGAGAAAACTTTGTTTGTTCAATTGAAAGTTGGATTGAATACTGAAGTATACCATTGCATTTTTTTGCATGGGAACAGTGGAAAGCCTTCCTTCTTCTGAAATGGCTGAATGGAAGGTCTACATTGATAGTTCCATCAACAAAGCTTTGGAAAAATAAAAAAAGGATTTGGGTAATGAAAAATTGGAAGCCCCAATTGCATCCTCATCAAGGGTGAAAATTGAGAAACAAAATGTTTCACTGTGGGATTTGACCTCTTGTTGTGAGTAAAATTGTATGTTACTGAGGCCTTTACTGGATTTAATTTGATTGATACTAATGGGTGCATGTAACTATGAAACTAAGAAAGCTAACCATTTAATTGGTGCCAGATCCACTTGACCCACCACCCTTGAGAGCTTTTCCTACTAGGGAAGAGCCACATAACTATTTTCAAACATGGGAAATGAATCATGGTTACACTTTAACATTTTTCAACTCAAAGCGTGACCAATATGTGGATTTAGCCTGTGATAGACATGATTCCTATTCAGGAAAACTTCTTACCAAAAGGTCTAGACAAACTCACAAAAGGAAGGTTGGGTGGAAGTTTTTAATCCATGCAAGTTGCACAAAGGCAGAACCCTTGTGGAAAATATCCTATAAAGAAATGCAACATAACCATCAACCATCTGAAAATACCTCTGTGCATCCTCAACTGAGAAGAATCTCTGGGAAAGCCTTGGATCTCCTTAAAGAAGGCATGAAAGATGGGCTCAATACGTTACAACTGAAGAGAAAATTGAGCAAGATTGATGGGCCGGATTATTTTGATGACCAAACAATCTACAACACTAAGCAGAATGTAAAGCTCACAGAACAAAAGGGTAAAAGTGTTATGGAGGTACTCTATGAGCAGCTTGAAGAAACAAGTTGGATTCACCAGTCAAAGTTCAGTGGAGAGGTTCACTTGGAGGGCCTGTACTTAGCACATCCTGCGGCAGTAAAGCTTTCAAAACAATTTCATCATATTGCTAGGTTGGATTGTACTTATAAGATAAATAAGTACAAAACCGCACTATTGCATGTTGTGGGAATGAAAGCCAATTGGAAAACTTTCAGAAAAGCTCTTTTTTTTATAACAAAATAAATGTTTGAGTTCTACAGTTGGTCTGTAAATGCATTAAAGGAGTTGGCTTATGATCCTTAGAGACTTCCAAAAGTCTTTGTGACAGACTGTGAAAAAGCTCTGATTTGCGCTATTGAATCTAGTTTCCCTGAGTCATCAAGACAATTTTGCACTTGGAACTTGTCTAAAAACATACAAGCAAACTGTAAAGTGTGATTTTTTAATTACTTTAAAGGATGGAAAAGATTTATGACTCTGTGGGCAAATTATGGGGCCTCAAAGAACAAGGAGGAGGCAGAGGTCAATGATGCAGAACTCAAAGGAGGTCCAAATCACTGCTTCTTATTCTTACTAGTTTTGGGTTCTGACCTTTTGACTTGTATAGTGTTTCTTGAAAGACTATGAGCATGTACTTGAGTACATGGAAAATAGCATGTTCCGTGTCAAAGAGAGGTTTGTAACAGCGTGGAGTTGTATAAACCAAGATTTTGGAAACAAAAAAAAATCTTGGGTTGAAGTAACCCATGCCACTCTCACACAATTCCTTGAAAAATATTTGGGCAACCAGTTGGATTTTTGGAAAAGACTTGAAGGAAAAGAATCAAATCAAATTAAATTGGTTCATTCATCACTTTATAACTCTTGAATTAAGTTAGGGACGGTTCTTCCACCTGAAATGTGAACATTGGGCTACAAATTGTCTTTAGAGACAACTCATCTTATTAGGGAACAATTTGAGAAGTTCAAATGTGTTCATGATGGCAAAGTGTGCACCAAGTCATACCCCAAGCCTATGGGTTTAACCTGTTACCACCAAATAGTTGACTTTCTAGAATTCAGAGGATCCATGGTAACCAAAGATATTCATCCTCAGTGGAGGTTGGACTATTGTTAGAATTATGGCCAGCAATTAGCTTAGGCAAATGAGCAGTATTTAAAGCAAAAGAAATGCTGGACACTGGTTTTCAATATTGTCTAATGGGGCTCTCACAATGGGGCAATATCTTGAATGAATTTGATTGGAATGATAAATGAATGGATGGAAAACAGCAGGGAGAAGAGCTCCTTAAGTACAAAAGATTGGCCTCTTGTGAGCCCATGATACAACAAGCCAAAAGGAAATTTGTCCACCCCAAAATAGCTCTACAGGCTCTACTGGCCTTGTTACTTGGTTTGGACTACATCAGCCCACATGGCATCAGTCCCTGTACCCTTACAACCAGCCTATTCCGGTTATTTCTGGTGTTTCCACCTCAATGGGGCTGAACCAGCCCCTTAACTGTTCAATCCCCTTGGCTGGTTGTCCTTTACAACCAGCCATGATGACCTTTATTGCCTTGTTTACGGGCTGGTTGCCTCATGCAGCCAGCCCCTGGACCCTCAAATGGGCCAGGTGGGACCCAGGGCTCACCTGGGTCCGGTCTCAGACTCACATGGGGGGGGTGTGACCAGCGGACATGCTGTCCCCCCCCTCTTTCTCTCAAATCCCTGGTCAGGGCGGTCGAATCCCCTCACCAGGGGCCCTGGGGGTTGATACCCCCAGGGCATCGTCAAGTAAGTTGGCCTGGGAGGTGATCAGGTCCCCCAAGGCCCATTGCTCCTCCCCCTTGGTAAAGGGGGGGGGGGGGGGGAGAGCGCCCCTGTCCTGCTTGGTTGCCTCAACCAATCAATGGTGGGGGGGTTATGAATTCCCCCCCACCTGCAGGTCGCTACCCTTGCGGCCGGCGCCGCCACCTCCTTGGGCAAGGGGGTGGTCAGGTCCCCCCTGCCCTGACCAACCGTGCTGTTGCAGTTGGTCGCTGGCTGGTTCAACCCAGCCAGCTCGCCCCCATCCCCCTTGCAATGGTGAGCGAGGGGAGGGGGAGCAAGCCAGGGCCGCAAGCCCCGGCTCCGTGGCGCTGGTTGCCAGGCGCGACCAGCCGGGCCCGTGCGGCATCCCACCAAGCAGGATCCCTCAGCCGCGCGACAGCCCCGCGGCTGGCCTTTGGGCCCCACGTGGGCCGCACCAAGGAACACAGGCAGCCCCAAGCGGGCCGCAACATGGGTGGCGGCCCCAATGGGCCACCCCAAGCCCAAATTGTGAGAATTACATACTTTGACGGGCCAGCCCGTCTATCCAAGTATGTCCATAATGAAGCTTGTGCCCTTTTATGCCCAAATAAGCCCATCTGGCTTGGGTGACCCATCCACCCTGGCGGGCCCGTGAGGGCCCGTGTCCCAAAAGACCATAAAAACGTGTTTTGGCACCCAATTGCCCAAAACCAATAACACCCACATAGGCCCACGTGGCCCACGTGATGTCCAATGGGCCATGGAGGCCCATTTTTGCATCTTATTTGGATTACACACTCCTATGCACATTACCTGAGTGCATCCACATTTTAAAAACTATTACCATTGCAGTTCTAGTTCTGTAAGTTGGCTTAAGTTGGATTGTTCAAATCACTATGTGATTAATGCTTTTTGATTAATGATTCCTAATTCACTAATGGTTCATTGTTTTGAATTCTTCAAGTGAAATGTTGATTAAATTCTAAGAATTCCTCAGTTACGTGAAAAAGTGAATGCAGTTATCTTGGAATCTCCAGATCATGAGGAAAGCGGCCTATTGAAGTATATCATTCAAAAGATTAAAAAATATTGATTGAAGCCAAGACTTGAACCTAAAGTCTTACAATCAAGTAGGGGCAGGCCAAAATTTACAGATACGCGGGGAGAACCATCTTGGTTTGAGCATGTTGAAAAACAACTCAAAGGGGGAAAAAGGACTAGAATGGCTTCAAAAAAGAAAATTAAAAAAAAATAAGTCTTTTCTTTTGGGATATGTTCATCTTTTTGGTTTAATGAACTTAGTTACTAACTAATGATGAATTGTTAGTCAAAGTTGGCAGAATCTGAATATGAATTTCATAGCTCAGAGGTAGAGACTGAAAGTGAATTAGAATCACTTAATTTGGAATCAGAATCCTCTTCAGAGGAAGAGAATGTGCAGCAAAGCTCAACCAGAAGGTCATCTTTGGTGAGTATTCATTTAATTGATCTTATTAAAGAAATGAATACTAAGTTAGTTTTCATGATAGGAACCAAACGTGAAATACCTCAATCAAATACCCAAGAAATTCCATGAGTTCTTGGGTGAGGTTTTGGATCCAATTGAAGATGGGAATTATGGATTTAGAGTCATTGCTAAATCTCTTGGTTATGAAGAACATGGTTGGTTTAAAGTTAGGAACAAAATGATTGAAACATTAGAGAAACATAAAGCATGCTGCATTAAGATGCTTGGTGGTGCAAAGGAGGTTGAAAAGATAAAATAAATACTTGATTTTGGAGACATGAATGAAAAGATTCCCTCCTCAAAAAGGCTGGCCAAATTAGATATGGGTCAAATCATAGCAGACACATATTCCAGACCTATATGTTTCATTTCATTGGAGTAATGTGATACTTATACTCCAATGAAAAATGGTTTTACCAATCAATCAGATCCAATTTTCATTTTCTTTGCAAACAATAACCACTGGGTTCTATTAGTAATTGAGAGAGAAATTATTTGAATCCCGCCCATTGTAGCAAAACCACGTTCCTTGATTTCTAAAAAATCCTCTGGTTGGGTTGATCATCTCAAAGATCAATTGCAAATGTAGTCTTGATTTTAATAGAATTTGACTTCATTCAATCATTGGGTTTCATATAAATTGTAATTCTAGCGCAGCTAATTAGTTCAATTAATATAGATGGTTATCACATTTTGAACATTGTGATGTTGAGTGTTTTGAGTTAACATCATTATATTGAGGGTTTTGAATTAGAGTTTAATAGTAAGTCAGTTCAACTTGTGTTGGGCTTATTCCATGAAAAGCTTAACTTATGTTAAGCTTGGGATGGGATCATCTTAACACAAGTTGAACTTGTTTTTTTGTGTTTTTAATTTAGGGCTGGTCCAAAGACTTGCAGTTTTTTGGGCACTTTTACTTTAGGGCTGGTCAAAAGACTTCTTTAATTTTTGGGCCCTTTTACTTTAGGGATAGTCAAGTTGAACTTAGTTTAGGGCTTGTCAAGTTACTTGTATTTTTTTGGTGTTTTTACTTTAGGGCTTGTCAAGTTACTTGTCTTTTTTTTGGTGTTTTTACTTTAGGGCTTGTCAAGTTACTTGTCTTTTTTTTGGTGTTTTTAGTTTAGGGCTAGTCCAGTTACGTGTATTTTTTTGGGTCTTTTTACTTTAGGGCTAGTCCATTGGATAGTCCCAGTCTTTTTTGTTTTTTATTTTATTGTTTTTTTAACCAAAAAATGAATATTCTTTGATTTTTTGGTTGATTTCTGTTTTTTTGGAAGGTTGATTTAGTTTATGGGTTATTTTAGTACCCTTTCATTCTTTTTTTTTTTTTGGCTCACCGCGGTCCAGTGGCGTGTGGGATGCCACATGACTACATTTGAGCCGTGTACAACTCCACGCGGCTTGAATGTAGTTGTGTGGAATCCAACACGTTGGCAGACCAGGCTGAGAAGTTTATCCAAGACTCTTTATTTCACCACACATATAAACTCTTGTAGTAGTATAACTATTGAAAAGTGAAAAACACAGAGTGGTGTAAGTGACAAAGTAAGAATGATAGGAATCAAATAGTAAAGGAGAGTTAGACAAGAATCAGGTTGGAAACAGGGATTGTTACCTTTGCTTGACAACCAGCAGGTAGGCTCAAGTTGGTGGTTGCTAGCAGGAGGTGGTGAGGGACAGAACCTGAGGTGTTGACTGGGTTTGTCTTTGCTCCTCCTGTGGGTTTCAACTTTGAGTTGAGGGTGGATTGCTGGTGGAGTTGGACTTGATCTTTGAGGTTGGTTGGTAGATGAGAGGGTTGGTTGGGAGAAAGGGTGAGAGGATGATTGGATGGAGCAAGGCGGGTGTCCTCTTCTCAAGCTGGGAGGTGAGCGTGGTCAGCGCGCGCGCTGGGCTCTTGGAGTCTCTAGCTGACACAGGCTGGGTTGGCTGCACAACTCTTTGAGCCGTGGGGGGTTGTACACAGCTTTGATTGGACTGTGTGGCCTGCCACACAGCCCCTTTCAAACTGTGTGCATGGCTCAATGAGCTGCAAATTTAACATTTCTCTAATTAAATATGAATCAGTAATTCTGTACAGGTTGGTGGCTTAGGCAGTTGAAAAGTAACTCATCATTGTTTCATGGAAAAAGGGCAATTTTTAAAGCAGGCCAAGACTTTTTACTTGCAGAAAAATTCCTCAGTAAGTTTACTTTTGAATGAGAGGAGACACAAGATTATAGAAAGCATTGGTGCCCAGGTAAAAATTCCTCAGATAGTTTGCTCTTGAGTGAGAGAAGACATAAGATGATAGCAAACCTTAGATGATAGATATTTTGAGCAAAGTGAATGAGTTGGTGAGTGATCAAGATGTGTAGACAAAAAAAGTTAATTTGAATAAGGAAACAATAAAAATGGGTGAAGACCACTGTTTATGTACAGAACACAACAGCCCATTATTGTTTGTTCAAACTATGAGTATCATCAGATTTTCTGCAGCAATTTGGAGTGCATGCTACAAGCTTTCACTTTTCCACAATTTTCTGGGTGAAGCATTTTAATTGCAGGCAATTTCAGGCAAATAATAACCATTATCAAAAGTGTTGGAGTCAAAATCTACTCTCATGCAGAATTCCACCAAAGGATTATAATTCTTTGTCCTGAAAGCCTGAGCAGAATTTTGAAACAACACATCAGTTCTTAGAGGCAAACACAAGCAAACCATTGGTGATTGTTGACAGGAACAATGGACCATCCATGAGAAATGGCACACATAGCTTAGCATCTAAAGCATCACTCATGAACATTCCAAACTGTGTAGTGAACATCTGCATTTTGGATTCTATCAAAAGTGGTACTTTGAGGAGGCAACAATCTCACTTTCCTGAATAGTGTTTTCTTTGGCAATAAATCAAAATTTTGTGCTCACAAGGAATTTATGTTTGGAAGATAGTGACAGTAATACAAATTAGGATGGGAGCAATCAAAAAAGATATTTTTGCAAATGGCTATTAGCCATTGGCAGTCTTCAATTGCAATAAAATGATATTCATTTGATTAGATTCAAATACATTAAATATTTTTCTTCTACCCATATTCAGATGATTTTGCAGAAGATAATTGAATTTGTCTTTTGAGACATAAATAGGGAGTGTTGTCTGGCCAAGGACGTTGAACGTTGATTTTCACAATATTTGAGAGATTGAGCAATAATCAAGCCTTCAAATTATGATGCACAAGCGTTCAACAAATTAATCAAGTGCCCCATTTCTGGTAATAGCCATACTTCAGTATTGATTGATGTTTTTGCTGAAGACAATTCACAAGCTGTGCCCGAAGAAATTCTAAATTTAGTTCATCCTCCCGGTTTTCCTGAACATGAATTGACTTTGAAGAGAAACATCCCATGCATGCTCTTGAGCAACTTCGCACCTGCAAAGGGCCTTTTCAACGGGACATGATTTCTCATCAACAATTTCAAATCTCACGCGTCGATGTGCACAATGCTTATGGGCCCTCGATGTGCTCAAAACGTACTTATCCAAAAAATCAAGTTAGTGTCGGACAAAACGAGCGGGATTGGAACTTTGCTCTTGAGGTATCAATTCCCAATTACACAAGCATTAGTCATGACAATCAACAAGTCGCAGGGTCAAACCGTTGGTAGGGTGGGAGTTTTTCTGCTTTCGCATGGTCAACTTTACGTTGCTTTATCTAGATCAAAGTCTTACAAATCCATTCGTTTAGCAAACCAAGAGTTGGATGATAAAAAAACAGTCCAGAACGTTCTTTTTCGTCATGCTGCTGGGAGTTCAACGCTCAACTAATACGAGATGGTTTACACTGTCGTGTTCTCCCACGCGACACCCAGTCGCACTTCCCGTCGCATATTGCACAGTCACTGCGCCAACTGGCGCAGTGACGCACACTGCATGCGACAATGAAAACCACCTTGTAGAATTTACAATCTTTTTGAATTGATGAATTTTGGAAGGAATGTGGAGGTCACGGTAGTGGAAGGGATGGGAGGCTAATGGTGATGATAGATGGGGGCGGCGCAGCCGGCCTAAGCTTCTAGTTTGAACTAACCGTTGGGCCGACGTTGCAAGGTTGTCCAGGAGTGTAGTATCCAATGGAGGTTTTCCTTGGTCGAGCGCTTGTGCAATCTCACTGTGGTAGTATACTTATTTCCTGGCCTGACACTTTGATCGCAAGATGTGTTGGCCATGATCGTAACGGCTGCGTCGGGGTTCTTTTGTTGGTTCAAGCCACCCACACAGTTTTTATCAACTATCACTCAAATGACGCCTCCGACTTTAATTCGTTGACAATCACCAGGTCGATTCGCGGGAGCGGGTTGAGAAACTTGCTGAGGGTAGACTAATCCGCAACTGACACTGTCACTTCAATGGCGCGAAGGCCAGGGGTGCAAGATAAGAATGGGGGAGCCCCGCGGTGAAGCGAGATCAAATAATATCTGTTGGATTTAACTGCACTCTGATTGGGCAACGGGTTTTGAACTTGAATGCTCCATCCACACGCACAAGGAGCGACCGATCAAGGGTTTCGAAATATGAAAGGGGTGGGCGTAGTCCGCTAAGGTGGAAGGGGTAGCGGCCAGGGGGTGGGTCTGCCGGGATGCGAACACCGGACTTGCATAACCGTCACAGGGGTGGTATCAAGCTTCCATGTGATGGCAACCGCTAGGCCATCGAGGCCCAGCGAAAATCCGGAAGTGTTGATTCCTGTTTGGTTGTTGTTGATAGCTTGGCCCTTCGGATGCAGGCTCTCTGTTTGCTGCTCACTGTTATAGAAAGGCGACCCTAATGGAGTTCTGTTGCAATTTGATTGATTCTTTATCTACAAAAAAAACAGGTCTCGGCGTCGGTTATGGTCATTCCGCAAGAGGAAGCCATCCCTGTTCATCTGTCACAAATGCAATGTCAATAATGTAAGGTCTTGAGCAGAGGACCTTCCTGTCTTCATAAGAAGGGAAAGAAGGAAACAGCTTCAGTGTTTTGCCCCGAGCGGCTATTGTCAAGAGCCCAAAATCAACCGCCAGCTTTCATGGCCTGGAAACCGGAATAGTAACACGCTCTTCTGTAAGTATTTCCAAATGCGAAACTGAATTCATCAAGCTTGTCTATGTACAATAACGACAGAGCGATTCTCACTGAACCAACAAACCCACAGCACAATCCGCGATAGACCATCAAAAGGCGAAACCAGAGTAGTAACACACTCTTCTGTAAATGTTTCCGAATGCAAAAGTGAACCCATCAAGCTTGTGTACCCTGAGACCATTCTCAATGAACCAAAGAGCCGACAGCACAATCTGTAATAGACCATCAAAAGGCAATAGCTGCCTACTCTTGTCCTAAGCAGCCGTGGACAACAACAACAATCAGGTTGCTGGAGCAGTCGGATCGCTGCTTGCGCTGGGTTGATTTGTAGCATACCGAATGCAGAAGCAACATCGGGCGCTATAAAAGTGAAGCCCGTCTCGTGCATCTAATCCTCAGAAAGCCGCGTCGGTCACTCCATATAAAGCCCTCTAGCCGCATCAGTGACTGCTCAATGTTGTCTTTTTCTGTTCATATTCTGTAACTAACAAATTTAGTTACCTTTATCTCCAACTTACTTTTTCCATTAAATAACTACTCATGTCTCAGGCCCCCTCTGGGGCTCTCTAGTTGTCACTAACCTGCTGTCTTAGGCCCCTTTTGGGGGTTCTCTAGTTGTCCATAAATACTGGTCCTTCCCTTGGACCATGAATGAGAAACCATCTGATTACCAGACAACTAAACCGGAGTGCCCCTTCCTCCTCTTCAGATCAGTTCCTCTTGACTATACAAGAATTATCCCCTCTCTATTGGCTCTTGGTAGCCTTATTATTCCTCCTCATCAGGCTCCTCCATAGCCTACCATTACCTTTTCATCCCTCATGGCAATATAGTCAGTCTTCAACTTTTCACAGTTGAAAGCCAAAGCTCATCCAACCAAGCCATCCGGTCAACTTCATTGTTCCAACTGGTTGCTTCTCCTCCAATCTTATCGGTCCTATACACCTCTCCATCTCCATTTAACCTTTTACTATCAATCCTCCTCCAATTTGAGCACTCTCCCAACTCTCACTGATTCTCAAATAGTCTCATCCCACCGGACTGTGGCCATCCTGGATCCAATTCCTCTACTACCCTGCTCTCCTTCAACTTTCTCCTATCATCCTCTCCTACGTGATTCCATCACAAATCGCATCCCATCCATTGCTCAAATCCTCATCATTCATCAATTGCCTCTTTGAACAAGACATTTCATCCTCAATCCCCATCCCACTCAATCCACCTCCCATCCTCATCCTGAGATCAATTCCGATTGGCCCCCCAAATGGGTGCGGTACTCGGTTGACATGCACTCTGGCCGGCACAATGGCAAGCTCTCTGGAACTTTCTTGTCCAACCAACCTCAGCTCTACTCAGACAAAGATGAGGATGAGGACAACAAGATGTTGGGCACCAGATTGAGGAACTCCCACCTCCCATTACTCAATCCATCCTTTTCCTCCTCACCATCGCCCCTTGCCCCAAGCCATTGTCTCCAATCCCCATCCAAATCACCCAAGCTTCATCCCTGCTCAACCTCACCCTCTCAGAGTTTCAAGAGCTTTCTCAAGAAATTCTCCGAGGGTTTGAATGCCCTCGCTCCTCTACCGCCATCCAACAAATCTTGTCTCATTCCGCCACAGCAAATGTTTGCCCCATCTGATCAATTCCATTCACTCTCCTTTGTTCAAAATCTACCTTCCAGTCCTTCCTATTCCTCCTCCTTGATCACCCATTCTCCAACCGTTGGGTCTCCCTCAATGGCAAGCCCAGATCATGGATGACCCAAGCCAGCACTTCCACTCCAAGGCCTCCTCCGCTTCCTCCCTCTCAATCCTCATCCATCATCCCCATCTTGCTTGCTTTCGCCTCTCATTGTCTTTCAACCTTGCTCTTGCAACATTCTCCTTCACCTTGATTGCAAAATCGTTTGTCCCGCACTCCTCCTCGCTCGTCCGCTCCCTCTCTTGCTTCCTTGATGGCGACCACAATGGCGACCTCAATTGCTTTTCAACCTCACTTGCAATCTTGGTCGCTATTCAACATCTCCACTTCAACCTTGCGCAATCTTGCTTGCACCTTGACGGCGACCTTGCTCGCTTCAAAATTTTCTCTCCTACATCCGATATCTCCAATGTCTAGCAGCCTCGCCTGCAATCATTTTGCAACCTCAAAAGCGACTTTGATTGCCTCCCTTTTGCTACCCACCTCCGACATCTTGCGCAATTTTGCTTCCATCCCATCAGCCCTCGCTCGTAATCATCCCGCAACCCTGATTTCTGTTTAACCTTGCCTGCGACACAAAATTCCTCCTCCTCATCCTCTCACTCAGATCTGACTGGAGCATTCTGCTGAATTTTTAACACAATTAACAGTCAAAGCTCCCCTCCATTGCGCCATCTCCTTTATCTTCTCTTGTGATCCCCTTCATGACCGTGCACTCTTTTGGTCATACTGTTTTCATCTTTCTTGATTTTGATTGCATTAGCTTGATTGCCTTCAACCACTTGCCATCTTATCAATCTCGCACTCAGGTTGATTGATACTGCCATCATTATCCCTTACCATTATGATTGGTTCCTTCTACTTCAATCAACCTGCCGATTTGATCCTGCTCCTTCTTCTTCTTTTGCCTCCATTGTGCTCATTCAATCAATCTTGCCCTTTGCAATTGCTCTTGGTCCATCCTCCCTTTCAAATTCTCCTGGCTTGTTTGATTGATCAATCTCTGTGCCCCCACATTCTTGCTTGCTCAATCAATCCGGCTCTTGTCGTTCACCTTGCTCTCAGCATCCACTACCGTCTCCCTCCACCAATGCCTCCTGCTGATCCAATCTCGCGCTCGCCGAGTCAATTGCTGTCAACTCGTCCGGCTCTTGATCCCTTGCCCACTTGCGCGCAATTTGGTCCACTATCTACCTGTCCTCTTCCAACATCCAGATCATCTTGCTTACGCCCATTGTCCTCTCTCCAATCCGACCTTGTGCTCGCTCCCTTCATCCATTTCCGCCGCTTCCTCTCCAACATTCACCACTTGCTTGCTCCGCTCCATCTCATCCGCTCCACACGCTACATCACCACTCGCTCGCTCCGCTCCATCTCATCCGCTCCACACGCTACATCACCACCCGCTTGCTCCGCTCCATCTTAACCGCTTGCTTGCTCCCATCCATCTCCTCCGCTCCACCTGCTACATCATCAATACCTCCATCATCCTTTGCCATCCAATCTCCATCAACATCCAAATCAATCATCCCATCATTCACTCCTCCAAACCTCCACCATCCATCCGATTCAACCATCACTTCAACCATCAACAATATCAACAATCAACTCTCAACACCATCAACAACATTCAATTCAACTCCAACAACACATTAACATTCCTCCCATCTAGTATTGAACAGGCTGGTGTGTTGGAATCCTCCCATTCTTTTGTTCAATACTATCTGTATATACCTTTCTATTATCCACCCTCTTTCATTACTACAATCACACTCATTATAATTCAAGAAAATCATCACCCACCATTATTCAACAACTGCTACCAATCCATTTCATCACCATCACCATCACCATCACCATCACCATCACCATCACCATCACCATCACCATCACCATCACCATCACCATCACCATTCCATCACCATTACCCTCATCTATCATCATTAGCTTTACCATTACCATTACCCTCATCTATCATCATTATCATCATATCATCCTCTCCATCATGCTAGGCAACTATGCCTGAGGTCCTAGTTGCTCCTCTTAAAATAGGCTTTCATTCCCCATCTAATATGCTGACAAGGTGGTGTCTTGTCATCCTTTCTCAAATCTCATATCTCTCATTCTCATGTTCTTTTCTCATATTCTCATGAATCTCTGAAATGTTGATTGGTATAAAATTGGTTCCTAAATTTGTCAGTTAAGGTGGTGTGTTGTCTTTTTCTGTTCATATTCTGTAATTAGTTACCTTTATCTCCAACTTACTTCTTCCATTAAATAACTACTCATGTCTCAGGCCCCCTCTGGGGCTCTCTAGTTGTCACTAACCTGCTGTCTTAGGCCCCTTTTGGGGGTTCTCTAGTTGTCCATAAATACTTGTCCTTCCCTTGGACCATGAATGAGAAACCATCTGATTACCAGACAACTAAACCAGAGTGCCCCTTCCTCCTCTTCAGATCAGTTCCTCTTGACTATACAAGAATTATCACCTCTCTATTGGCTCTTGGTAGCCTTATTATTCCTCCTCATCAGGCTCCTCCATAGCCTACCATTACCTTTTCATCCCTCATGGCAATATAGTCAGTCTTCAACTTTTCACTCAAAGCCAAAAGCAACCGCCAAGCAACAACCAAATTTTCTGTGGTTGTGAGTTTTAGCCTGTCTGCATTTCTGAGCCATGGTTTTGCTGGTGATTATTGATGTTTAGGTTGGCAATTTGAAGTTTTAGTTAGGTAGGGATTGCTCTTTGTGGCCACGTTCCTCAGTTTTAGTAAGGTGGAGCAAACCCAAACAGATTCCAACTCCCACTTGGAAACCTCCCAGTGTTTCCTTCCTTAGCCACCTCCATGGATGAAGAAACACCCAATCCCTCCGCCTCAAAATTTGGACTCCTCTGCAACTCCTTAGAGCCTTCATTTTTCATTGAACAACCACCACCAGGTCAGTACACGACTAACGGGAAACTTGGTGTTTTTCTTGTCATGTTTGACCTTGGCTGAGGTTCTGACGCTCACTTTCATTGCTTGCTATGATGATTATACGCATCCCAAAACCCTTGAAATGTTAATTTATCAGACCAAACAAGGGTTCCAATTAGCAATGAATCAGTTAGAAGCAACACAATGGAAGGATTCATGTACCTAAACAAGGGTGAGCACAATGCAGGCAGACTTGACAAGATAGGGATCAACAAGAGAAACAATATGTGTGTTACAGCAATTTGCCGGGGAGAACTGAAAGATATTTGAGAGATTTGATCTGAAGCAGAAGCAAACAAGCAAAAAATGGGATCTGAGAGTCCTCCGAGGAAACAAGGCAACAAAGCATCATGGCGACATATAAATATTTAAGGGAATAAACCACTGAGAGCAAACAAGAGCATAATTTGAAATACAGCAGATATTTCCGAGAGCTAAGACGTCAATAGAATTTCAAAGGAGGGCGTTACGCCTTGGTGGCTGTCTTCAGCACATGTTGAGGCGTGTCAGATATTTGACAAGCTGAAGACTTTTCATACTTCAACACCCCCCGTGACGTCAAGCTTGAGGAGACCTAGGTGTTTAGATGCGTGCTGAAGGGCAGGTTGGCAAATAGGTTTAGTAAGGAAGTCAGCCAGCTTATTGAGACTCTTAGTGTATCTGAGTGCAATGATTGATTTCTTTATACTCTCTTGTAAAAAGTGAGGCTGAATTTCCACATGCTTCATTCTCCTGTGATTGGAGTTGCAGTTGTTGTTGGCGGTGTCTATGCAGGCTTTATTATCTTCAAACATGGTTATGGGTTTGGGATTTTTATTGGTGAGCTTGTTTTTGATCAAAAATTGTTGCAGCCACAAAAGTGCCCCGGCCAAGTCAGTGAGCTCCCAATACTTGGCTTTGGCTGTGGAAAATGAGACACATGGTTTTTTACAAGATCTCCAGAGGATCAAGCATCCGTGAAACAAAGCAAGATAGCCAGAGACTGATCTTTGGGTTGTTTGACAATTCCCCTAGTCTGCATCAGAGTAGGCTATGATAGCAGAAGGTTTTTCCTTTTTGTAGGACAGGGTCAGGTGTAGCGTACCTTTTGAGTAATTCAGAACATGCAGGAACGCATGCCAGTGTTGAAGTCCATGTCTTTCATAGTGTTGAGAAAAACTGCTGACCGCAAAGGACAGATCTGGATGAATAGTAGTGCTGAGATAATTTAAGGAGCCAACTGCACTTTTGTAGTTGATTTTAAGGAGATTTAAATTCTTGATGTTGTCATCCAAGGCAACTTCTAGGTTGGAGTTTGGTATTACTGGAGTGGCAACAGTCCTGCAGTTGGTCATCCCATAGTCATGCAGGATAGATTCAGCATAATGGGCTTGGGAGAGTTTGATGACGTCCTATTTTTGATTGATTTTCATGCCCAACAGCAACTTGGATTTTCCAAGATCCTTCATCTCAAATTCTGTTTTTATCTCAGTTTTGAAGGGTTCAAAATTCCATCCAAAAATTGCAATGTCTTTGAAATGGACAAACAACCATATAGGTGACTCCCCCCTTGATGAAAGAAGCAAGCATCTGACACGGAGCAAGAGAAGCCAGCTTCAATTAGCCAATTTTAGAGCCTATTATACCAATCCAATGGAGCTTTTTTAAGACCATATAGTGCCTTATTGAGGCATAGGCACAGGTTACCTTTGAGTGAGGTTCCTAGTGGCGCTGAGATGTATACATTCTCTTCCAGTGGAGCTTTAAGGAATGCTGACTTCACGTCCATTTGATGGAAGTCCAGATTGTTGGCAGCAGCATGAGCAATAAGGGTCCCCAAAGAGTTCAATCTTCTGGTTGGCACAAATGTCTTTGAGAATTCTTTTCCTTGGATTTGGGTGAAGTCTTGAGCACATAGTCAAGCCTTGTATTCAACAACCTTCCCAGTATGATCCCTTTTCTTCTTGAATACCAAAGTGGTACCAACCTTCTGCTGTCCAGTGTCCTCCACTTGTTCCCATACTTTCAGTTGTACCAGGGAATTTCTTTCCTTTCTAATTGCCTCCAGCCAAAACTTGCATTCCATTGATTCCATTGCCTCCCAATAACTTCTAGGTGTATCTTCAGGGCCCATAGCAGTGAGGTGGGCCTCTGGTGTGGTGTCAATTTATAGACACGGATTGGGAACTGCGTCGCGGCTGCGCGCTCAGCATTGGGGGCAAGCGGGCTCAGCACTAGGGCATGCCGAGTGCTCAGCAGCGGCAGCTGCTGGATCAGCAGCAGCCGCTGTTTGGCTCCGCACCTGGTGGACGGGTTGGGCTCAGCATTGAATGCAGCGTGGGCGGCGATCCGCCCCGGAGATTGGATTTGGAAGGTAGTGCGCTCGACTAGGTTTGCAGGCGCACCGGTTCGGATACGTAGGGGCGGAGCAATCCGCGGGCTATGAAGGAACGGATGAAGCGCGCGCGCAAGCGCACGGATCATTCCAGATATTACCAAACACCCACAACGGGCGCGGACGAACGGATACGGACAGGCACGGGGGGCTCCGAGTAGGGCGCGGTGCAAGGACCGCGTCATGAGAAGGACGAACCGGATGAACGGAACGGCGTACGGACAACAGGGGGAGTTTGGTACGGAGGAGGTGGGGAGAGGAGGCTAGGGTTTCTGTTTTGGGATTTTTTTCTGTTTTGTTGTAATACTGTTATTTGCGCGTGTACTTAGGTTAGGGTTGAGAGGGAGGACTTATCCTCACTCTCAACTCCGGGTTAGGAAGAGGAGGGAAGGGGAGATGCAGAGGAAGAGGAAACACATCATCAGATTGAATCACTCATCTCACCAGGAGATTAAAGGAACTCATACCGGATACACATCCAGGTGGAAAGTTCTTAGGATTGAAGGATTGGCAATTTCTCTCTCTCTCTACTTTTCTTTATCTCTTATCTCCTTATCTCTATTTCTTATTTAAGTGCAACTTCAGACATCCTCATATCCTTTCAAACGCAGGGAACCGTTAACTTCCGAACCTTGGGACAATTATAGGGTGATAAAATTTATTCTTTCCACATCTGGGGGTCTGGCCGGGAAGTAACCTTCCGTTTCTTGTCTTTCAAAGGTAACTGGGCGCGATGTCCTATTCATACCTCCCTACAGTTGCTCCTTCTTCTTCTTCTCCTTCTCCTTCCGTCTCCGGGTCCGCTACTCCAACCCCACTCTCTTCTTCCATCCCTCCTCCTCCCCCTCCCTCCGCTTGACCCAGGAAGAGCTACGCCATTCCCCCATCGGTCTCCAGTGACCATGAACCCACCTGTCCGGTTCGCATCAGGCCGCGCGACTACCCTCACATCCAATTCAACACCGCGGATGTGGAGCAATTCATCTTGAGATACAAAGGTATTGCAGATGCGGAAGGTGCGTTGGACGCTGACAAGGCCCTGCTGGTTGTCCTGTTCATTATGGACAAAGAGAAGCTCCGGGATGTGGAGGAAATGGAAGGCTACAAGAATCAAGATTGGCCAAAACTGAAGGCGGAGATCCTAACGCGGTGGGGTAGGCGCGAACCTTGGTTCCGGGAAAGCAATTTTGACCGCGTGGCCTCGGAGGCGAGCGCGCGCGGAGGAGTCAGAACGCGGGTGGAGCTGGCGGAGTACACCTTGACTTTCAATTGGATCTATTGGTACTTGTCAAAGAACAAGGTGGTGGCGGGACAGACGGGGGCCATGAAACGCGTGTTTCTGGGCGGTTTAGGCGCTCAACTCCAGGCAAGGGTGCAGCGGCATCTTTACAATCACAACTTGGTAAAGCGGTCACTGGACGGGAGCATTGCGCTCCTTCTGGAGTTGGCTGTCATTTGCCGGGCTGTGGAGAGTGAGCTTGACTTAGAAGAGCTTATTGAAGACACCGCTAAGTCCTTCCCAGGGGGACCAAAGAAATCCCCCCCAGGTTCCGGCTCCGGAGCAATTTCCGGCCCCAGTTCCATCTACTTCCATGCGTGTTCCGGTTCCTCAACCCCCGCCAGCCCCTCCGGTAAGCAAATTGACGGAACTGATGAAGGACCTGAAGATCTGCATGAGCCGTATGGGCCAGCAGCAGCCGCAAGGGCCTCCACCTCACATGGCGGAAGGGTTTTGGCCGCCCGGTACCTTTGTGCCAAGGGGGTGCTTGTACTGCGGGGCAAACAGTCATTGGCAATTGGCATGCAAGGAGCTTAGGAAGGATCTCAGCGCGGGATTGGTTTGAACGGCGGGGATGGGGTACATGTTTCCGACGGGCGAACAGATTCCGATGGAGCCAAGCCAGCCGATTGCAATGCAGCAGGTGCACACACGGGGACAGGAGGAGGGAACAACGGCGCAAGCGTCACTGGGCACCGTTACCAGTCCCAGATTGTGGCAACCACCTTGGGTGGAAGCTGAGGTAAGGGTAGTGGCAACGGAAGAAAAGGTGGCGGTCTCCAATAAAATGGAGGTGGATGCGAAGGAGCGACCCCCGTCGGCCGTTCCAAAACCGGCCGCGCGCGTGCCTGGTACCAAGGCGCCGGCAACAAACCCTGTAGGGAAGAAGAAAGCAGCGGAAATTGTGCGAAGGGTGATGGGTAACAAGACTCCGGTTCCGCTGACCTTGCGGGAACTGGCGGCCGTGTCTCCGGTGGTGGTAGACGAGATGGTTCAGGTGTTGCGGGATTGCGGTCAGGGCCGGGTACCTCAGACGGTGCAGCGGGTTCATGTGGCGCAGAAGGAGGAGGGGCAAGGGGAGTGCGAGTCGAAATCGGTTTTGACTCCGCTCCCTTACGTTCCAATGGTCATAGCGGGAAGGAAGGTGTGGGCTATGGTGGACAGCGGTTCAATGGTGAACCTGCTGCCATCGCGGATGGTGGATGATTTGGGGTTGGTTCAGCCAAAGTGCGCAATGGTTCTCCGCGCGCTTAACGGAGGGGAGTGTTGTGTGGATGGGGTAGTCAAGGAGGAGGAGGTCGAGGTCGCAAGGGTCCGTAGGCCCCTTTCTTTTATTTTGGTTGATTGTAGGGATGTGATTTTGGGAAGGCCGTTCATGTTTGGGTTTTGAGCACAAGTGGTTTTCAATCAGGAGTCAGGAATGGAGGCGTTGACGGTGGAGTATTTGTCCGGCGGAAGGTTTGAGACGACTATCTGCAATCACGGGCAAGGGAAGCGGAGGAGAGTGTTGGAGTATGAGGAGGAACCGGACGTGGAGTTGGTCTGCGACGGGGGACCTTTGGAGTATTTTTTCTAGTCGACCGAGGAGACCGCGCGGAACAAGCTCCGGTTTCGCGCGGGCTGTTGACTAATGAGGAGCAGGGAGGGGGAGGAAGGAAAGTGCAGGGCGCGCGTGTCACAGAAGTAAGTCCCTTTTCTCAGTATGCATTGCCCAAGGGTACTATGCTTCAAAAACCCTATCATCCTGCCACACTCGTGAGCAAAGGCAAAAGCCGCGGTTCTGTTCTGTGCAGGACTTACAGCAAAGGATGCCTGCGGATGATGCGGTGCAACGCGGGCAAGTACAAGCCGGTGTCACAGAAGGTCCGACCGAGGAATGAGCCGATGCCCCAGGAACTGAAAGGACCACTTCGACCAATTGCTTGGTTGCGGGACCCTTGGGTCACGCCAATTAAGGCTTTGGGGTGGGTTACTAGTTTGGCGCGGATCACGGAGGAGCGGATTGCAGCTTTCAATTTTGGCCCAACGGGATGGTTGAGTACGGAGGAGCATGAGTTGCTGATTTTGGTTCTGGTTCTTTGGGAAAGAGCGCTCGCGTTTGGACCAGAAGAGCGGGGGCTCCTGAAAAACAATATTGGCAACCCCTATGTCATCCCCACTGTTGATCACAAGCCGTGGCAGATCAAGCCAATTCCGATACCGCGGGCGGTCCGGGAGCAGTTTCTGGAGCTGGTGCGGGAGCGGGTGAAGACTGGCCTTTACGAACAGTCAACGTCTAGTTACTCCAGCCCGATCTTTGCGGTGGTTAAGCAGGACGGAAAGTCATTGAGGATTGTTCATGATTTACAGCGGCTCAACTCCTTTACAATCCGGGACGCAGGACGGCCCCCTTGCGTTGACAAGTTCCTTGAGTCAATGGCGGAGCGCGCTTGTTACGGTTTAGTGGATGTGATGGGGGGATACAACCAGCGCAAGTTGGATCCTTGCTCGCGGCCTCTAACGGCATTTGAGACTGGGTTGGGAAGAATGCAGCTGACTCGGCTCCCGCAAGGCGCAACCAATTCCGTGGCGGTGTACCAGGCGCAAATGGCTTGGATCCTGAAGGATGATCTTGCGGAGGGAGTCCAAATCTTCATTGACGACGCGGGCATCAAAGGTCCAAAATCCGATTACGGGGGAGCGGAGCTGGTTGAAGTTCCTGCCGTCCAACGTTTTGTGTGGGAATATGCGCAGACATTGAAACGCATCCTGTTTTGCATTGAGGAGGCAGGACTGACGGTGTTGGGGAAGAAGTTGGCGGTTTGTGTCCCGGCGCTCAAAGTCCTTGGCCATGTTGTTGCTCCCGACGGCCGGCGCATTGCAGAGAAAAAGCGGAACAAGGTCCTCAAATGGCCGTCCCCGCGGACGGTGTCGCATATCCTTCAGTTCTTGGGATTATGTAGCTATGTCCGTATGTTCATCAAGAGGTTTGCGGAGGTGGCAAGCCCGCTCCAATCACTAATGCAGAAAGGCGCGGAGTGGAAGTGGGGGGAAGAATGCAATCGCGCGTTCCGGAAGCTCAAGGAGATTGTGGGACGTGACATTGTGCTCCGCAATCTCGGCTACAACGCGGGAGGAATTAGGCTAGCGGTTGACTTCAGCGAATTCGGCGCAGGGGGGTTCTCACTCAAGAGGACGACGGCAAGGATAGGCCGGTACTTTACAAGTCGGTCACCTTCACTCCAACGGACAGCCGGTACTCCCAGCCAAAGTTGGAGTTGTGCGGGGTCACCAAGATCGTGCGGCGGCTCCAGTATCTTTTGTGGGGGGTCCATTTTGAGCTTTTGGTGGACGCAGAGGCGCTGGCGCGGATGATCAATTCCCCAGCGTTGCCCAACGCTCCCATGACCAGGTGGGTGGCGTTTCTCCAACTTTTCTCCTTTGCTGTTGTTCATGTTCCGGGGAAAGCGTTCACTATGCTCAACGCGTTTTCCCGGTATCCAAGGGACAAACCGTTTGAGGACGCGGAACTGCTCAATGTGGAGGCCCTGGTTGTCAAGGTAGGGGTTGTGGAGGCAGGCGTTCAGCTGCCGCTCCGACAGACCGGGCAGTACGCAATCCTTTGTGACTACTTGCGGGACCTTTGTTTTCCCGATGGAGCTACGGAGAAGGACATGCAATGGGCAAAGCGGCAAGCGGGGAATTTCCACGTGCAGGAGGGGCAGCTTTGGAGGCGGAAGACTCTGGTTCCTCTTGTGGTTACCACTTCAAGGGCCGATCAGGAAGCTATCCTCTGGAGTCTTCACGACGATCTCCGTCATCGAGGGGAGGTCGAGACGCGGAGGCGGGTCAAAGAGCGGTTCTGGTGGCTGGGTGTAGTGCGTGCCGTGCGGGAATGGCTGGCGTCCTGCGAAGCCTGTCAACGGCGGAGCACAAGACTGCCCAAGGAAGTTGGAAACCCCACAGGGGAAGAGGCCCTCTTTGGTCGAGTCTCGCTTGATGTCGTCCACATCAAGGCTGGTAAGTTTGCCTACCTGCTCCTTGCGCGGGAAGACCTGTCTGGTTGGGCGGAAGCGCGTCCATTGGTCAAGCTCTTGGCGGACAAAGTTGCTCTATTTCTGGAGGAAGACTGGTTTGCGCGGTACAGGTTGCTTCGTCTGGTCACAGTGGACGGAGGGGCTGAGTTTTGCGGCCGTTTGGTTGAGTTGGTGAAGAGTTGCGGAGCCAAGTTTGGCCAAGTAACGGAGTACTATCCCAAAGGGGCCGGCATGATTGAACGCAGGCATCAGCCAATCAAGGACGCCCTGGTCAAGATGTGCGGGGAGGACGGTAAGCGCTGGCAGGAGACCCTTCCAATGGTGCTGTTCGCGGATTGGATTTTGGTGAAGCAGTCAACAGGCTACTTGCCGTATGAGTTACTTTTCGGGCAGCGCCCCGTGCTTCCAGTGGACATTGAGTTGGAGACGTTCCTGGGGGTTGACTGGTGGAAGGTGAAGACTTCGGCCGAATTGCTTGAGGCTTGCTCCGAAAAGCTCCTTCAATGGGACAGAATGCTTGCAAAGGCCGCGGACCGGCTAAAGAAGACTCGGACGGCATTGGTGCGCTATTGGGACAAGCGCTGCTCGCATCGCCTCCGGGATCCCTTGCAGAAGGGGGATTTGGTGCTCCTGTACAACCAAAGTCTGGAGTCTCAGTGGGGGAAGTTGTTTGATAAACGGTGGAACGGCCTGTTCCTCGTGTCGTCCAAGTTTGAGGGCGGCAGCTATCAGTTGGAGGAATTAGACGGTACTCCGCTGAAACGGAAGGCGGCGGCTTCGCATGTCAAGCGCTTCTTCGCGCAAGGATCCACCTTGTTTGACGAGAAGGCGGAAGGGGGTGAAGGATTGGACGAGGGGAGTGTGGAGCGCGGCAATGGTGTAGGAACGCAATCCGGGGATTTGTATTTGGGCGGAGAAGCAGAGGCCGTGCCGTTGTGACGGAGTAGGCAGTTGTGACCAGCTGGGGACAGTGGCCAAGTTGGGGGGGAGGTAGAGGGGGTAGGGGATAAGTTTTGATTTGGTGAGGGGGTGCTCTAGCCGGTTCACAGCCGGAACAACTAGACACCCCAGAATGTTTGTTTCTCTATGTTTCTTTCTTATCTGGATTGTGGGGTCTTTGCTGGCTTGGGATTTTTGCAGGAAACGCGGGCGCAGCGCCAAGCCGGGTCCGCAAACGCGAGGACAAGCCCCGCGGAACCGGGACGCATGGGCAATCCCGCCGATGGGGGAAGCGGGTTGAAGAGCAATTTGCGGGCGGTCTACGGGTGTCGCGCAAAAAAAAAAAATGTGTTCTTTTCTATTTTTCTTCTCTGTTGGTTTCTTTTTTTCTCTTTTTCTTTCTCTCAGGATATCTCAAGGATGGGTGGCTGGTATGGGACTAAGCTTGATTTGGTGAGGGGGTGCTCTAGCCAGTTCACAGCCGGGACAACTAGAAACCCCAGAATGTCCTTTCTCCTACTCTCTTCCTCTCCCTTCCCTTACGGTGGCGCGCGCTGGTGTTTTGGTTGTTGTGTTTGTTACAGGAAGGGTACAGGGAACTGTGTGGCAGTTTGTCTGGGGCGGTCCAGGTGCCTCTTTTGGAACGGCTAGTCACTTACGGTCTCTCACAAAGCAAGCGCGCGGGCGCGGACTCAATCTTGGACTCACTCTCTCAAAGTGCAGCCGCACACTTTTTTCTCAGAAGGATAGGACCTTGCGCGGAGACATGTATTTTCTTAATGGAAAAGGGAAGCGCGGTACAAGCAACAAGAAGAGAAGAAAAGAGGAAAGGGAGAAGGGGAAAAGGGGGGGGCAATGCGCCTAAGCCATCTTCATCATTTCCTCCATTTCTGCCCTCAAAGCGGCCAGTAAAGCCCGGAAAGACGCCAGGAGTTTGCGCCGGGATTCCAAGGATTGTGCGCCGGGGATTGCGAGAAAATTCCGAAGCATCGTGGTTGACCGTTCCGCAAAAGCTTCAAAGCCAGCCGCCGGGAGCGCCATTACAATTAGAATCTCCGGGATCTTGGGAGGGCTGGCTGGAGGAGTGGCCGGTGAAGATGGGGCCTCCGGGGAACCAACAGGGGGGCTCGGTCCAGCTGGAGGTGATGATGGGACGACGATTGGTGACGGAGGCGGAGGGGCCTTGGGGGTTGTAGGCCTCTCATCCGAGTTGGCTGGTGGCGCGGGCGGTGTCGGCAGTCGTGGAGTAGGAGGAGGAGGTGCTGGCGCAGCCGCGGGTCTTCCAGAGAGTCTCGGGTCCGGTACCGTTTGGTTCACGCCGACAGCAGCGGCCCAAGCACGGGTCGCCGCACGCCATTCCTCCAAAGTTTTGTATTTGCCCTGTTGCGGAGGTCCAGCCCGGCGGAGGGGTGATGCCGATTCGCGGCTCACGTGCAAAGTGGTGGGTGACAAAGCTCGGGGGCGGCGGGATGGAGGTGAACTGGGTGGTGTCCACGAGCCTTCTGAGATTGACTCATTGTCCGAAACCACGAACGGGTCCGGACGAGCCCTCTTGCGCGGCCTGGGGCGAGAGCCGGATTGGGGGGGAGCTCGAGGGATGCTGTGGAGCGGAAGTAGCGGAGGTGGTGGTATGGTGAAGCAATGGGAAACTTCTGGGGACAGAACTCAAGTTGGGGGAGGATGTGGTGTCAATTTATAGACACGGATTGGGAACTGCGTCGCGGCTGTGCGCTCAGCATTGGGGGCAAGCGGGCTCAGCACTAGGGTATGCGGAGTGCTCAGCAGCGGCAGCTGCTGGATCAGCAGAAGCTGCTGTTTGGCTCTGCACCTGGTGGACGGGTTGGGCTCAGCATCAAATGCGGCGTGGGCAGCAATACGCCCCGGAGATTGGATTTGGAAGGTAGTGCGCTTGACTAGGTTTGCGGGCGCGCCGGTTCGGATACGTGAGGGCGGAGCAATCTGCGGGCTATGAAGGAACAGATGAAGCGCGCCCGCAAGCGCGCGGATCATGCTGGATATTACCAAACACCCACAACGGGCGCGGATGAACGGATACGGACAGGCCCGGGGGGGTCCAAGTAGGGCGCAGTGCGAGGACTGCGTCATGAGAAGGACAAACCGGATGAACGGAACGGCGTACGGACGACGGGGGGAGTTTGGTACGGAGGAGGTGGGGAGAGGAGGCTAGGGTTTCTGTTTTGGGATTGTTTTCTGTTTTGTTGTCACACTGTTATTTGCGCGTGTACTTAGGTTAGGGTTGAGAGGGAGGACTTATCCTCACTCTCAACTCCAGGTTAGGAGGAGGAGGGAAGGGGAGATGCAGAGGAAGAGGAAACACATCATCAGATTGAACCACTCATCTCACCAGGAGATTAAAGGAACTCATACCGGATACACATCCAGGTGGAAAGTTCTTAGGATTGAAGGATTGGCAATTTCTCTCTCTCTCTACTTTTCTTTATCTCTTATCTCCTTATCTCTATTTCTTATTTAAGTGCAACTTTGGACATCCTCATCTCCTTTCAAACGCAGGGAAACGTTAACTTCCAAACCTTGGGACAATTATAGGGGGATAACCTTTATTCTTTCCACACTGTTATTTGTTATTACAGCAGAATTTTGATGTTAGAGATGTCACTTTCAAAACGTGTGGGGTGCCAAGGTCCAATGACTTTTATTTTCTTTGTTGTAGAGGTGACTGGATTTGAAGTCTCATCCAATGTTTTGCTTGCTTCACCCAGAGTGTCTTCCCTTGGCAGAGCAGAGTTACAGTTCTCATTTCCACTTGGCATTGTGGTTGTCAGTGGTGAATCAGGATAGCTTGGCAGAAACCCCAGACCAGGTAGATTTTCTTCAAAATCAAAAAAGACATCCTCCTCTCCAATTTCTAGATCATCCCATCTGTCATGAGAGGAACTGTCAATATTGGCAAGGTTTGGAAAGATGTACTTGGAGAAATTGACCTGCCTTGTAATGACCACCTTCCTGTCTCAGAGTTGGAGAATCCGGTCAGCAGATGTTTCATTTTTGTAACCCAGGAGGATTCCTTCATCACCAGTAGGTCCAAGCTTCCATGATTGATGATGTTTTGGAACAGAAATATATGCTTTGCAGCCAAAAACCCAAAGGTTTTTGATGCCTGGAGCCTTCTTTGTCCAGAGGTAGTAAGGGGAACAGTTTTTCTGCAATTCAGAGGGAGTTAGATTGGATAGAAATACTGCTGTGTTGATGGCATCATCCCAGGAATTTCTGGGTAGGTTGGCTCCTTGCAGCAGGCATCTTACCTTATCAAGGATCATTCAATTTGCTTGTTCTGCAAAGGCATTGTGTTCTGGTGTTTGCGGTGGTGAGAGTGTGTGGATGAATCCACTGCTGTTTGTCAAGTCACAAAATCCCTGGTTCACAAACCTGCCTCCCCAATCCAAAACAAACTTTTTTATCTTTTGGTCATGAAAAGTTTCCATCAGGTTTTTGAGGGTGACAAATTCCTTAAGTGAATCCAATTTTGATTTGAGAAACCTCACAAATTTGAAAAATGAATATTGATCTACAACGGTGAGGAAGTATTTGAAACCCAACGCTGTACCAGGATTGATTGTCCCAACTAGATCAACATGGATGCAGTCCAGAGGAGCATCAACGTTCTCAAAGCAGCCTTGGTAGGGTTTTGCCGTGGCTTTGGCCATTTGACCAATACTGCATTCAGATGAAAAGTTGGTGGTGATCCCCATTGACCTTAGGATTTTGTTGTTAGGGTGCCCCAGTATTGAGTGCCATATGTCTGAATCAGCAGTGGCTAGGAACAATTTTGGTACCACAAAGTTTACCACCATGAGTCTGTTCACCAGATTACCGGCCATCAGAGTCTTCTTCCCTTCCAGAATCTTGAACTTTTCTCCTTGTTTTTCAATGGAGATTGAAGTCTTGATGAGGGGAAGTAGGGCAATTAGATTTTGTTTAAGCCATGGGACAAACAGGCAGTTGGTCAGTCAATGGGAAGTGTTGTCAATTGTTTATTACAACATTGGCCCGTCCTTCCGCCATGAGATGGCTTTTTTCATTGCCTGTGGTAACCAAGTAGGGTGTGAACCTTTTCAAATTGGCAAAGCTCTGCAAGTCAAAGAACATGTGATGGGTGGCCCCACAGTCAATGATGCCGGTGGATTGCATATTGTGAGTGCCTGTTCCATTGTGATGGCCATTGGTATGGTAGGAGGCAGCAACTGTGATGTGAGCGGAGGAAGCCTTGGGTTCTTCAATTTTTCTTCTCTTGGGTCTTAGGTGGGGGAATTCAATCCAGCATTTGGTGGCCTTATGCAAGGTAACCATTGGATTATGTTTGCCATTTGCACAGTAGTACATGGTTTTTGCTGGGTATTTGTCTTTGCCAGAGGTGTGGAGAGCAGTGGCATTGGAACTGGAGGAGTCTTTTGAACAATCTTTGGATTTAAGGTGATGAACAAAACTCTGAAGTTGCATCAAGGTGTTATTGGGGTTTTTGACTGCAGTTTTATCCATGGCAAGCCCATCAATGAGGTGAAAGAGATGGGTGTCCTTGCAGAGTTTTCCAAGTATGGAGTAGGAAAGGATGTTGTCTGGTATTTGGATGTTGACGGAGGCAACATCCAGGAGTGTTTTCCTGCACTTTTGTATGAAGGATTGGAGATTACCATTGTACAATAAGGCTTCCCATTCCATCCACATTCATCCTTGATTAAGGGTTGTTGTGGATGCATATTGATTATTGATTTTTCCCCAAAGCAGGCAGGCGTTGTCTTTGGTGGAGGAATCCATGACTTCTATGAAGACTGTCTGATTAATGCAACTCATAATGATTCCAACCGCTTTGTAACTTGCCTTGTTCCACTTATTGATAGTGGTAACGTTGGCGTCTTTGGCAGGCTCTTTCTCACAGACATCAAGGAGGTCTTTTGATTGAAGATGGATCTTCATCCTACCCTTCCACACACTGAAGTTGGTCCCATTGAGAATTGGAATGAAGGAAAGGTCATTGAAAGCATCTTTGTCAGTCATTTTGCCACAGTTTGAGGTGTCCACCCTTGTCTTTGTGGCTTGAGCCTTGGGACTGTAAATCTGTTAATTTAGCAGACTAAACAAGGTTTCCAATTAGCAATGAATCAGAAAGAAACAACACAATGGAAGGATTCATTAACCTAAACAAGGGTGAGCACAATGCAGGCAGACTTGACAAGATAGGGATCAACAAAGGAAACAATATGTGTGTTACGGCAATTCGACGGGGAGAACTGAAAGATATTTGAGAGATTTGATCTGAAGCAGAAGCTAACAAGCGAAAAATGAGATCTGAGAGTCCTCCAAGGAAACAAGGCGACAAAGCATCATGGCGACATGTAAATAGTGAAGGGAATAAACCACCGAGAACAATCAAGAGCATAATTTGAAATACAGCAGATATTTCCGAGAGCTAAGACGTCAATAGAATTTCAAAGGAGGGCGTTACGCCTCGGTGGCTGTCTTCAGCACATGTTGAGGCGTGTCAGATATTTGACAAGCTGCAAACTGTTCATACTTCAACATGAACTCCATGTGGCTTTGCCAGGGAATCTCGCCAGGGCTTTTTCCCGAGTAGCAGGTAGCCTTACGACGATGGACCGCGAACATTTGGCCTTCACCAGAAGCAGCCTGCCCATTGAAGAACTTTGGAACCGTATTCCCCGCCTACTCCAGACCACCTTGTTTCCGACGATGATTCTTCACTGCACCAAGCTTCTTTTGACTCTCTCTCCGTCCCAAGTTTTGGTCGACCCTGCTCCACATCGCCGCTTCGAAACAGGCCTGGAGATGCTCTCCGGGCTAAGTCATTGTATTCAGGAGATCGGCTCAGCCTGTGCCGTTCTCCTTCGCACCCAAGAGCTCGCACTGACTTCGCACTCTTACGATGAGCGGTTCACGGCAGTGCGGAACAAGCTTCTGTGGGAGAAGTTCACCTACATGCGCATCGGCCTGTCCCAAGCACTGCAGGCGTATTCCGCTTTCTTCCAACGCTTAGAAGACCTGCGGGGCGAGGGCGCCGAGACGACGGTTCAAAGGCCTCACAGTATCTTTGAGCCACTTTCCACTGAATCTGACTTAGAGGAGCAGGTGGACTTCTTGCCTGAATTGGTTGAATGGTTTGACTTCTCCGAGTTAGCCATAATGAAAGAAGCCTGGGAGTTCGACCATTACAACCTCAACTCCGTCTTGAAGAAGTTAGATGACTATGCAGCAATCCGCATGGCTGATTCAGATCCCTCCAGACCATTGCCAGAGCCTTTCGTTCCACTGATCAAAATGTTCCAATTATTTTTTTGATAAACTGGCCAATTATACAAGCAGTGAGTTCAAGGTGCTCGCGCAGTTAAATGTTGAAGAGCTAGACAATATATACATCACGATGAACGATGTATTGGGGCGCCTCTGCTTCACGATGAGCAGCGTTACCGAGCCGGAGCCGTGGCTACTACCGGTGGACCTCTCACTCGGAGCTATGGTTGACGCCGTCGAAGAAGTCATCAGACTACTGGAAACATATTCCGAGCTTCAAAACGCCTCAGTTCCGCAAAGAAATTTGTTTGAACTGTGCTTGAATTGGACTCACAATTGGTTAACGCAGCTGAAGGTAGTTCTAGTCGGTTGTGAAAGGGCGCTCCCACACGAGTTGCCATAAATTATTATGTAGACCGTGGTTCTGCTCCCGGATATTTAGCCAATACTATGTAGACCGTGGTTCTGCTCCCGGATATTTAGCCAATACTATGTAGACCGTGGTTCTGTTCCCGGAAATTCAGCTGTGTTAAAAGAAAATGGAATTCTACTTGGGTGAAATGATCAACCAGGTCCTTGATGGCTTGCCATGATGAGTTCCGTTGGTTTTTCAGAACCTGTTGGCCTAGACTGAATTGAAATCATTTTGAGATGGAGCATTCTGCACCAGCGTTAGCTAAAGTCCCAGTGGATGTGGTGACCTTAAATCTGCATGATGAGTTTGGATTGAATTTTATGAGTCGCATTGCCTCCAATGTCATGCCCTACCTAAAATTGCCTCATGTTGACCACTTGTTGACAATCCCTCAATGAAACATTTTTTTGGAAAGAAAACCAATTTGTGAAAATGAATGTGTGCTACCAAATGCTTCCCACGTTTTGGTTGAGGGTAACAACTACACTGCGCTGTAAGGTGTCTCCTTAGGACTTTACAACCTAATTCATAAGTGGTCCTTTGAGTGAAATCAACAAAACATGAGGTAAGCTCAATCCACCTTGGTCTCTCTCTACTTCATGTATTAACTGAGCCTCCACTTTTCCAGAAACTAAAAGATGATTCTAAGGCAGGACTTGGAACCGCTGTAGAAACAATTACCGGTGGGCAACTGGTAAACCCAAAAAGGAAGGATACCTATAACAACCCCTCTGTGTCAGCTTGCTACTATTGCAGAGCAAGCTGCAAAAGTAACAGAAATAACATAAAAATAAATAATAATAAAATTAACCTATAAAGGAGTAGGAAAACCATAAATATTATTGCAAAAATAAATTCTCCACCCAAAATTAGGTAGGGTCACTCACTGGCCCCACCCTTAAAATCCAACTCCTTATATTTTTAAATAATTAAGGAAAGAAAGACCTTAATACCACGGCACCACTGTTGAACTTTTTGGCCAATTAAATATTTCACATGTATTGTCACGTATAGGTTTCACACCTAAGATTCAGTCAGGATTGAGGTGTTGTAAATATTTTAGGAGTTACAGACGGAAATGTGTTCTGTCACAATTCCCGTACGCAGCCGCAGCAGCCAGTACACCCACGCGCGGCTGAGCTAGAGCACTGTCACTCTGTCAAAGTTGTGTACACAGCCCCAGTCCTCTGACAAGTATGCAGCTGCGGGACTACGGGTTGACAAAGTGACAGGCGGCCTGAGAAACATAGGTACCGCGTAAACATGCTACAACCTACACAGGGACATTTGACATATGTAATAAATTTTACCGTGAATATTAGATAGTCAAAAATACATAAAAGTATATAAAAATATCTAAATAACATTTATATGTATTTTTTATTAAATATAATTCAAAGTACCAAAAATGTCGAAAATAAGATAATGACTACTTGTAAAAATATATTAAAATACTTTAATATACTATTATGAGAATTGCTAGACATCAATATTTTTATAACATACTAAGAAAACTAATGATGTAAAAATATTACATGAATACCCATGACTTATATTTTTAAGTAATTATTTTAGTAAATCAACTGAAATTTGAAAATAAGGAGTAAAATCAATATCATGACTTTTAATCAAATTATTTAATACATAATGAGAGCTCACCTGACACCAGAATATCCGTAGGAATTTCTATTAAAATAACTATTAACTTACTGGGAACATTTATTAAGGATAATCAATTAAATAATAAATAAAAAGGACAGATTAGTGTTATTCACATGTCAAAACATCAATTATAAAGTTGAATAATTCCCATACCCTGGGGAATTAGATGCTGCCCGTGCTACAGCACCACCAACACGTGATGGGCTGCCACTGGATACCCTGCTAGCCTCAGTGTCTGTCCCTTTGAGCCCCTGTACCCCTCAGAAGGACAATATTGGGAGTCAAAAAGCTATCAATAAAGAGCTCTTTTGAGGATATTGATACCCAGAGACCCAGTTATATTTACATCCAGACACCGTGCCAAGGTAATCAAATAATTATAAGAGATAAGTAAGTGATTTATGGATTTAGTATGATTAAAAGTATCTGTCCCCACCCTTTTTATCAATTTAAAATGCTGAACAACCTTATACCCCCAGTATACAGGTTTAAACCCATCAGTGCACGTCCCAAATAGGTACCCAAAGGATTTAATATTATACCAGTGAGTCTTATTATAATTTCTCTGTTGTGGCAGCTTGGTTAAAAATCCCTGTCACTCCACCGTGTATTTTATATACATATTATCTTTGGGCAAAATATCCTTTAAACTAAAGGTTCCAAAGTAACCAGGCCTACGTGTTTTCATACTGAATTCCCTGAAGAGAGGTGATAAAGATCCCCAATATAATTGTGGCCCCTCTATAAAAATATTTGATAATCAATTTATTTATATTGATTTATAACAATAAACTATATCCAAACCAATTAACCTTGCAATAAGCTTTATCCAAATATTTTACGGATTTTTTCTGCATTTATTGAATAATATATTTATTATTTATTCTATCACCTCTGGTAGCTAAATGATAGCAAGGATCTTGGCATCCAGGAGGCTGACAATTGGGGGTCTGGTCGGGAAATATTCAATTTTATTATATTTAATACCTTGGACAAGACATTTCACATAAAATTAAATCAAAGATAAATTTATCTGGCTTTTTAACCATGATTTATCATTAAATTCTTTTGCAGTTGATTTAAAAACCAATGCAGAATTAAGAATTTATCATTTAAATCTTTTAAAGATAAGAAAATAAGAATATGTTAAAAAATATAAACCAACTGGTTGGGAAGCTTTGAATCAAGCTGAGCAACTTAATATCTCTTCTGCACATAAACACTTAGATAGACTCCTTGAACAAGAAGATCTTGAGAGGCATGTTAACTTCCAAGCCCTATCAAGGAAACATAAAGCTTTCAAGAAATGCCATATAAATTAATTTTTAAAATATAAAAGTAATTATTAAACCTGTATTACCATATTATTTGTATTAAAATAATATTGATATATTTTATTGACCAATAAAATACCCTTTTACCATCAGTGAAACCTCCTGTACCAGAGCCCACTGCCACTGAAACTGATTTATTGGATCAAGAAGTCCCACATATCTCTGGAAGCCCTGAAAATATTGATTGGATGGGTGAAGAACTCATTGGAACACACCATGACCCCATAGGATTACCTAACAAGGACCAATTCAATCCCAATAAAGTCCTGGTACCTTTGAATATCAACTTAAGTGAGTTTTAAATAAACTTATTTTTACGGATTTTTCTTTAGAAAAATACTTATAAACACTTTATTCAATCTGAATAGATGTAACACAAGAGCCTCAGAGAGAATTTGCTCCTATGGATCTTTGCCAGGAGCCCCCAGTAACAGTGAGACCACCAATAATGACAACCATGAGGGGACTGGAACCCGTTAATCAAATGTTTGTGGACAAGGAACAGCCCCAAGTACTGTTTCCCTCCCCCAACCTAGAGCCGGATAAGGTAGTAGAATTAAGCCCCCCTCCATTAAAAGAAGATTCCCTGCAGCCACCCCAGCAGAATCTGGCCAAGGAAGCCAGGATCAAAGAATTAGTCAGAGAGCATGTGAAATATTGGGAAGAGTTCAAAGAAGCCCAAGCCAAGGAGGACATGGTATCTATAAAAAAGATAATCTCCCAGGCAAAAGCTACACATATAGCTCTTCAGAAATTGATTTGAAGGAAAGAGGTAGAATCCTACGTAGAAAAGTTGAATCCTTTGGATCAATTAGCCCAACTGAAAGGCAGAGGATCAGGAAAGAAGAGATCTTCCTCCAATCCAAAGCCAAAGGGAAAGAAGGATTGGAATCAGATAATACCCTTAGCTGGAAAGTGGAAATAGGTGTACAACAATTAGCCTCTAATTCTGAACCCATAAACTTGTTTAAACAAACCTCTGATGTAATTACTTCCTTTTCTAATGATATGCGCCATAATTTCAAGATTGTTTGTGGAAATTTGGACGGTGTTTATACCCAAATGGATAAGTCAACCTCAGTAGTAGCCAAATTAATTAATAATCAAACAAAAACTGTAGGAATGGAAGATATTAAAGAACATACAGAACAATTATTGGAGAAAATTAATCAAGGTAAAATCAGACAGACTCAAACAATTGAGAATATGTTATCAGCTATCCAAGAAGATTTTATCATGTCTTTTAAACCTTTAAAATAAAAATTGGTAAATACTACTAACAGCTCCATTCTGTCCCTTAGTGAGAAATTAGATCTGCTTAATAATAAAGTGGACCTGCAACTTAATCTGATCAAGAATGATCTTAGAGACTTAAAAGTCTGTCTGACAAACCCCTTGGGGAGTACCACAGAGGAACCAAAGCCTCCCAGACAAACAACTACAACTTATGCACCACCCTTACTAAGAATGCATAGGAGTGACACATTCAGGCCTAGTCCTACTCCTGAAATGGAACAAGCCCTCAAACCTTTAACCCCAATTTCTGAATGGCATAAGTTCTCCTGTGAAGGAGAATATAATCATATAAATTTCATTAAATTTATTTACTACACCATTAACTCTTATGACCTACCTGAAGCTATAGATGTAGTTAGTTTTCCCAGACTATTTGAAGGAGTAGCTTTAGACTGGTTTATTAGTAAAAGAGAGGAAGCAGGATCTTTACCATAGAATTCTTGGAAACTTCTAATTGAAGAAAAATTTGGTTCTAGAATGTGGAAAAGAAAAATGATGAAAAATTTCAAAAATTCCTCATTTGATCCCTCAAAGGATCAGCCTCACAAATGGTGCTTGGAACAGAAGAGAATACAAGATTTCTTCTATCCAGATTCTGATAAAGGGGAAGTAAATGAAAGACTCCTCAACTTGTGTCCTGGAAATCTTACCCATAGTGTAAAATTCAGGATGAGTATGGATGCTGACTTACCAACTCTAATCAATGTGTTAGAAGAATTCATAGAAATGATAGGGTTAGACAAGAAGGTTCCTTCTAGAACTAAATAGAACTTCAACATTAACATAACCAGAGAACAACCCCCTCTGATAAATACCTATGATAATAAGAAACCTAATGAGAACAGGGAAAAAGAGAGAATGCCTGGAACTTGTTGGAATTGTAACAAGACAGGGAACATGAGACAAGACTTCCCATTAACAAAAAGAAAGATAGCAGTCTTGGAAGGAGAGAAGGAGTTTGAAGGGAATCAGAACTATGAAGATATAGCTGATACTGAAGGATCCCTTTCTGAATGTGAATTGATCCTGACCAACCCTGTTAATGTTAGAGAAGGAGATCTGGGCACTTCTATAGAAATCAATAGCATCCATGGGGACTCTAGTTTGCCCCAACAATGGGATCCTGCCATAATTCTTAGACATATCATGGATGTTAAACCATTAACAGTTAAACCTATGAGTGGTAAGAGTTATACTACTGGTCAAACTTGCTATGCAACAGTATTGTATAAAGACAGACCTATAAGGTTATTACGGGATAGTGGAGCTTTCTGCTCATGGGTCTGTACTGTATTCTTAAAAAATGGGATCCCAATTGGAAAAAACATCTTCTGCCAGTCCCAAAAGCCAAGTTCAGCTCTTGCAACTATACCATGAATGCTATTGGAGTATGGACTGCTCAAATAATATTACCCCATACTAAAGGATCTTTGAGAATACAAATGGAATTTGTGGTATTGCTCAACAAATTATGTGAATACCTAATAATAGGTAATGATGCTTTATTTCTATATGGTATAGATGTGTTCCAGAGTAAAGGGAGATACTTTAAATTGGGTGTTAATTGGGAAAAGAAGTTTAAGGTATGCACCATCCAATCTAACTTCCAATCTTTCACTTATCAAAAGCATTTAGAAGAATTTAATCAAGAATACTTCTCTCAAGCAGCTCTAAATATGAAACTTTCTGAGGAACAGAAGAAAGATATCTTGACAGTCTTCTTTCAGAACCAAAATGCTTTTTGTACTAAAGATCACCCCATTGGTGATATCAAAGGACATGAAATGGTATTAACATTGACTATTAAGCCTCTTTATCCTTCCAACTTAAGAAGACCAGCTTACCCCTCTAGTCCTAAGTCTAGAATAGCTCTTGAGGAAAATATCCAAGAACTGATAGACTTACAATTATAAAGGAAAGTAGGGCACTATGAGAAGGGAGATGTGACCACACCTGTAATAATAGCTTGGAATAATGACAAGTCAAGAATGGTAGGAGACTTCAGAATGCTCAATAATTATACTCAGGAAGATTATTATCCTATACCCCAGATTGATCATGCTCTACATAACTTGTCCAAGGCCAAATATATCACTACTATGGATATGCTTAAAGGTTTCAAACAGATACCTATAAGCTCTGAAAGCAGAAGGTTTATGAGAATAATCTGTAATTTGGGAATATATGAATATCTTAGGATGCCCTTTGGTATAGAGAATGCCCCATCACACTTCCAGAGAACAATGGATACAGTTCTAGGTACTTAAATCAGAAAAGGATGGATGATGGTATATATAGATGATTTTATCATATATTCTGATGATTGGGATACTCATAAGAACCAAATAAGATTAGTAATCCAAAATATCTCCAAAGCAGGATTAAAAGTATACAGGAAGAAATGCCACTTTGGATATGGAGAATTGAAAGCTCTAGGGCATATAGTATCTGGTCTTACTCTAGCTGCTGATCAAAATAAGATAGCTGCTGTCATGAAAAGACCTATGCCTCAAAATAAAACAGATTTACTGTCTTTCATCAGTTTTTGCAGTCACTACAGAAAATAAATACCAAAGTTTGCTATGCTAACTAAAAGTCTGTATGAAATATGCAACAACAACACTATCTTTGAAATTAAACATGAGAGATTCAAAAACTATGAGGAACTAAAAATAGCTATGACCTCTACTCCTTTAATCATTCAACCAGATTACTCCAAAAACTTTAAGCTGTAAATTGAAGCCTGTATGGAAGGTTTAGGAGATGCTCTACATCAAGAAAGAATAGAAGAAGACAAACCAGTGGAGAAACCAGTACCCTTCATATCTAGAAAGATCAAAGACACAGAAAAGAGATATGGAGCCAGTCAGATGGAATGCTTGGCTCTAGTATAGGCTTTAGAAAAGCTACAATATTACTTAGAAGGCACCACTTTCCAAGTGATCACAGACTGTAATGCTATAAGAACTCTCATGAACATGAAGAACCCCAGCAGACATATGCTCAGGTGGCAAATTGCTATACAACAGTATAGAGGTAAGATGACTATAGTGCATGAAGCTGGAGCTAAACACCAGAATGCTGATAGTCTAAGTAGGAATGATTTGCCTAATGACCCTAGCAATCCAGCATATGACCCTGTGGATCAAGATATCTTTCCTATCTTGAACATCAATCTTTTTGCACTAGATGCTCCAATCATGGGGATCCACTTATGTGAATTAGATACTTCTTTCTTCAATCTAGTGAGGGAAAACTACTCCCCTGATATCAAGCTGCTGATTACCATTATGGAATGTGAATCCCCAAAAGCAGCTCTGATAAATAGTTTGCCTGCTTCATTACTTAAACCCTATAAAGCTGGAAGGTTTACCTTTTAGATGATCTACTTTAATACAGAAACCATCATTCCATTGTATTAGTACTAAGCAACAAAGAACATATACAACACATACTCCAGGAATGCCATGAAAACTGTTCATCAGGGAATCTATCCACTGAAAGAACCTTGGATAAAGTAAAACAAACTGCTTGGTGGATAGACTGGAAAGAAATCACTATTAAGTATGTTACTAGCTTTGAGACTTTTCAAAAATCTAACAAAACTACTGGAAAAAGGTTTGGACTCCTACAGAAGATCTCTGAACCCAAGACTAGATGGGAAAACATTAATATGGATTTTGTCACAAGCCTCCCCCCTGGAGGTACTGATTCATATAACTCTGTCCTGGTTATAGTTGACAGATACTCTAAGAAGGCAAAATTCTTACCTAACCACAAAGAAGATAGTGCTATGGATGTAGCCCTACTATTTTGGAATAGGATCATAGCTGATGTTGGTATACCAAATATTGTAATCAGTGACAGAGACCCCAAATTCACCTCTGATTTTTGGAGGAATCTAGATGACATACTGGGTACTACTCTAGCATTTTCTACAGCATACCATCCCGAAACTGATGGATTAGCTGAAAGAATGATACAGACCCTAGATCATATGTTAAGAAGTTTCTGTAGCTTTGGTCTGGATTAAAAAAAATCAGATGGTTATTGCCATGATTTGGTAATCCTAATCCCAGCTATAGAGATTTCTTATAACATCAGTAAACATTCTACTACCAAAGAAGCCCCTTACGTCCTAGAAAGAAGATAAATTCCAAAACTCCCTAGGAATAACTTAAACTATAACTTAGCCACCATTCATCCAACATCTCTTGACTTTAAGAAAATGATAGATCTGGAAAATAATCATGCTCAAAAATGTGTAGAAGAAGCAGTAGAATACAACAAACAAAGATGGGACAAATCACATAGAGAACCTGCATTTAAAATAGGAAATCAGATCTTGATATCCACTGCCAACTTCAACAATTTAGCAGGTAACAGAAAGCTGAAACCAGCCTTTGTTTGACCATTTGTTATGAAAAAGATGCATGGCAAAAATGCTGCAGAAGTAATCTTAAGTGAAGAATTATCAAGAAACAACCCAGTATTTCCTGTTATCCTAGCAAAACACTTTCAACCAAGAGAAGGTAGCAACCTCCCTCCAGCAATGATCCCAATAGAATCTGACCATGTGAAATAAAAAGGGAAAGTCAGCAGGATATTGAGAGACAAGAAAGAGAGAGTGCAAGGAAAAGATGTTAGACTATAATTAGTAAGATACAAAGGAGAATCTGCGGACAAAGATGAATGGTTACCAGAGAATAATATACCTGATGGACAAATAAATCTTAGAAACTACAGAGCCAGCAAAAGGAACTGAAAAACACATGGAATTAATTTTTTCCCAACATGCTCCAGATTTTTTTCAGATATGGCCATATCTTGGAGTGGGGGAATTTCAGCTTGCTACTATTGCAGAGCAAGCTGCAAAAGTAACAGAAAGAACATAAAAATAAATAATAATAAAGTTAACCTAAGAAGGAGTAGTAAAACCATAAATATTATTGCAAAAGTGAATTCTCCACCCGAAATTAGGTAGGGTCACTCACTGGCCCCACCCTTGAAATCCAACTCCTTATATTGTTAAATAATTAAGGAAAGAAAGACCAAAAGACCACGGCACCACTAATGAACTTTTTGGACAATTAAATATTTTAAATGTATTTTCACGTATAGGTTTCACATCTAAAATTCAGTCAGAATTGAGGTTTTGTGTATATTTTTGGAGTTAAACACAGAAATGTGTTCTGTCACAATTCCCGCACGCAGCCGCAGAGGGGATACACCTTCCCGCGGCTGAGCTACAGCACTGTCACTCTGTTAAAGTTGTGTACGCAGCCCCGTCCTCTGACAAGTATGTACCTGCGGGACTACGGTGTGGTGCCCCATCCTGGACACCCGGACCGCCTTAAGACCTCAATTCATAATCTGTTGCAAAACGTACCGCCCGGCTGGACAACTTATCCTCAGGCTCATCCAACTATTGTTTACCTGCGCGCGCGCGCCGCGCCGCGTCGCGCTGCGCTTCCATTTTCCGCGTCGCGCTCCGCGTCGCGCTCCGCTTCGCGCCGCGCCGCGCCGCGCCGCGCTCCTTCCATCCGCGCGCGTCGCGCGTCGCGCAACCTTTATCCGTGTTGCTTCTCATCTCCGCCGTTGTTATAGAACCTCCTCATCTTTGTTGGTTGCGTGTCTTCATCTTCGTCGTTGCGCCTCCCTTCTCCTCTTTGCTACCGTCGCGCGACGCTCATCCATGATCTACTGAATCCATCCCGACCGCTCCGCAAGCATTTGGCAGATCCTTGACCAACGCGAGTGACCACATGGTTGCCTTCCCGTTTCCGCTCTATTTGTAGAATCTGTTGTATATAGTCTAACAGGGCCTCCTGCCCATATAAGGAGGGGCTCTCCCCTGCTTTTTCAAGGATATTCCATCATTCCTGGTATCTCAGATCTCAGCATCTCATCATCATAAGCAATTTATCCGTGGGCATCCTTCCCCACTTATCTGAGCAAATTATCCGGGTATATCTATGATTGCCCCTTGATCCTTTGAGCCTCCATACTCAAACTTAGTCCTTTGTGACCTTGATCCTTATCACCAACCAATAGCCTTGCTGGTTGAAGAAGAATTCCTGTCTGCCTGAATTCTTGAGTGTGTTATACCACTCTGATCCCTTTTTCCGACCATACTGGTCCTGATCTCTCCTTGATCATCCTTCTGGAGCCAATCACGTTTGATTGAAGAGGTTTTATTAAGCTTAAAACCTGGAGTGTTATACCTCCCTTCTTCTTTGAAGTTGAATTTCGCCACACTATTCTTGAGTTCCTTGAGAAGTGTTGGGATATTCTTGCTCAAATTCGTTATTGATTTGCTTCTAGAGCTTCATAAACAAATTGCTTTTGTTTTTGTTCAGCCTCCCACAGTTATCTGGTACCCTTCAAGCGCTTGATTGCGGAGAGTTGGGCAGGTTCATTGAGAACCTGGAGGTTGGTTGGGATTGAGTTGATCTTTCCTAATCAGCTGCTGACGACCAGAGTTATTAGCTTGTGGGCGTTGTTACTTACAACTGCCTTGTTCTATTGAACTCGGAACAAACCTTGACTTATTTGTCCAAGTCTTTCCCTGCATCATCTTGTCTCAGATAGTGTTGTTTCCATTGCTACCGACAACTCTTATCCTCTTCTCTTAGTTTGATTTCTCATCCATAAGGTTCTGGACCTTGATTCCGGTTACATTAAAATATTATTGTAACTCCTAGGAGGGCAGCCTAAACAGCACCTTTCCCCTCCACAGAACTGCCACGGCCTAGCACCGTTTGGAGTCTTACATTTGGTCCCCCGGGCCGGGATCGAACCAGCAACCTTGGGATTTACAGTCCCAACTTGAAGAATCAACTCCAAAATCCTATCCAATTTCTCTTTCTTTTTCTGTTTGTTCTTTTCTCGATCCGTGGAGGCAGCTTGGTCTAGAAGTAAGTCCTCCCAATTTGTGCACCGCTCGGGCAAGATACTTGGGAGTTTTTGGCGAAACCCTACTCTTGCCACACTCGTGAGCCACTTTGGAAATCTGCTCTTTGGATCCCCTAGGAACTCTGTTATTCGATATGGCATCTCCCGCTACTCCAACCACCTCTGCTCGACCTAAGATGGTAAAGATCAAACCCCAGAACAAGAACTTAGGCTTCAACGGTACAAATGTCGAGCGATTCTTGGACTCCTACGAAATGGCTGCTGAAGTGGATGGAGCTAGTGAATTCGATATGGCTTATCAGTTGCGATTCTTTATCTCCTCTGATGAAGTTATGGAGGTAATCGAGTCTTTCGAGGGATTTGAATCCCACAACTGGACGCTTCTCAGGGAGGCTATGTTGGCATACTGGGGTAAAATAGATGTGGCTAGGTTTACTCTGCAGGATTTGGATGCTCTGGTTTCTCAGTGGATCTCAAATGGTGGTATTTCTTCAGCCTCTGACTATCAGATCTTTAGGAAGTCTTGGGACCCCATTCAAAACTATCTTATCCGAAACGATCACATTGACACAGTGGACGAAATTCGAGCAAAGTTCTTTCAATCTTTTTCGTCGGCTGTGCAGGAAAGGATTAAAGACGAACTGGTCAAATCTGGATCCATGATTACTACCAGGGATAATCGATTCAAGCTCCCTGTTTTTCTTACCCTTAGGAGTACTGTGGATAAAGTCATGAAAGGTCAAACTGCTCTTACCTTTGAAAAGCCTAGAACTACTGAACCAGTCCATGCTCCTTCTTTTAAAGAGTCAAACGATATTATGATTAAGATGGAGGCAGATCCTAGGCCTAAAGCAGATCCTAATCCCAATCGAGAACCTACTACTATAGATGAAATCACCAAGTTACTTAGAGCCTTTGAGAATAAAATAGATCAAAAGATTTCTTCGCTAGCTACTCCTAAAACTCCTTCTTCTGTCCCCAAATCAACTCTGGTCTGTTACTACTGTCATAGGGAAGGCCATGGAACCGGACGATGTCAAGAACTTCAGAAGGACTTAAAGGAAAAGTTGGTAGAGCAGAGGGGAAACAATTACTTCCTCCCTAATGGTGCCCTAATCCCTTTTGACTCATCTCGTCCTATCCGACATGTGGTGGCCTCTTACCAGCCATCACCTCCTGTGAAAGCATCTCTTGCTTCCTTTGAATTTCGATCATCCTGTGGTACCCTCCAACCTTGGTATCCTCCAGCCATTTCTTCCTCTAGTCTCGCTGGGACTACTTATCAATCCAATCCAGCTAGGAAACGACATGAGGAACCTAAACCTCATAAGGCTTCTCCCTTGCCAACTTCGATCCTTCGAAAACCCGTTAAACGTCGATCAACACTTGAGCCTCCTTCCTCTGATGTAGAAGACATGGAGGTGGAAAAGGAACCACTCATGGAAAGGTTCCCAGATCACCCTGATCCTTCTCCCTCACCTCAACCTTCTAATCCAATCTTAGATTCTGCGTCACCTGAACTTCCTCCCCCCACCCAGCCAAAAGTTCGATTTGAAAGAGGCATCTCCAAGGATCACCCTAATGCTGTGGAGGGAGTATTAAAGAAAATTTCTGATCTCAAAATTCCTGATCTATCTGTGGCTGAACTTCTATCGATCTCTCCATCTGTTGCTGAAGGAATGAAGAAATGGGTCTCTCGTCGACGAGTGGAAATTGGCCCTGAAGAACTCAAAGTCTCCTCTGGGACTTTAATGGAGGACTCTGGTGGAACCAGTCCTTCTATAGAATCCAATCTTTATTCCTGTCCCCTTGGCTTTCTTCCTTGTTATCTTGGTGACTCAGCTAAAACTGTTTCTCCTCTTGTGGATTCTGGATCTCAGCTTAACTTAATCTCGGATGCTATGGCCTGCAAGCTCAAACTTAGTCCTAGGGTCAGCTTCAACTCTGCAGTGTATGGGATAGGAAATCAAGCTTGTGAACTGGTTGGTATTGCTGAAGATGTACCAGTCAGGATTGGTCGAAATATTGTTGGAACCTGCCATTTTTGGATTACTCGTTTGGACAGTCCTATGATCTTGGGACGACCCTTCTTAATGGACTTTGGTGCAACCCTGATGTTTTCTGATCAAGTTGGGGAGAGAATTCTTCTCCCTGATGCTGATGGCAGAAAAATTGAAGTTCCTCTTTGCTCTTTGGATTCTGGTCGTTGGGAAAGAGATTTTCCTGGTTATTCTCCCAAATCATCTTTTAAGGGAAAGCAGAAGGATAACTCTAGTTCCTCTCATTTTTTAGGGGAATAGTTGATCCTACTAATGATTGTAGTTCTTTTCAGCCTCAGGCTGCAACTCAAGGGTCAACTCCCCTCCCTCAGGCTTATTTTTCATTCCTCTCATCATCCGCTTCTGAACTCAAGAATATTAAAAAACAAAAACATATCAAAATAGAAAAAACCAAAAATATTTCTCCTCCATCTCCTTCTCTCTCTGGATCTGTTGTGTCTTCTTTTCCTTCTACTTTTCCCGATCAATCTTCTCTCAGTTCCGGTTCGAATCTCCGCAATGAGTCTAAACTAGATCCTAATTGCAATTCCGTTTTTGGCGATTTTGGTATGAAGGAATATGGGCTGCAGTGGAGGCAATTTGGGGTACAAGTAAGTCCTCCCAATTGTGCACTGCCAGGGCAATCTTCTACCGTCATTTTCGAAACTCTACCTTGTGCCACACATGTGAGCAACGTATTATCTCCTGGTTCTCCTTTTATGGAAAAGGCACCCTTCAAGGATATTGCAGAACATCGAACTTGGAAGATGTTGGAACTTGGACTCAGCTTTCGTAATCAAGTCTCTCTGGTCAACTCATGGAGGAAACAAGAAATTCTCTCTTTTGCCACCAAGTATAAACCAGTTGCTAAGAAGGTCCAACCAGTCAACCAGCCTATGCCTCTCAACCTCAATCCCCCCCTTATGCGTCCTCCTCTATCTCGCGATCCTTACTGTGGGCTTCCTCAATCTCTTACCGGTCCCTTTGTGCCTAATGGACGGGTCACTGAAGAACGTCTGAAGGTGGTCAACTTTGGTCCAGATGGATGGCTTCTTCCTGATGAGTTAAATTTAATTAAAAATGTCTTATCTCTAAGAGAAAAATCTATTGCTTTCTGTGAAGAAGAGAGAGGTCTCTTGCGAGAATCCTATGGCCTCCCTTATATCATCCCTGTAGTTGAACATGATCCTTGGCAAAAGAAAAAGATCCCTATCCCTGCTGCTAAAGTTGACGAATTCATCAAGTTGGTCCGGGAACGAGTTCAAACTGGCCTGTACGAACAGTCAACTTCTAGTTACTCCAGCCCCGTCTTCTGTGTCCTCAAGAGTAATGGTAAACTTAGAATAGTTCATGATCTTCAACCTCTTAATAAAGTTACTATTAAAGACTCTGGTATCCCTCCTGCTACTGAAGAATTTGTTGAATCCTTTGCGGGAAGAGCTTGCTATGGTCTAGGGGATATTATGGGTGGCTATGACGAACGATCCTTACATCCTATTTCTCGTCCTCTCACTACTTTCGACACTCCTCTTGGTCGATTTCAACTCACTTGATTGCCTCAAGGAGCCACCAACTCGGTCGCAGTCTATCAGGCTCAGATGATGTGGATCCTCCAGGATGAAATCCCTGATCATGCTGGTATCTTTATTGACAATGGCGGAATTAAAGGTCCAGTATCTGACTATGATAATGAGCTCTTACCTTGGCATTCAGGAATTCGTCGTTTTATCTGGGAATATGCTACTACCTTGGAGAGGATTCTGTTTCGAATTGAGGAATCTGGCCTTACTGTCTCTGGATCCAAACTGGCGGCTTGTGTCCCCGCTCTGGAAATTGTTGGTCATGTGGTCTGCAAGGAAGGAAGAAGGATGGCACCAGCCAAAGTCAACAAGATCATCTCTTGGCCTACCCCAATCAATCCAACTGAAGTTAGGGGCTTTCTAGGTGTTGTCACTTATGTTAGAATCTTTATCCCATCTTTATCCAAAATCTGTGCACCCTTGCGTCGTCTAACCAGAAAGGATGCTGAATGGATTTGGACCCAAGATTGTGAATGTGCTTTCCAGCTACTCAAAAGGATAGTTGGTGAAGACATAGTTTTGAAAAAGATCTCTTACGGACCTGGAGCTGGCAAGATCAAGCTGGCTGTCGATTCTAGTTATCAATCTGTTGGGGCCGTCCTTACCCAGGAAGATGAAAATGGTTGGGACCGTCCTGTTCTTTATGAATCTTTGTTGTTTTCAGATGTAGAATCCAGATACTCCCAGCCCAAACTGGAACTCTGTGGTGTGGCTCGAATGATGAAGAAACTTCAAACCGTTCTCTGGGGCCAACATTTCGAATTGCAAGTTGATGCCCAATCCATCATTGAAATGATCAACGCTCCCAGTCTTCCCAATGCTCCTATGACTCGTTGGGTGGCCTTTATCCAGCTTTTCTCTTTTGATATTGTTCACAGGCCTGGAAAATCTTTCACCATGCCTGACGGTTTATCTCGACGACCTCTCGGGAACAACGAATCTGATGTTGGAACCAATTTCAATGAAGAGGAACCTTTAATTCGACCTATTTTCTCTTTTTCTTCACAAAATTATTCTGGCTTTCAACAAGGCTTCTGGTTTAAATTAGAGCAGTACCTTTCAACTCTTCAAAAACCTCCTGATCTCTCTGCTAAGGAATTTCGATCTCTCAAACGAAAGTCTTCTAATTTTTTTGTTCAAGGCTCTAGACTTATGAAGAGGGGCAATCCTTGTGCTCTTATTGTCGTTACTATTCCCTCTAAACAAGATTCCATCCTTGAAAGTCTCCATGAAGGCCTTGGTCATCGTGGGGAAACTGAAACTTATCAACGATTATCCGAACGATTCTGGTGGCCATCTTTGAAGAAATCCGTCTCCCAATGGTGCAAGAGTTGTGAAGTTTGCCAAAAACGTGATCTTAGGCGCCCAGCCGAAATTCGTTATCCTACTGGGGAGTCCACTGTCTTTGGAAGGATTGCTATGGATGTGGTTCATATTAAGGCAGGTGGTGCTAAGTACCTCATTGTGGCTAGAGATGATTTTTCCGGATGGGTTGAAGCGAAATTTCTTAAGAACCTTAGCTCTGAATCAGTGGCAGCTTTCCTCTACGAGACCTGGACAATGCGTTATGGCCTGGCTCGATCTTACTCTACTGATGGTGGCTCTGAATTTGGGGGCAAGCTTGCTGAAATGATCCGATCCCTTCCTGGACAACATAGAGTTACTACTCCTTATTACCCTGAAGGCCAAGGCATGGTGGAACGAGGCCATGCCCCTTTGAAGGCTGCGCTTGTTAAACTGGCTGGTGAAAGTGGCAAGAATTGTTGCAAATTCCTTCCTCTTGTTCTCTTTTCTGATCGAATCTCAACCAAAAGGACTACTGGCTACTCACCTTACGAAATCATCTTTGGTCAAAGAGCAGTCCTTCCTTTGGATCTGGAAATGGAATCTTTCTTGGGTATCTCTTGGGAAGAGGTGTCCTCAACCACTGATCTGTTAGTTGCTAGATCCAAGCAACTGGAGCGAAGTGAAGACGTTCGTGATGAAGCTTATCAAACAATGATGGAGGCCAGAGCAAAAACCGTCCAGTATTGGGAGGACAAGCACTCTAATCGAATCAGGGAGCCCTTGAACCCTGGTGACCTAGTTTTAGCTTATAATCGATCTTTGGAAACCCAGTGGGGCAAGCTTTTCTCTAATCGTTGGAATGGCCCTTATCGAGTGGTTCATCAAGTTAGAGGTGGATCTTATGTTTTGGAAGAGCTGGATGGTACCCGGTTGGCCAGAAGGTTCTCTGCTGATCAAGTCAAGAAGTTCCATTGTCGTGGGGGCAACTTATCTCAGAAGTAAGTCCTCCTAATTGTGCACCACCAGGGTCATTTGCTGCGTTTTTGTTGTAAAACTCTACTTTATGCCACATATGTGAGCACCTGGGACGCCCTCCTTGTTCTATTCCTGCCGCTTCTAGGGTTCATTTGGAAGAATCAAGATATTTTCCTCAACTCTTCAACCACTCTCAAGATCAAAATGGTCATTCTTTGGTTTCAATCATCTGTCTTTCCTTTCTTTCTTTCTATGGCATCAAACTCGGGAGCAGACTAGGGACAGTCTGTAAGTTGGGGAGAGATGTGGTGCCCCATCCTGGACACCCGGACCGCCTTAAGACCTCAATTCATAATCTGTTGCAAAACGTACCGCCCGGCTGGACAACTTATCCTCAGGCTCATCCAACTATTGTTTACCTGCGCGCGCGCGCCGCGCCGCGTCGCGCTGCGCTTCCATTTTCCGCGTCGCGCTCCGCGTCGCGCTCCGCTTCGCGCCGCGCCGCGCCGCGCCGCGCTCCTTCCATCCGCGCGCGTCGCGCGTCGCGCAACCTTTATCCGTGTTGCTTCTCATCTCCGCCGTTGTTATAGAACCTCCTCATCTTTGTTGGTTGCGTGTCTTCATCTTCGTCGTTGCGCCTCCCTTCTCCTCTTTGCTACCGTCGCGCGACGCTCATCCATGATCTACTGAATCCATCCCGACCGCTCTGCAAGCATTTGGCAGATCCTTGACCAACGCGAGTGACCACATGGTTGCCTTCCCGTTTCCGCTCTATTTGTAGAATCTGTTGTATATAGTCTAACAGGGCCTCCTGCCCATATAAGGAGGGGCTCTCCCCTGCTTTTTCGAGGATATTCCATCATTCCTGGTATCTCAGATCTCAGCATCTCATCATCATAAGCAATTTATCCGTGGGCATCCTTCCCCACTTATCTGAGCAAATTATCCGGGTATATCTATGATTGCCCCTTGATCCTTTGAGCCTCCATACTCAAACTTAGTCCTTTGTGACCTTGATCCTTATCACCAACCAATAGCCTTGCTGGTTGAAGAAGAATTCCTGTCTGCCTGAATTCTTGAGTGTGTTATACCACTCTGATCCCTTTTTCCAACCATACTGGTCCTGATCTCTCCTTGATCATCCTTCTGGAGCCAATCACGTTTGATTGAAGAGGTTTTATTAAGCTTAAAACCTGGAGTGTTATACCTCCCTTCTTCTTTGAAGTTGAATTTCGCCACACTATTCTTGAGTTCCTTGAGAAGTGTTGGGATATTCTTGCTCAAATTCGTTATTGATTTGCTTCTAGAGCTTCATAAACAAATTGCTTTTGTTTTTGTTCAGCCTCCCACAGTTATCTGGTACCCTTCAAGCGCTTGATTGCGGAGAGTTGGGCAGGTTCATTGAGAACCTGGAGGTTGGTTGGGATTGAGTTGATCTTTCCTAATCAGCTGCTGACGACCAGAGTTATTAGCTTGTGGGCGTTGTTACTTACAACTGCCTTGTTCTATTGAACTTGGAACAAACCTTGACTTATTTGTCCAAGTCTTTCCCTGCATCATCTTGTCTCAGATAGTGTTGTTTCCATTGCTACCAACAACTCTTATCCTCTTCTCTTAGTTTGATTTCTCATCCATAAGGTTCTGGACCTTGATTCCGGTTACATTAAAATATTATTGTAACTCCTAGGAGGGCAGCCTAAACAGCACCTTTCCCCTCCACAGAACTGCCACGGCCTAGCACCGTTTGGAGTCTTACAACGGGTTGACAAAGTGACAGGTAGCCAGAGAAACCTAGGTACCACGCAAACATGCTACAACCTAGACGGGAACATCCCACATATGTAATAAATTTTCCCGTGGATAGTAGATACTCTAAAAATAAATAAACGTATATAAAAAATACCTCAATAACCTTTATACGTATTTTTTATTAAATATAATTCAAAGTACCAAATATGTCAAAAATAAGATAATGACTACTTCTAAAAATATATTAAAATACTTTGATATACTATTATGAAAATTTCTAGACATCAATATTTTTGTGACATACTAAGAAAACTAATGATGTAAAAATATCACATGAATACCCATGACTTATATTTTTAAGTAATTATTTCAGTAAATCAACTGAAATTTGAAAATAAGGAGTAAAATCAATATCATGATATTTACTCCAATTATTTAATACATAATGAGAACTCAACTGACACCAGAATATCGGTAGGAATGTCTATTAAAATAATTATTAACTTAATGGGAACATTTACTATGGATAATTAATTAAATAATAAATAAAAAGGACAGATTAGTGTTATTCACACGTCAAAACATCAATTATAAAGTAGAATATTTCCCATAAACTGTGGAATTCAATGCTACCCGTGCTAATGCACCAAGAAAATGTGACAGGATTTCACTGGTTACTCTGCTAGCCTCAGTGTCTGTCCCTTTGAGCCCCTGTACCCCTCAGAAGGACAATATTGGGAGTCAAAAATCTAGAAATAGAGAGCTCTTTTGAGGATATTGATACCCAGAGACCCAGTTATATTTACATCCAGACACTTTGCCAAGGTAATTGAATAATTATGAGAGATAGGTAAGTGATTTATGGCTTTAGTCTGATTAATAATATCTGTCCCCACCCTTTTTATCAATTTCAAATGCTGAACAACCTTAGAACCCCAGTATAGAGGTTTTAACCCATCAGTGCACATCCCAAACAGGTACCCAAAGGATTTAATAATATAACAGTGAGTCTTATTATCCTTTCTCTGTCGTGGAAGATTGGTTACAAAGCTCTTCCACTCCACCGTTTATTTTATATAAATATTATCTTTGGGCAAAATATCCTTTAAACTAAAGGTTCCAAAGTAACCAGGCCTACGTGTTTTCATACTGAATTCCCTGAAGAGAGGTGTTAAAGATCACCAATATAATTGTGGCCCCTCTATAAAAATATTTGATAATCAATCTATTTATATTGATTTATAACAATAAACCATATTCAAACCAATTAACCTTGCAATAAGCTTTATCAAAATATTTTACATATTTTTGCTGCATTTATTGAATAATATTTTAATTATTTATTCTATCACCTCTGGTAGCTAAAGTCTAGCAAGGATCTTTTCATCCAGTAGGCTGACAATCTGGTTGGGTACAGAAGAAAATGATCATCATCTGGACAAATCATAGCCACAAGAAAGCCCAAAGCTGAATAACATTTTACTGAATAAACTAAAATTAAAAACATTTTCATTCCCAGAAAAAGAAGAAGTTCAATACCACCATAACCAGAGGAAGTCCAAAAATTGCCAACTGGTGAATCAGCCCAGGCAGGAATCAACCTGGTTACATGAAAAGAGAAAGCTTTCTACTACAGGAAAGGAATTTTTAATTGCATGCCTTCTTCCAATCATGTGAATAAGACTTAAGTGCCCCAGGAGCATTGGATGATAAAATTCAATCCACCATCCCAAAAGAATTTTTTTTTGTTAAAACTGCAGTAATCTACTTGAAAGCCTAACCCTCATCTTATTTAATAAACTGCAATAAATAGTATCAATAAACTTCATCTTGCTCAATAAAGTCAATAAGATAAAATGTTTGAAACCAAATAATCCACTGCCCTTTAATAAGAATTTGGTCACGCTTGGGAGTTACTCTTTCTCATAATGTTGTTTTTAATTTTTTTAAAACTCAACTCATACCCCCTGCCTTGTTTTTAGTCTAGTGTGCTTGTGTTGGAATACTCTCTCTTTAGTTTTTATGAATTAACAGTTAGTAAAAATTGTCCAAAATAAGGGAATCAATTTTGTTTTTTTAAAAAAAAAGAAATTCTTTTCTCAATAAACTCTTACTTCCCTCCTTTTTATGAGGCATGCTAACTTGGATCAAATACTTGCTCTTTAGGGTGAACTAAGAGCCAAAGATTCATAAAACTCAGTGTACTTGTTTCAAATAATTTTTCTTGAGAATTTCCTAAGAGGAGGAAAAAAAATCCTACACACAAATTTCAATTAGTTTGTAGCTTTGGCTCTTGTTTTTTAGGATGCTACTATATATTTTTAAATTAGAAGGATTCAAGAAGAAAGATATGTTCAGATTTTCAGATGTAACTTTGCAAATTCCACACTGAGAGTGACTGGCCTGGTAGCCTAGTGGCAAAGGAACAACTTCTAATATAGTTTCTTGTCTTAGTATAGTAATATTTCAGGTCATATTCCTGCGCATTTCATTACCTTGTAAAATCAGGAGCCATAAATTGAAGAGCTCAAGAATTCTTAATTACCTAGACCAACAGACTGAAAGGAAAGATTAACAATTGTTATAAAAATGAAAGTAGTGACTGGAAACAAGTTGGATAGAATCTCACTCAGTGTGGTCACAGAAAAAGTAGAGCGCTCAAAAGATAAGAAAGGAAAGATAATGAGAGGCAGGAGGGGACAAGTGAATAAGTTACAAAGCATGAGAGTAATCAAAATGGATCAGTAGGATTTCTTGGATTCTTGATTGAAGCAACCTCACATGTGAACACAATGAGGAAATTGAGTGAGATGTTTGAGGTTGGGGCTGATCTTCAGAGGTCTTGGATTGTGAGATGTGAGGATTGTTGTTGCTTTTCAAGGCTTGAGTTGGGAGAGTTGGAGAAGGTAATTGAAGGAGAATTGTATGTGAATGAGATTTAATGGATGGATGATGGAGCGGAGGAGGAGATGATGGAGCGGAGGAGAGAGGTGGAGTGGATATGTTGGAGCGGATGAGAGATGATGGAGCAAGGGTGAGAAAGGGGATGGATGAATTGAGAGACAAATGAAAGGATGAAAAGGAAGGAGTGGGAAGAAGGGAGATGGTGGAGTAAAGCGGAAGAAAGCAGGAGCAGAAGAAAGCGGGAATGGTCACGTGTGACAGGTTGGGGACAGGTTGTACGTGGGAATGGGAGCAGAGCTGGATTCAGGAGATTTCCTCTCAACATAAATACTGAAATATGTCAAAATTTCCAAACATTTTAAGATCCTCCTGTAAAGATTTTGGAAGAGCCTAGATTCTTTATGGATGTTTGAATTTATTGATATATTAACAAAGAATAAAATCTTGCATTATTTAAAGTCTGATTCAAAAATAAATAAATAGATAAACAGATGAGGTTGTATCAGAGTTAAAATTTTGGAAAATTTAAATAGCTGCTTTCAGGAAAAATATAAATTTTTCAAAAAACTTTTTTTTGGCCAATGTTAAATTTGCAACCCTGTGGTCGCAAACAGGCGCAAAATGCCGTTTGCAACCCATCTGAGTTGCAAACAGTTATATTATATACATCATTTTAAGATCCTCCTGTGAAGATTTTGGAAGAGCCTAGATTCCTTATGGATGTTTTTATTTATGGATATATTCACAAATAATAAAATATTGCATTACTAAAAGTCTGATTCAAAAAAAAAACAATAAACAGATGAGGTTGTATCAGAGTTAAGATTTTGGAAAATTTAAATAGCTTCTTTCAGGAAAAATATCAATTTATTTTTTTTTGGCAAATGTTAAATTCGCAACCCTTTGGTTGAAAACGGGCGCGAAACGCCTTTTGCAACCCATCTGAGTTGCAAACACTTATATTATATACATATATATATTTTTTTTAACTTTTTTTTAAATTTTTTTATCTATTCTTTCTTTATTTGATTTGAATAAAAAAAGAAAATAAAAAAACAAATTCAACATAAATTTATCAATTAAATTGAAAATATAAATAAATAAATTAGTAAAAAATAAATTAATTAATTGAATTAAAAATATAAATATCAATGAAATGAAATGAATTAAATAGAAAAATAAATAAATAGAAAATTAATTAATTAGATTCAAAATAAAGATATATAAGAAATATATTTATATGAAATAAATATAGGGCATTAATTTTCTCACGCATCCAACCCTTCATTTCAATCATTTTGACGTTGGCACACAGTTGCTCCTGTTAGGTATTTCACGCAAAAATACTTTATTTCACACAACTTCCAAGAATTCATTTTTTTTAAATTATGACTGCGCAGCCCCGTAGCAGGGATTCTTGAACCCTCAACTAAAATCCTTGGTAATTTTTCAGCCATTAGAAACCCTTCAAAAATGCAATCAAAAAATGAAAAAATCTGTAAAAACAAATTTTTGCATGGGTTTTTGGATCATCTTTTTGGCTATTTTCATTGTTTTTTTTTTTTTTGGTTATCTCAGCTTCCATAAACTTCAACAAAAATTCATAGTCTTTAACAGTTTTTCATATTTTTTGGATGAATCCTTTCACCTTAAAAAATTCCTTCAAAAAACACAAAAAATAAAAAAAAATCAAATTTCTCTTTGGACATTTGAATCCTTTTATTTCCCCTTTTATTTAATTTTTTTAGGTAATTCAAGCTCAAAAAAAGTTTCAAAACATTCAAAGAGCATTAATTTTTTTTTCAGATTTTTTGGATGTATTATTTTACCTAAAAAATTCCTTCAAAAAAGCAAAAAATTCAACAAATTCAATTTTCTCATTTGACTTTTGCATCCTTATGTTTGCCATTTTGACTTATTTTTTTTTGGTGTTCCAAGCTTTGAGAATTTTAAGAGAGCTATTCAAGAGCTTTTTAAGATTTTTCTCCTGGATCTTTGGATGTCATTTTTGACCTTTAAAAATTCCATGAAAAAACCAAAAAAATTGAAAAATTCACTCATCTATGAGCCCTTCACATGAATATATTAAATATGACTGAAAATTTTTCCTGGGAGCACCACCCATCTTGGAGCGCCCCAATTATCTTATAAACCACCCCCTTGACCTGTTCCACCCTCCAATCAACCCCCACTACACCATCCCACTACCATACCATACCACACCACACCACACCACACCACACCACATCATACCAGACCACACCATACAACACCACACCACACCACACCACACCACACCACACCACACCACACCACACCATACCACACCACACCACACCACACCACACCACACCACACCACACCACACCACACCACACCACACCACACCACACCACACCACACCACACCACAGCACACCACACCACAGCACACCACACCACAGCACACCACACCACAATTTTTCACACCACAAAACCAACCAATCATCAAAACAACTTAATACTCCAGATACTTCCAAGCAAGAAAATCTCTTTTTCCAATGGCTCAAGAAAACATCCACTCACTTTTCATAAATGTTTCAACTGTTTCACCAGGCCCCTCCTCCATTATCTCATCTAATCAAAATAGTGATTCAAATCCTCTTGCTCCTTATTCATCTACTCAAACTCTTGATTCCACTCCTCTGGCCCCTCCTCCTGACCTATCATATAATCAAACGGATTAGCTTGTTGAGGCTATCCAATCATGGGCAAAGTGCCATGGATATTCCATATCTACCAGAGTATCAAATTTCAAGAATCAGGACTACACTTAACAATGTAATAAATGTGGGGAATATAAACCCAGCAAAGATACCTGCAAATAAAAAAAATCAAGAAAGACCAACTGTCCTTTCAGGTTATCAGGGAATTTTTCAAAAAGATTGGGTCTTTGGGTGGTGAAGGTTATATGTCCAGAGCACAATCACCCACCTCCCATTGATCCTTCCACCCATATAATCCACAGAAGAATCCAAGGGGAAGAAAGGAGGTGGTTGGAAATTTATCCAAAGCAGCAGTTCCCCCTTTAAAAATTCTCAACTCTCTCATAAAAAAATCATCATCACCTATCCATAAAAATCTCCCTACAATTTACAAAAAAAGATCCCAAATACAAAAAAATGGCCTTGATGGCAAAAATCCTGTGGAAGCACTCATACTGGAACTCAGGAATTCTTCTTTTTACTAAAAAATGAACAATGTGGATGGTCAAATTACTTCATTATTAATTCCACACCCTGATGGCATGAAACTTCTCAACCTTTTCCCTACTCTCATTATTATGGACTCTAAATATAAAACCAACAAATTTGGAATTCCCCTTCTTCATATTCTTGGGATAAAAAATTCTGCAAGAAGATTCTCAGTTGCATTCTGTTTCCTATCTCAAGAGAAAAAAAGAACTATGATTGGGCCCTGAATCAACTTCAGGAAATATTTGAAGATAAAGAACCTAGTGTGATTGTGAAAGACAAGGAACAAGCACTTATTAGCTCAATTGAATCAGTTTCCCCTTCATCTCATCATATTCTCTGTGTCCGGAAAATTTTCAAGAATATTAAAGCTCATTGCAGGAAGCACTTTAGATATGAAGCTGAATCAAAGCTATTCCACAAACAATGGCATCATTTGGTCTATTGAAAATCTGAATCAAGCTATCACAAAAACCTCACAAAGTTTCTCTTGTCTGGAATCCTCCCACTTCTGACTACCTTCTTGAAAACTGGATTCCTCTAAAAAGAAAATTTGTCTCCTATTTTGCAAAAAAATGCTTTCACTTGGGAAACATGAGTACCTCAAGAATAGAAGGTTCTCACTCCTACATTAAAAGATTGATCAATTCTTCTATTGGTTCTTTCTATAATGTAGTTCAAAAAAATGACAGGTCCATCACCATCCAAACCCATGAGAGAGCAAGTGAAACCTCTCAGCAAGAATTCAAGTATCCCATTGGTTTTCCTCACTGTGTGGATCATCTTTCTGGAAATATCAGCCACTTTGCCCTCAAAATAATTCATTCATCTCATCAAGTTCCTGATTCTTCCACCAATTTCAACAACTGTGATTACTCTTCTTCCATGGGTATACCATGTTTTCACAAAGTCAAATTAACCATCAGAAAGGGTGAACTCTTCCAACTTGATTATTTTATCCTCAATGGCATTTCAAAGCTTCCATCTCAGGAAGTTTTTCTCTTTTTTTGGGGGGGATTCAAGCTCAAATGAATGATTTCCTGATTTATTTTCATTTTCATTTCTTGAGTTAACTGTGAACCCTGAATCAACTAAAGATTCAGAACAAATTGAAGTTACCACCAAAGAAAGTAATGAAAACCTATACTTCACTAAAACGTTTCAAGAATTCAGAATGTTGCCACCTTGAGAAAATCTATATTATCTGGGTGAAAGCATGAAGCTGTACAGTCAAAGATATCATATTACCCTGATTGAAGAGCCAAATTCCACTCAAAGATCCAAAGTTAGAGAAAGACCCAAAGGAGCAGCCAATAAGTTCAAGAAAATCTCTCAGTCATCAAGCAAAAAAGATCCATCTGCTTTTAAATATTTAGAAGAAACCAAGAGGAGAGGTAGGCCAAAGAAAAAATTCAAAGCAAATTTGAAGGTCAGTCACCAAATTTTTGGACAAAAAAAAATATCAACATTCATAATTAATGTTATTTTCTTATTTTTTTGGGTTTCAAGAAGGTGCAAGGCAATCCAAGGTAAGGGGAAGGGAAAAAAGAAGGAGGAATAAGAGGAAGAGGTAATTTTATAACTATATTTATTTTTCTTCAATGGGCTTTTTTTTGATGAGTACTTCTCATTTTCTTAGCATAGAGTGAATTGCGGACTGAAGCCAAATATCCAGAAGATGAAGAGGGGCCAGATTTGGATGAAGGGGAATATTCAGCAGATGAGGAGCTGCCAGATATGGATTTAATGAAGATGGTGAGATTTCATTTTCTTTAATTTTTGAATAATTTGGTGGATATTATTTTTCTTTAATTTTTTCATTCAAGGCTTTATCAGAGGTCTGGAACCATTGTGAATAATCAAGTTGCTTCTCCTGAATAAAATCCTGGGAAAAGAATCAAGAGGCTAAAGTTATCCAATTAAGATGTTGATTTTTTTTAACATTCAAAATTCTGAAAGCTTAAATCACTCAAAAAAACAATTATATAGGCCAAAAAAAGGATGGCAAACATAAGGACCCAAAAGTCAAATGAGAAAATTGAATTTTTTGAATTTTTTGCTTTTTTTAAGGAATTTTTTAAGGTAACATAATGCATCCAAAAATATGAAAAAAATGTTTTAAAGGGAAATTTTAAATTCAAGGCTCATTGAGTTGTGTACACGGCTCAATGGGACGTGTGGCACCCTGACGACTCAAATGAGCCGTGTGGCATGCTACACGACTCAAATGGGCCGTGTGGCATGCTAAACGGCTCAAATGGGCCTTGTGGCAAGCCACACAACTCAAATGGGTTGTGTGGAATGCTACAAGTCCCATTTGAGTTGCGCGGCACAATAAACAACTAAAATCAAGTTTTGTAGCCTCCACTAAATAATGAATAATGAATAATAAATAATAAATAATAAATAATAAATGATAAATAATAAATAATAAATAATAAATAATAAATTATATATAATAAATAACAAATGATAGATAATAAATAATAAATCATAAATCATAAATAATAAATAATAAATAATAAATTATATATAATAAATAATAAATAATAGATAATAAATAATAAATAATAAATAATAAATAATAAATAATAAATAATAAATAATAAATAATAAATAATAAATAATAAATAATAAATAATAAATAATAAATAATAAATAATAAATAATAAATAATAAATAATAAATAATAAATAATAAATAATAAATAATAAATAATAAATAATAAATAATAAATAATAAATAATAAATAATAAATAATAAATAATAAATAATAAATAATAAATAATAAATAATAAATAATAAATAATAAATAATAAATAATAAATAATAAATAATAAATAATAAATAATAAATAATAAATAATAAATAATAAATAATAAATAATAAATAATAAATAATAAATAATAAATAATAAATAATAAATAATAAATAATAAATAATAAATAATAAATAATAAATAATAAATAATAAATAATAAATAATAAATAATAAATAATAAATAATAAATAATAAATAATAAATAATAAATAATAAATAATAAATAATAAATAATAAATAATAAATAATAAATAATAAATAATAAATAATAAATAATAAATAATAAATAATAAATAATAAATAATAAATAATAAATAATAAATAATAAATAATAAATAATAAATAATAAATAATAAATAATAAATAATAAATAATAAATAATAAATAATAAATAATAAATAATAAATAATAAATAATAAATAATAAATAATAAATAATAAATAATAAATAATAAATAATAAATAATAAATAATAAATAATAAATAATAAATAATAAATAATAAATAATAAATAATAAATAATAAATAATAAATAATAAATAATAAATAATAAATAATAAATAATAAATAATAAATAATAAATAATAAATAATAAATAATAAATAATAAATAATAAATAATAAATAATAAATAATAAATAATAAATAATAAATAATAAATAATAAATAATAAATAATAAATAATAAATAATAAATAATAAATAATAAATAATAAATAATAAATAATAAATAATAAATAAAAATAAATAATAAATAAAAATAAATAATAAATTATAAATTATAAATTATATGAAGTAGTGTATGGGACCCCACGCGTTGAGGGGCCTTGAAAAACTCCCACAGGTTGTGTGGGGTCCTACACAACTCCCACAGGTTGTGTGGGGCCCTACACAACTCCAACAGGCCGTGTGGGGCCCTACAAGACTCTCACAGGTTATTTGGGGCCCTACACAACTCCCACAGGCCGTGTGGGGCCCTACACGGCTCCCACACAACTGGAGCGGTGAATTTAACATTGCCCATATTTTAATGCTCTTTGAACATTTTTTGATCTTTTTTGATAGCTGGAATTACCCAATAAAATGAAATAGAAAGGAAAATAAAAGGATTCAAAGGTCCAAAGAGAAACTTGATTCTTTTGATTCTATGTGTTTTTTGAGGGAATTGCTTAAGGTGAAAGGATACATCAAAAAATATGAAAAGAATATTAGAAGACTGTGAATGTTTTCCATAATTTACAGGGAAATTCTTTAATGTTTTTTTCTCTATCTACCAAGCAAAAAAAACAATTTTCTGTGTTGGAAACTCTTCCATTCTTTTTTCAGCTCCTCAAAATTCTCCCCATCCTAGAGGCCTAGGAAGGGTACCCCTGGGGCGTTCAAGTCCCCAGTTCATGCGTTAAATACCTCCTCTTTGGGCTTTGTGCCTGATTTCTTATGGCTGAGCATACACAGACGGATCCTTGCCATGATTTCTATCAATTCACTCACTCATGATCATTTCTCAACTCATCTCATGATCTCAACCTTCCAATCAATAAACCCCAACTCCATCCTCAGCTGATTTTCCTCCTCAAACCTGTTCATCCTTCATCCTTTGTTCCGTCTTGCTCAATCCATCCTTCCAAACATGATTGCATTGCAGAAAGTCCCCCATTGCGCCAGAGCTAAATCATGCTCTTGCTTGACAACCACCACCACCCCATCACCCCTATGACTACAAAAATCAATCATAATCATCATCAGACCATCCCATGCAATTGCTGTCCCCAGAAAACCTCATCCTCCATCCCCCCTTTTGTTGATGAGACCGCTTCCTGGTGTCACAGTTGCTTGCGGTCATTGAAAGTTGTTGTGGCCATTTGAAAACTTGCCAACACCCATCAGAAAATGGCTGCTGACGCTCATCTCCACCGCCGGGATGTTTCCTTTTATTTTTCTTTCAAATTTTCTTTTTGCTTCTTAATTTTTCTTTATATAATTTTTGATTCAAATACCAAATGTTTGTTTTCTTTCTCTTAACTTTCATAAAAAAAAGAAATTCTTCTCTCAATTGTTTTATCCCATTGTAAAAAGTTTCCAGGTTCTCTTTCCCATAAAAGGAGGGGCTCTCCCCTGCCTCTTGCCTCATCATAGAGGAATCATCAATGAATTTATTCATCCATCAATTTGAGAAATAAATAATATGTGGGGCCCTACCCCTTTATCTGAGCATCTCATCAAGGGTATATCTATGATTTCCCTTTGATCCTTGAGCCTCCATAATCAAATTCTTGATCTGCCCCTCTGTGTCCTTGTCTGTATCAACAAACAATAGCCTTGCTAGTTGAAGAAGAATTCATTTGGTTGGATTCTTGAGTGTTTTATACCACTAATTGATCCCTTTTTTCTCTGACCATCCTGGTCCAAATCATTCTTTGATCATCCTTCTGGAACCAGTCACGTTTGACTGAGAGGTTTTACTTAAGATTGAAACCTGGAGTGTTAAACCTCCCTTATTTTATTCAAAATTGAATTTTTTGCCACACTACTCTTGATTACCTTGAGAAGTGCTGGGTTATTCTTTCTTGAATGAGTTGCCCCTTGCTTCTAGATCTTCATAAAAAAATCAATTTTTCTTGTACAGCCACCCAAAGTTATCTTGTAACCTTCAAGCGCTTGATTGCGGAGGGTTGGGCAGGTTAATTGAGAACCTGGGGGTTGGTTGGAATTGAGTTTATCTTTCCTAATCTTCTGCTGATGACCAGAACTATTAGCTGGTGGGTGTTGTTACTTAAAACTGCCTTGTTCTATTGAAAACTGAACAAATTTTAACTTATTTTTTTCAAGTCTTTTCCCACATCATCTTGCCTCAGATTGTGTTTGTTCCATCACTACCAATGACCATCAAATCGATCCCTTTCCATTTTTTCCTTATTCACAAGGTTTGGTACCTTCCTCCCGGTTACATTTAAATATTTTTGTAACACTCAGGAGGGCAGCCTAAAAAGCACCCTTTCCCCTCCAAAGAACTTCATACGGCTCAGGACCCTTTGGAGTCTAACATTTGGTCCCCCAGGCTGGGATTGAAACAGCAACCTTGAGATTTAAAGTCCCAATACATTTGGAATCAACTTCAAAATCAAACCCTTTTACTTTTATTTCTATTTTTCTTTTTGCTTAGATTTGACCCGTGGAGGCAAATTATCCTAGACTAAGTCATCCCAATTGTGCACTGCTTGGGCAAGATTCTTGTTGTCTTTTCTGTGAAACCCTACTCCTGCCACACTTGTGAGCCAATTTGGAATTCTGCTCTCTGGATCGTCTATGAACTCTTCTATTTGAGATGGCATCTTTTGGTACTCCCACCACCTTTGCTCAACCTAGCATGGTCAAAATCAAACATCAGAACAAGAAACTATGTTTCAATGGGATAAATGTTGAACAGTTCATGGACTCTTAAGAAATGGCTGCTGAAGTGTATGGGGAAAGTGAATACAATATTGCCTACAAGTTACAATTCTTTATCTCCTCTGATGAAGTCATGCAATTAATAGAGTTGTTTGATGGATTCAAATCCCACAACTGGACTCTTCTAAGGGAGGCAATGCTGGCATATTGGGGTAAAATAGATGTAGCTTGATTTACTTTGCAGGAATTGGATGATCTTGTCTCTCAATGGAACTCAAATGGTGGTGTCTCTTCAGCCTCTTGCTATCAGTCTTTTAGGAATTCATGGGACCCAATCCAAAATTATCTTATTTGAAAAAATCACATCAATATGGTGGACAAAGTTGCAGCGCAATTTTACCAATCTTTTTCACTAGCAGTGCAGGAAAGGATTAGGGATGAATTGGTAAAGTCTGGATCAATGATCACCACCAGGGATAATCAATTCAAGCTCCCTGTTTTCCTTGTCCTTAGGGGTACTGTAGATGAAGTTATGAGAGGTCAAACTGCTTTAACCTTTGAAAAACCTAGAACCACTGAACCAGTCCATGCTCCTTCTTTCAAAGAATCTAACAAAATCATGAATAAGATGAAGGCGAATTGCAGGCCAAAACCTAATCCTCAGTCCAACAAGGAAACAACCACTATCAATGAGATCACTAAGATACTCCAAGCTTTTGAGAACAAAATTGATCAAAATATTTCTTCTCTTGCTAATCCCAAACCTTCTAACTCTGTTCCTAAATCCACTCTGGTCTGTTACTACTGTCATAGGGAAGGCCATGGAACTGGAAAATTCCCTGAAATCCAGAAGGATAAAGAGGAAAAGTTGGTGGAGCAGAAGGGGAAAAATTTCTTTCTTCCAAACGGTGCTTTTATCCCTTTTGATTCATCTTGCCCTACTATTTATCTGGTGCCCTCTTATCAGCCACCACCTCCTAAGAAGGCATCCTTGGCTTCTTTCAATTTACAATCATCCTGTGGTACCCTTCAACCTTGGTATCCTCCAGCCATCTCCTCCTCCAGTCTTGCTGGGGCTTCTAAATCCAATCCAGCTAGGAAAAGACAAAGGCTCCTTCTTTGCCAACTTCAATTTTTTGAAAACTGTTTAAACGTCAATCCTCACCTGAGACTCCTTCCTCTGATGTAGAAGACATGGATGTGGAAAAGTAACCACTCATGGAAAGGCTCCAAGATCACTCTGATCCTCCTCTTTCATCTAAATCACCTCAAACTTCTGATCCCATCTTAGTTCCTGCTTCACCTGAACTTCCTCCCTCCAACCAGCCCAAACTTTGGTTTGAAAGGGGAATTTCAAAGGAGCACCCCAATTTTGTGGAAGGGGAATTGAAGAAAATTTTGGATCCCAAAATTACTGATCTATCTGTGGCTGAACTACTGTCAATCTCTCCATTTGTTGCTGAAGGAATGAAGAAATGGGTCTCTTGTCAATGTGTGGAGATTGGTACTGAAAAATCAAAGTTCTCCTCTGGCACTTTGATGGAGGACTCTGGTGGAACAAATTGCCCCTCAGAGCCCAACCTTTACTCCTTTCCTATTGGTTTTCTCCCCTTTTTTCTTGGTTATTGAGCTAAAAATGTTTCTACTCTTGTGGATTCTGGATCTCAGCTCAACTTAATTTTGGATGCTATGGCCTGCAAACTAAAACTCAGTCCTAGGGCTGGCTTCAATTCTGCAGTTTATGGGATAGGAAATAAATCTTGTGAATTGGTTGGTATTTCTGAAGATGTCCCAGTTAGAATTGGACAAAATATTTTTAGAAATTGTCATTTTTGAATCACACCTTTTGAAGGCCCTATGATCTTGGGTTTACCCTTCTAAATGAATTTTGGTGCTGCCCCAATGTTTTTGGATCAAGTTGGGGAGATAATTCTCCTCCCTTATACTGATGGTAGAAAAATTGAAGTTACTCTTTGTTCTTTAGATTCTGGTCTTTGGGAAAGAGATTTCCCTGGTCATCCTCCTAAGTTTTCTTTAAAGGGGAAACAGAAGAATAATTCAAATTCCTCTCATTTTTTATGGGAATAGTTGATCCTGCTGATAGTTGTAGTGCTTCTCAGTCTCAGACTTCAACTCAAGTATCAAATCTCATCCCTGAAGATTGTTTCTTTTTTTTCTCATCATTCTCTTCTGATCTGGAAAGCATTAAAACACAAAATAATGTGAAAATAGAAATTTCCAAAAATCTTTCTTCTCTCTCTGGGTCTGTTGTGTCTTCTTTTCCTTGTAATATTAGGTCTGATCAATCCTCCTTCAGCTCTTGATTGAATCTCCACCATGATTATAAACTAGATCCCAATCTCAATTCTATTCTTAATGGCTTTGGTATGGAGGAATATGGGCTTCAGTGGAGGCAATCTGTGGTAGAGGTAAGTCCTCCAAATTGTGCACTGCTGGGGAATTTTCTACCATGATTTTTTAAACCCTACCTAGTGCCACAAAGGTGAGAAAAGTATCATCTCCTGGTTATCCCTTTATGGAAAAGGCTCCCTTTGAGGACATTGTGGAAAATTGGACATGGAAGATGTTGGAACTTGGCCTCAGCTTTAGTGGTCAAGTCTCTCTGGTCAATGATTGGAGGAAGCAAGAACTGCTCTCTTTTGCTGCCAAATATAAACCAGTTTCAAAAAAGGTCTAACCAGTCAACCAGCTTATGCCTCTCAACCTCAATCCTCCTCTCATGGGTCCTCTATTATCTTGCAATCCTTACTGTGGGTTATCCTGATATCTGACTGATCCCTTTGTGCCTAATGCTTGTGTAACTGAAGAAAGTCTGAAGTGGTCAACTTTGGTCTAGATGGATGGCTTCTTCCTGATGAGTTTAATTTGATCAAAAATTTCTTATGCCTAAGAGAAAAATCTATTTCTTTCTGTGAAGAAGAGAGAGGTCTCTTGAAAGAATACTATGGTCTTCCTTATATCATCCCTGTAGTTGAACATGATCCTTGTAAAAAGAAAAATATCCCAATCCCTGCTGCTCAAGTCAAAAAATTAATCAATTTGGTCTGTGAACAGGTTTTTACTGTTCTATATGAACAGTCAACTTCTAGTTTTTCCAGCCCTGTCTTCTGTGTCCTCAAGATTAATGTTACAATTAGAATAGTTCATGATCTTCAACCTCTTAAACAATTTACTATTAAAGAATCTGGTGTTCCTCCTGCCACTGAAGTATTTGTTGAATCTTTCTATGGGAGGGCTTGCTATGGTCTGGGGGACATTATGGGTGGCTATGAAAAACAATAATTACATACTATCTCTTGCCATCTCACTAATTTTGATACACCTCTTGGTTGATTTCAACTTACTCAATTACCTCAAGGTGCCACTAATTTTGTTGCAGTATATCAGGCTCAGATGATGTGGATCCTCCAGGATGAAATCCCTGATCCCTCTGGTATCTTTATTGACAATGGCAGAATTAAAGATCCAGTTTCTGACTATGATAATGAGCTCTTAACCTGAAACTCAGGAATTCCTTGATTCATCTGAGAATACACTACTAGTTTTGAAAGGATTCTGTTTCAAATCAAGGAATCTGGCCTTACTGTCTCTGGATCCAAATTGGCTGCTTGTGTCCCTGCTCTGGAAATTGTTTGTCATATGGTCTGCAAGGATGGAAGAAGGATGGCACCTACAAAATTCAATAAGATCATCTATTGACCCACCCCAATCAATCCCACTGAAGTTGGAGGTTTTCTAGGTGTTGTAACTTATTTTTGAATCTTTATGTTACCTTTATCTGAAATGTGTGCCCCCTTGCATTGTCTAACCAGGAAAGATACTGAATGGATTTGGACCCAAGAGTGTGAACATTTGTTTCAGCTGCTTAAAATTATTTTTTGTAAAGACATAGTTTTGAAAAAGATTGCTAATGGACCTGGAGCTGGAAATATCAAGCTTGCTGTAAATTCTATTTATCAATCTGTTGGTGCTGTTCTCACTCAGGAAGATGAAAATGGCTGGGAAAATCCTGCTCTCTATGAATCTTTGATATTTTCAGATGTAGAATCCAGATACTCTCAAATAAAACTGGAACTCTGCAGTTTGGCTCAAATGATCAATAATCTTGAAACTATCCTCTGGGTTCAACATTTAAAATTAAAAGTTGACACTCAATCAATCATTGAAATGATCAGTGCTCCCAGCCTCCCTAATGCTCCTATGACTTTTTGGTGGCCTTTATCCAGCTTTTCTCTTTTGATATTGTTCAAAGGCATGGAAAATCTTTCACCATGCGTGATTGTTTATCCTGGTGTCCTCTTGGTGATGAAAAATCTGATGTTGGAATATATTTTGATGAGGAAGAAACTTTAATTCAAAAGGTTTTTCCTTCTCCTCTCAGGATTATTCTGTCTTCCAGAAAGGTTTCTGGCTTAAACTAGAACAGTACCTTTTAACTCTCCAAAAATCTCCTGATCTCTCTGCTAAATAATTTTGATCCCTTATAAGAAAGTCATCTACTTTCTTTTTAAAAGGCTCCAGGCTTATGAAAAGAGGAAACCCTTGTGCTGTTATTGTTGTTACTATCCCTTCTAAACAAGATTCTATCCTCAAAAGTATCCATGAAGTTCTTGGTCATAGTGGGGACACCAAAAATTATCAACAATTTTCCAAACAATTCTGGTGGAAATCTCTGAAGAAATCTGTCTCTAAATGGTGCAAGAGTTGTGAATTTTGTCAAAAACAAGATCTTAGGCCTCCAGCCAAAATAGGTTATCCTCCTGGGGAGTCCACAGTCTTTGGAAGGATTGTTATGGATGTGATTCACATGAAGGAAGGTGGTGCTAAGTACCTCATTGTGGCTAGAGGTGATTTTTCTGGATGGGTTGAAGCAAAATTTTGTAAGAATCTTAGCTTGGAATCAGTGGAAGCCTTCCCCTATGAGACTTGGACAATGCATTAAGGCTTGGCCCAATCACACTCTACTGAAGGTGGCTCTGAATTTGGTGGCAACATTGCTGAAATGATCCAATCTCTTCCTGTAAAACATACATTTACTAATCCTTATTATACTGAAGTTCAAGGGATGGTGGAACAAGGCCATGCTCCTTTGAAGGCTGAAATTGTTAAAATAGCTGGTGAAAGTGGCAAGAATTGTTGCAAATTCCTTCATCTTGTTCTATTCTCTGATTCAATCTCAACCAAAAGGACCACTGGCTACTCACTTTATGAAATCATCTCTGGTGAATGAGAAGTTCTTCCTTTGGATCTGGATCTGGAATCCTTCTTGGACATTTCATGGGCAGAGGTTTCCTCAACCACTGATCTATTAGTTGATAAATCCAAGAAACTGGAACAAACTAAAGATGTTTGTGATGAAGCTTATCAGACAATGATGGAATCAAGATAAAAATTGGTCCATTATTGGGAACATAAGCACTTAAATAAAATCAGGTATCCCTTAAATCCTGGTGATCTAGTTTTAGCTTATAATCAATCCTTGGAGACTCAGTGGGGAAAGCTTTTGTAAAATTTCTGGAATTTTTCTTATTGATGGTTTGCCAAATTAGAGGTGGGTCTTATGTTTTGGAAGGTCTGGATGGTACTCAGTTGTCCAGAATGTTCTCTGCTGATCAATTCAAAAAGTTTCATTGTTGCCATGGCAACTTTTCTAGAATTAAGTCCTCCCAATTGCACACCAATGGGGTCATTTGCTGCATTTTATTGTAAACCTCTACTGTATGCCACGTATGTGAGAACCTGGGATTCCTTCTTTTTTTATCTCTGCAGCTTCTAGGGATCTTTTGGAAGGATCAAGATATTTTTTTCAACTTTTTAATCACTCTCAAGATCAAGAAATGGCCACTCTTCTGTTTCAATTTTCTTGGTATTTCTTCTTTTCTTGAAATCTTCAAACTCAAGATGCAGACTGGGGACAGTTTTTCAGTTGGGGAGAGATTTTGTGACCAATTTGGGACACCTCATGTAAGAGGGAAATTCTTTAATTTTATTTTTCTCTATCTATCAAGCAAAACAAAAAAAAAAATTGGGTTGGAAACTCTTCCATTCTTTTTTCTGTTCCTCCAGCTTCCCCCTGTCCTAGCAGTCTAGGAAGGGTACCCCTGTGGTGTTCAAGTAACCAGTTCATGTGTTCAATCCCTTGTCTTTGGTAACCCTGGGGTGTTCAAGTCCCCAGTTCATGCGTTCAATACCTTGTCTTTGGGCTTGGAGCCCGATTTCTTTTGGCCAAGCGCACGCAGACGGATCCTTGCCATGATATCTACTGATTGACTCACTCATGATGACTTCCCAACTCATTTCATGATCTCAGCCTTCCAAGCAATCAATACCAACTCCATCCTCAACTGATTTTCCTACTCAAACTGGCTCATCCATCATCCTTTGTTCTGTCTTGCTCAATCCATCCTTCCAACCATGCTTGCATTGCAGCACATCCTCGATTGCTCCAGAGCTAAATCATACTCTTTCTTGAAAACCACCACAACCACCCCATAACCACCATGACTAAAACAACCAATCATCATCATCATCAGACAATCCCATGCAATCACTATCACCAGCTCTCCACTCACCCCAGCAAAACTCATCCTCCATCCCCCCCTTGCATCACAGTTGCTTTGGGTCTTCAACAGTCATTGTGGCCATTTGAAAACTTGCAGATGCCCATCAGCAACTGGCTGCGGCTGGGATGTTTCCTTTTTTTTGTCTCAAATTTTATTTTTACTTCTTCATTTTTCTTTATGTAATTTTTCATTCAAATACCAAATGTGGGTTTTCTTTCACATGACAGTCATAAGAAGAAAAAAAAAACCTCTCTTATTTTTTTTATCCCATTTTAAATATTTTACAGGGTCTCTTTCCAACAAAAGGAGGTGCTCTCCCCTGCCTTTTGCCTCATCATAGAGGAATCATCAATGAATTCATTCATCCATCACTTTGAGAAATAAATAATCTGTGGGGCACTACCCCTTTATCTGAGCATCTCATCCAGGGTATATCTATGATTGACATTTGATCCTTGAGCCTCCATAATCAAATGCTTGATCTGCCCCTCTGTGGCTTTATCCATATCACAAACCAATAGCCTTGCTGGTTGAAGAAGAATTCATTTGGTTGGATTCTTGAGTGTGTTATACCACTACTTGATCCCTTTTTCTTACCATCCTGGTCCCAATTATTATTTTATTATCCTTCTGGAACAAGTAAAATTTGACTGAGAGTTTTTCTATAAGCTTGAAACCTGGAGTGTTAAACCTCCCTTATTTTCTTTGAAATTGAATTTTTTGCCATGCTTCTCTTGAGTCCCTTGAGAAGTGTTGAGTTATTCTTTTTCAAATTAGTTATTTCCTTGCTTCTAGAGCTTCAGAAAACAAATTAATTTGATGTGTACGGCAACCCACAGTTATCTGGTACCATTCAAGGACTTGATTGCGGAGAGTTGGGAATGTTCATTGAGAACCTGGAGGTTGGTTGGGATTGATTTGGTATTTCCTAATCTTCTGCTGATGACCAGAGTTATCAGATTGTGGGTGTTGTTACTTAAAACTGTCTTTTTCTATTGAAATCTGAAAAAATTAACTTATTTTGTTAAAGTCTTTTCCCAAATTATCTTTCCTCAGATAGTGTTTGTTCCATTGCTACCAATTACCATCAAATCTATCCCTTTCAATTTATTCCTTATTCACAAGGTTCTGGACCTTCCTCCCAGTTACATTTAAATATTTTTGTAACACTCAGGAGGGCAGCCTAAAAAGCACCTTTTCCCCTCCACAGAAATGCCTACAGCTCAGCACCATTAGGAGCCTTATACCGTTTGCAACCAATTTTGGGTCCCAAATTGCACCACACGTCCCCTTTTAGGCAGTGAACAGGGGTCTCAAGGTTGTGAATTTAAAATTGCCCTATTTCTTGATCAAAACAAAAAATGAATCACTGGTTTCAAGTTAAAGAAAATAAAATCTTGGAAAAAAATGAATAAGCATGAAACCAGCCATTTAACTTTTTGAAAATTGTTACTCTCATATGCGCTATTGTTATCATATGAGATGGTTTTATTTGAAATTGAACACATAGTTTCTTAACGGCTATCAACTTTCATAGAATAAAAACTTGATGAGATGGAAGTCAAAATATGGTTTAAAAACAGGAATTGTGAAGTAAAGAATGGATCAAGCCTAATAGAGAAGTACAATACATGAGAAAGAGATGATATTAGTTTGGATTCAAGGGGAAGATAAAAAATTCAAAATGATAAAAATGATATAAAATAGTTGAAGAGCGTGGGGAAACAGAATTAACTCCACTTTTCCTTACCTATCCCCTCATTGGTTTTTGAATTGTAGTGAATTTTTTGGATATTTGTTGAGATTCAGGGCACAGGAAAAGATATATGATTTTAAAATTTGCCTCTGGAATGGTATGATAGGGAAAAAAATAATATACATTGGGGTGGTGGAGCTCAGAAAGAGGAGAAAATGAAATAATGAAGAATTAATGGCCTTTTGGTAATTTTTTGATTGGAATTTCCAATTTCGTAATGTTCAATTCATGGCTTATTGAGCCTTGGAAATTGTTCAAATTGGGCCATGTGGCACGCCACAGGGTCTAATCCATGCCGTGTATGACGCCCCACGGCTCAAAGAGTCGCGCATCCCACCCAGCCTGGTCCAACAGCTTGTTGGATTCCACACAACTACATTCAAGTTGTTTGTGGTTGTACACCGCTCAAATGTAGTTGTGTGGCATCCAACAGGCCACCAGACTGCGGTGAGCCAAAAAAAAATGAATGAAAGGGCACTAACATAACCCATGAATCAAATAAACCTTCAAAAAAACAGGAATCAACCAAAAAATCAAAGAAATCAAAAAATGTTGATTTTTTTGGTTAAAAAAAAAAACAAACAAATAAATAGATAGATAAAAAAACAAAAAAAACTGGGACTATCCTGGTCTAGCCCTAGAGTGAAAAGACCCAAAAAAACACAAGTAACTGGATTAGCCCTAAACTAAAAACACCAAAAAAAAGAAGTAACCTGACAAGCCCTAAAGTTAAAACACCAAAAAAAGACAAGTAACATGACAAGCCCTAAAGTAAAAACACCAAAAAAAAGAAAAGTAACTTGACAAGCCCTAAAGTCAAAAAAAAACCAGTTCAACTTGTGTTAAGCTGATCCCATCATAAGGAGTAAAAATACTCCTTATGATGGAACCAGCCCAACACAAGTTGAACTGACTTAACATTAAACTCTCATTCAAAACACTCAATATAATGATTTTAACTCAAAACACTCAAAAAAATGATGTTCAACATGTGATAACCCTTTATATTAATAGAACTTAATAGCTGCATTAGAATTAAAATTTATATGAAACCCAATTATCAAATGAAGTCAAAGTCTATAATCTCTATAATCTAGAATAAATTTGAAGTTTATGTTTGAGATGATCAACCCAACCAGAGGCTTTTTTACAAATCAAGGAACATGGTTTTGCTAAAATGGGCGGGATTGGAGTCATTTCTGCCTTCATTACTTATAGTACTCAGTGGTTAATTTTTACAAAGGAAATGAACATTGGATCTGATTGATCAGTAACACCATTTTTCATTGGAGTATAAGTATCAAATGACTCCAATGAAATGAAAAATATAGGTATGGAATATGTGTCTGCTATGATTTGACCCATATATAATTCAGCCAGCAATTTTGAGGAGGGAATCTTTTCATTGATGTCCTCAAAATCAAGTCTTTGTTTAATATATTCTACCTCCTTTGAAACACCAAGCATCTTAATTTAGGATGCTTTATGTTCCTCAAATGTTTGTATAATTTCTTTTCTCACTTTAAACCAACCGTTTTCTTCATAACCAAGATATTTAGCAATGACTCTAAATAAGCAATTCCCATCTCCAATTGGATCCCAAACCTCACTCAAGAAATTATGGAATTTCATGAGTATTTGATTGAGGTATCTCACGTTTGGTTCCTATCATCAAAAATAACTTAGTATTCATTTTTTAATAAGATAAATGAAATGAATACACACCAAAGATGAGCTTCTGGTTGAGATTTTCTGCACTTTCTCTTCCTCTGAAGAGGATTCTGATTCCAAATTAAGTGATCCCAAATCACTTTCAGTCTCTTCCTCTGAACTATGAAATTCAGATTCAGATTCTGCGAACTTTGACTAAAAATTCATCATTAGTTATTAACTAAGTTCATTAAACCAAAAAAATGAACATATCCCAAAAGAAAAGACTAACAATGTTTTGTCTTTTCTTATTTGGAGCCCTTCTAGTCCTTTTTTCCCCCTTGAGTTGTTTTTCAACATGCTCAAACCAAGATTTTTCTTGCCACATATCTGTCAATTTTGGCTGGCCCCTACTTGATTGTAAGACCTTAGGTTCAAGTCTTGGCTTCAATCAATATTTTGTAATCTTTTGAATGATATACTTCAATAGGCAAATTTGGTCATGATGTGGAGATTCCAAGATCATTGCATTCACGTTTTCACAAAACTGAGGAATGCTTAGCATTTCATCAACATTGAACTTGAAAAATTCAAAAGCATCAACCATTATTGAATTAGGAATCATTAATTGAAAAGCATTAATCAAAAAGCATTAATCAAAGATCATTAATCAAAAAGCATTAATCACCAATCATTAATCAAAAAGCATTAATCACATAGTGATTTGAACAATCCAACTTGAACAATCCAACTTAAGCCAACTTACAGAGCTAGAAATGCAAGGGTCATAGTCCAACCTCCACTGGGGATGAAAATCTTTGGGTACCATGGATCCTCTGAATGATAGAAAGTCACCTATTTGGTGGGAAAAGGGCAAACCAATAGTCTTGGAATGTGACTTGGTCCACAATTTGCCATCATGATCACATTTGAACTTCTCAAATTTTTCCCTAACAAGCTGAATTGCCTCTAAAGAAAACTTTTAACCCAATGGTAACAGTTCAGATGGAATAACTGTCCCTAACTTAATTCAAGAGTTATAAAGTGATGCATGAACTGATTTCATTTGATTCAAAACTTTTCTGTCAAGGCTTTTCCAAAAATCCAACATGTTTACCTAAGAGTTTGAAAGGAATTGTTTGAGATTTGCATCGGCCCCTTCAACCCAAGATGTTTTTTTTTCCAAAATTGGGATTTAATACAAGTCCACGCTGTTAAAAAGGTCTCTTTGATAGGTAAAATGTTATTTTCCATATACTTGAGTACATCCTGATGATCTTTCAAGAAACACTATGCAAGTCAAAAGTTCAGAACCCAAAACTAGGAAGAATGAGAAGCAGTAATTTGGACCTCCTCTGAGTTCCGCATCATTGACCTCTGCCTCCTCATTCTTTGAGGCCCCATAATTTGCCCACAGAGTCATAAAGCCTTTCCATCCTTCAATATCATTAACAAAGAACGTGTTACCGTTTTCTTTTATGTTTTTAGAAAAGTGCCAAGTGCAACATTGTCTTGATGACTCAGAGAAACTAGATTCAATAGCACAAATCAGAGCCTTTTCACAGTCTGTCACAAAGACTTTTGGAAGTCTCTCAGGATCATAAGCCAAATCCTTTAATGCATTTACAGACCAACTTTAGAACTCAAACATTTCTTTTGTTATAAAAACAAGAGCTTTTGTGAAAGTTTTCCGATTGGCTGTCATTCCTACAACATGCAATAGTGTGGTTTTGTACTTATTTGTCTTATAAGTAAAATCCAACATAGAAATATGATGGAATTTTTTTGAAAGATTTACTGCCTCAGGATGTGCTAATTACTGGGCTTCAAAGTGACCCTCTCAACTGAACTTTGACCGGTTAATCCAGCTTGGTTCTTCAAGCTTTTCATAGAATACCTTCATAACACTTTTTCCCTTTAATTCTGCAACCATTACCTTCTGCTTAGTGTTAACAATTTTATAATCATCAATATAATCCCCTCCATCAATCTTTCTCAATTTCCTCTTAAGCTGCAATATATTGAGCCCATCATTCATGCCTTCTATTATATTTTCTAAGGCCACCCCCAAGATTCTCCTCAGTTGAGGATGCACAGAGGGATGTTCAGATGGTTGGTGGTTATGTTAGGTTTCTCTTTAGGAGAGTTGCCACAAGGGGTCTGCCTTTGTGAAACTTGCATGGATTACAAACTTGCACCCAAACTTCCTTGTGTGAGTTTTTCTTGACTATTTGGTAAGAAGTTGTCCTGAATAGGAACCATGGAAATCACAGGCCAAATCCACATATTTATCTTTCTTTGAGTTCAGAACTGTCAGAGAGTAACCATGCTTCATAGCCCATGTTTGACAATAGTTTTGTGCCTCTTCCATAGTAGGAAAAGTTCTCACAAGAAGTGGTGCAAGTGGATCTAGTAAACATTCATTTGTTAAGTCATAGTTTCAGTTAAATGCAACCCATTAGTTTCAATCAAATTAAACCCAGTAAAGACCTAAGTAACATAAAATGTTACTCACAAACAGAGGTTGCGTCCCACTGTGAAAAATTTTGTTCCTCAATTGTCACCATTGACAAGGATGCAATTGGGGCTTCCAATGCATCATTAGCCAAATACTTTTTTTTTCTTTTTCAAAAACTTTTTTGATGGCACTATCAATGTAGACCTTCCACGCAGCCATGTAAGAAGAAGGAGGGCTTGCAACTGTTCCCATGCAAAAAAATGCAACGGTATACTTCAGTATTCAATCCAACTTTCAATTGAACAAACAAATTTTGCTTACTTTTGAGTTGAGAAACAATTGTTTGCAGATTTTTATGTGATTTCAATTTTCACTTTACTTTCAATTTTGTTTCACTATAAAGTCACTTTGGAATCACTAGGGGTGGAACAACAGTCCCACAAAGTATGTGTTGATCCCAAGTTTGAGGGAACCCAAGTGTGGTCCAGGAGGTTCCCAAAATTCTGGAACAACTTCTGGGGGGTTGCGCACCCCCAACACAGTGGTTTTGAGCCATTTACGGGGGTACACAGCTCCAAATTGCTGTCTTTGAGGGGTAAACGGCTCCTCTACAATCCCCAGGGGGTTGCGCGTGTTTGGAATGGCCCCCACGGCTCATTTGAGCCATGTAGGGCCCTACACAACTCCCACACAACTGGATCTGTGAATTTAATATTACCCATATAAAAAATAATAATAAGATAGCATATATATTATAATAAAATAATATTACAAATAAAATACATTTTTTACAAATTTTCCTTTACTTCTCTTTGCGCTTCCTCCAAATTTTTGGTCAAGTCCTCTACCATAAACCTAAATTCATCCAAACCCTTGTTGTTTATCAAAGAAGACATCCTCCGCAACACCATTACTTGCATCACCAGGAGCCTTTCAAAGATCTCTTTGCACCTTGTAGTCCGAGCCCTCTTTGGCCAGGAATTCCATCCACCTTCCTCCAAGAGCTCCTCATTGGCTCTCTGCCTTTGTCCTCTTGATGAAAATTCTCCAACATTATCATTGAATTGTTTTGAATCAGTTTTGATGGGTGCTTCAACTTGCACCCAGTTCCCTCCATCTTGGCCTTCCATTCCACTACCTTCCATTCCACCCCATTACTCTATCTCCCATTACGTCCCATACCTTCCCTCTGTGCTTTCTCCTTCTCCTTCATCTCCTTCCCTCTGCTCCGTATAAACTTCCACTTCAGTTATCATCCCTTTCTCCCTTGCTTCTTCACCTACTGCCAATTCCTCAACTCACACTTTTCCTTGAACCTTGGGATTCATAGAGTTCACCTCAAATTTGGACGACAGTCCAATATATGGTGGTGGGGGCGGAGGCCTATTTGTAGTGTACCTTTTGAATTGTGGCAGTGCTATCAAGAAAAAAAATTATATTAGTTCCATTTCTTTGTATTTTATTTATTTTTAGTTCCTAAGTCTTAACTTTACCAGGATTTTGGACGCCTAAGAATTTGATTTCTGGCATTGGCTGTATATGGTAGTTCACTTGAGGCGCAGAACTTTGGCTTTGAACCTCACTGCAAGACGCTACAGGGATATCCAATATTGGTTTTCTATTTATTGGGAAAGTACAAGCAACCTTGCGCAGAGGAAATTGCCCGCATTTGCCTCGGAGACCTCTTGCTGCAGTACTAGGAACACATTTTTCATTTTGACAAATACATTGTTCACAACAATGGGATGACAATGATGACATTTTTAATTATAAATTTATTTGAGAGGCAAAGAAGTAGGATAACAAATATGGGTATAAAGTACTCACAACAAATTTTGGAATCAATGGTAAAATCATCTGAACGCTTGCAGGAGATTGGGTCTTTATACCCAGGCAAATGTCACACTTCAAAGTTAAGAATTATTGTCTCTCTCACTTTGACATATAATTTCATCATTACCATCTACCTCAGTCCATACGCGAGACACAAATAGAACCACAAAATCAATGGTGCCTTCTGCTTATCAACTCTGGCTCACATAACAACCTTCCATTCTTGGTGACTGACTCATTGCCTACTTGCAAACCTTGCAGTTAAATCTACTCCAGTCAAATATCCATTAAAGCTCCACTCTTTAACCCTGGGTATCAATAGCCCTTGTGTTCCCATTCCCAGTCATGCACTCTCACTAGCTCACACCCATTCTAGTTAGCCACACCAACTGTATAGCTTGCAATTGGACTAGTCCCTTACCCTGCATAAACTACATCCTCATATTTTCATTTTCTCTCACGTCACTCCTTCCTATCTCATCAGTTACGCCCTTGTATGCTCAGACTCTATTGCCTTGCATATACATTATGACCTCAGAAACATCTATACTGTTATTTCATTTCCCAATCTGTTTGTTTCATTCATTGCCTCATTGCCTCTTAACTGTAGTTGGCCATCCATCAGGTTGTATCTAGTCACTTTGGATTACCTTATAAAGGCTATGCCACTTTCCTGAAGATTGTCTCCTCAGTTAGTTAATTTCATACGTTCTTGCATTTTGCTAAATCCAGTAATCACATTTGGCTTGGATTTAGTTTCCTTTCCATTGGAACCATTCATTCCTCTCAATGTGTGTTGAGTTACCCACCATAATGTTGAACTTTGCAGTTAGCTTTCCTGCCTTGCACTCAGTCTCCTTTCCTCCCACAATCATCTAAGATTGCCCTATATTCCGTGCAGTGGTTGTGTGACAGCGCAGTTGGCTCAGCACCAGGTATGGTGGGAAACAAGGGAGAAAGGGGACTGGCTTGAAAACTGGGGATATCAAAAGAAAGCACTTTGGGAGGATACAGACAGGCATGGGAGACTCTTAGTAGGGTGCAGAGCGCGCCATGAGAAGGACAAACCAGATGGACATAATGGCAGGCAAGCATTTTTGAACTAAGGTTTTTCTTCCATAGGGTATTCTTCTTTTATTTTTTGGGCTGTAGTTGAGCTTTTATATAGGTTAGATCTAAGATGGAGGGCTTAAAAACTTGATCTCATCTCCAGGTTGTAGAGGGGATCATACCATCATACCACCGGGATTGGAGGGAAGAAAAGGACATCATCTCTCATCTCTCTCTCTCTCTTGATTGTTGGTTGAAGGGTGTGCTCTACTCCTTACAGATGCGTGGGACCAATAAATTCCAAAATTTAGGAAAACTCTGAGGGATATTCACCTCTTTCTTCCACAAAAATTATAAAATCCACTAGATCCATCATCAAAGATGGAACAATTCCCAAAAACACCTGGGACAAGATCATAAAAGGTTGCTGCCTCATTCAAAATCAGATACGGAAAGGGTAGGACAAGGTGACTCCCTGGGAAAGGTTACATGGCTACTCACTTTTATAATTATGGCCAGCAATTAGCTTAGGCAAATGAGCAGTATTTAAAGCAAAAGAAATGCTGGACAACTTGTGTGAATAATTGTTTGATGGGCTCTCACAAATGGGGAAAAACTTTGGATGATAAGGTTGATGAATTCAATTGAATGATTAATAGATGGATGGAAAACAGCAGAGATAAGAGCTCCTTAAGTACAAAATATTGGCCTCTTGTGAGCCCATGATACAACAAGCCAAAAGGGAAATTTTCCGCCCCAAATAAGCTCTACAGGCTCTACAGGCCTTGTTACTTGGTTTGGGCTACATCTGCCCACGTGGCATCAGTCCCTGTACCCTTATTACCAGCATATTCTGGTCCATTCTGGTGTTTCCACTGTTATGGGGCTGAACAAGCCCCTTTGCTGTTGAATCCCCTGGCTGTTTGTCCGTTACAACCAGCCCAGTTACTCTTATTTCCTTACTTACAGGCTGGTTGCATCATGCAGCCAGCCCCTGGCCCCACATATGGGCCAGGTGGGACCCAGGACTCACCTGGGTCCAGTCTCAACCTCACTTGGTGGGGTGTAACTGGTGGACATGCCCTCACCCCTCTTTCTCTCAAATCCCTGGTGGGGGAAGTCAAATCCCCTCTCCAGGGGCCCTGGGGGTTGATACCCCCAGGGAATTGTCAGAAATAGTGGACTGGGGGGTGGTCAGATCCCCTCAGCCCGTTGCTCCTCTGCCTTGGTAAAGGGGGGGGGGGGGGGGGGGGGAGAGCGCCCCTCTCAATGGTGGGGGGGGGGGGGTGGTCAATTCCCCCCCACCACCGGTTGCCTTGATGTGACCAGCCTGGCCATCTTTGTTGGTGGGAGGGTGATCAGATCCCCCCCACCGCCAATTGCTCTCCTTGTGGCCGGCCTTGCCATCCCCTGGGCAAGGGGGTGATGAAATCTCCCTGCCCTGACTGACCGCCTTGTTGCGGTTTGTTGCTGGCTGGTTCAACCCAGCCAGCCACCCCCCCCTCGCAATGGCAAGCAAGGGGAGGGGGAGGGAGCCAGGGAGCCTGGCCCTTGCTCCCGCCGCAGTGGCCGCTGTTTTCAACCGGCCCGGCCCGCGCGGCGTTGCACCACCTGGGATCCCTCGGCCTCCGCAACAGCCCCGTGCCGGCCATCAGGCCCTGCGTGGGACAAACCAAGAGATACAAGCGTCCCCAAGTGGGCTGCTGCAAGCGAAGCAGCCCAAAGCAGACCGCAGCATGGGCAGCAGCCCCAAGTGGGCTGCAGCACAGGCTACAACACCGGCGGCCGCCCCAATGGGCCTCCTCATGCCCAAAACCTGAGACAAACACACTTTGGCGGGCCAGCCTGTCTGGCCAAGTATGTCCAAAATGAACCTTGGGCCCAATTATGCCTATTCAAGCCCATCTGGCTGTATATGCCCATATCCCCCACTGGGCCCGTTAAGGCCCGTGTACAAATGAGCCTATTTCACGCGTTTGAAGGCCAGTTTCCCCAAATCAGTGACATCCACACAGGCCCGTATGGTCCATATGAGTGTCCAATGGGCCAGAGAGACCCATATGTGCTTCCCATTTGGATTAAACTTATAAGTAGCACATGCCTAAGTGCATACATATTTTAACACACCCCCTTAATCCAAAAGGGGTGAAATTTGCATATTAGTCACAAAGCCTTGATGCTTGTTTCTATCTAAAGCCTTAGTTAATATGTCTGCAATCATTGCTCCAGTGGGCATGTGCCTCAACACAATCTCCTTGCAGTTAACTGCATTGCAAATATATTTATAGTGAACATCAGTATGTTTTTTTCTTGAATGGAACACTTGTTTTTGCGCAAACGCAATGGCACTCTGGTTATCAGATTACAAAAAAGCAAACCCTTGTGGTTTATTTGTATCCTCTAAGACTTTTCTCAACCATTTTGCTTCCTGTGAAGCTGCTAAGTAAGCTCTATACTCAGCCTCTGTTGATGAAAGACTTATTGCCAACATCTTCTTGGACTTCCATGACACCAGATTCTTACCTAAGAAGAATACAAAACCACTTGCTGATTCCCTAGTGTTACCATCTGCCCAACTTGCATTGTAATCACCAACCAAATCAAAGTTTGCTGACTTTGTAAACAACAGTCCCAGACTGTGAGTTCCTTTAAGATACCTCATAACTCTCTTAAACGCTGATCAATGCCTCATGCTTGGCTTCTCTAAGTGTTGCAACAAGACACCAATTGCAAAAACAATATTGGGCCTTGTACACTGCCCCAAATAATTAAGCAATCCAATAGCTGACCTGTAGTCATTACCAGATTGAACAAACTCTAGATACTCCTCATCTGTAGACTTCTCTAAATGAATATTTGACTGCATGGGAGTACCAAACTCCTTTGCATCCTCTAAGCCATATTGCTTAAGAAGAGCTGCCACGTGATGGCGCTGGTCTAACTTAATACCATTCTTTCTCTTACTGACTTTCATTTCAGAACCTGTTGTGCCAGACCAAGATCTTTTATCTTGAATTCCTTTTTGAGTGTCTCCATGACTCTCTTTTACCATTTCCAATAATGCTAAGGTCCTCAACCCATAAAAACAAAATTTCATCCTTTCTTACAAAGAGACAAGGTTTGGCCTCACTCTTCTTGAAACCAATCTGTATCAGTTTCTCACTCATGGTATTATACCACAATCAAGCTGCTTGATTCAATCCATAAAGGGATCTACACAGCTTGAGGATATATTCCCCTTTATCTGCTGAAAGAAAACTTCTAACAAATATTTTCTTCATGGTTTCTGGTTTAGTCTCTACTGAACATTCACAAAAACTATCAGGGATTGACATATAAACAGTCTCCTCCTCTCCAAGTTTTGCATTCAAGTATGCCGTTACAAAGTCAGCTTGTCTGATTTCTTCTCCCAACTCCACTGCCAGAGAAATGATGTACCTGAAGGTCAAAAGCCTTCCAGTTGGTGAGAAAGTTTCTTGGTAATCAATACCCTCTCTCTGCTTGAAGCCCTTTGCAACGCATCTAGCTTTGAATCTTTTAAAAACTCCATTTGTGTCAAACTTCTTGTTTAACACCAATCCAGACCCAACAATGGTCTTTGATTTTGGAACGGAATCCCGCTTAACCACTTCAAAGACACTATTATTTTCTAGAGAATCAAATTCCTCAAAAATAGCACTCTTCCAGTTGGCTCTCTTATCAGAATCCATAGCTTGGCCAAAGCTATTTGGGTTAACCCTGTTACCCATTTCTGAACTCAACTCCAGGACTTCATTGAGCATACACTGTTCCTGAAATGTCTCTTCCTCCTATCCTGTGGCAGCATAATGGGACTTCCATTCCCCGTACCTATGAACTGGTACTCTAACCCTACCACTCCTTCTTACTGGAGGTGGAGGCTCATCAGGTTCCAAATTAATGGACTCCCCTGAAGCGGGCACTGAACCCTCTGGTGGCACGTCTGCCATCTCTTTGTCTTCTGGAACCACATGTTCCTCAGCCTTTGCTGGTGAAATAGGTGCTCATCCTATTTATTGCTGTGACTTATTCACAACAACATCTTCACTCCTTTTGAGTGGAAAGGTACTTTCATCAAATTTTACATCCCTACTACGGATAACCTTTCTTGTACCTGGACAATAGATCCTATATGATTTACTTCTTAAATCATAGGCTAGAAGTGCCCCTGTTCTGGCTCTAGGGTCTAATTTTCCAACCATCTCATTATGGTGGACACTATAATACACCAAGCAACCAATTTTTCTTAGGTGTGATGTTTTGGGGTATAACTTCCAAAACTGATAATGAGGACTCTTCCCATTGACACTTACAATGTTATGCAACAGACTTACTGTACATATCAACTCAGCCCATAGGAACTTTGGTAGAACAGATTGAGACATAATAGTTCTGACCTTTTCCAGTAAAGTCCTATTCATTCTCTCAACTATTCCATTATTTTATGGAGTACTTGGGGTAGTGACTATATGAATGATACCATAATCTTTCAATAAGCTCTTGAAATCTTTACTCACAAATCCACCACCTCCATTGGTGATAACCCTCTTGATCTCCTTCATTAGAACATTCTGTTTCCAGACTTTGAAGATTACAGAAACCTCATCTGTGGTCTGATCCTTAGATCAAATTGGTTTAACCCAAACATCATTAGTTGCAGTATCAACTAAATTGATTAAGTATCTTTCCCCACCAAGGGACTCCGGTGCAAATGGCCCTTCCAAATAAATGAAAATTACTTCTAGGAACATCAGTGCGGTCTCTTCTCTTTGAGAACACATTTCTAGTCTTAGCACCTAAGGTACAACTCTCACAGTTTCTGTCCTTTACCTTAGGCCACTTCAATTGTGGGCAACAGTGCTCAAAGGTGAGATTTTGAAAAAGCCTGAACACAAAAGCTTGTTCTGAACCTGTCCATTAAGAACAGTTCTCCCATTCATTTCAATAAAAAACTTATATTCTTTAAGATAAAAAATCTGGAAACCTTTTTTCCACAACACTCCAAGGGACACAAGGTTATAAGGCAACTCTGGTACATAGAAAACTTTCTCAAAAGAAATTTTGAAACCCAAGTGATTTGCAAGAATAACTTTTCCAATTCCTTTAATCTGAATTGTTCTGCCTTTCTGACCAATATTTAAAACTCCATCATAATCACTAAGATTTGAAAATAAATTTGTTTCAAAGAACATGTGATCTGTACAACCAGAATCAATCAAAACAAGAACATCCTCCTTCAGTCCTCCTAAAAGGAAAGAAGCTTTATAAGTCACTGATAAGTTCTCATCTTTGAGGTTAAGATTACTCACCTCATAATCAATCAAGTCTATTTCTTGATCCTCATCAATTTTTGCCTTCTTGTTGGGTCCTTCTTCCCCAACAACCATTTCCATTGGACCATCAAACACCACCATTGCAATTTTTTCAGTAGTGAGATTGAACTCCTTTTCATTCTCTTTGGACTTCTTCCTCTTCTTGGCCTCCTTGCAATCCTTAGCATAATGCCCCTTATTCTGACAATTATAGCATAAGACCTTGTACAAATCCTTTTTTGCCTTCTTGCAAGATTTTCCAGTCTTTCAAACAAGGGCTGTTCCAGAATCCCCCTTCATCTTGAACTGAAGATCATCCTTTTCAATCCTTTTCAGCAAATCCTCCTCCCCAGGAAGAGGATCAAATTGAGAAATAATTCTGACTAAAGAATAAACCTCTTTTGGTAGCTTCTGAAATATTAAAAGTGACAAACACTCAGGATCCGTGTTAAGTCCTGATGACTTAAACTTGGCTATGCTAGACCTAGCCTCTGCAAAAAACTGTTTACAATTCAAATATTGTAACTTAAAAACTTTATTGAAAGCTATGCCCTTCTGGTGAACAGAATCACCAGCATACTTGGACTTGAGCAACTTCCAAAGAATGCTGCCCCTCCTTCTCTCATCTTCCCTAAGAGTATTGGCAAACCATGTCACATGATACTCATCAAGATGCCTCAGGGTGAGATTATAAGACATTTTCTCCACTTCTGAACTGATTAAAGTGTCATCTGTATCCATTATCTCCCCACAACAGATGTTTTCCAGCTCACTATCAATAGGGACAGCCCAAGCATTATAATTCTGACTATTAAGAACTATCTTTGTGGAGCTAACATCAGGGATATAGGTGATATTCTTGGAAAAATTGAGGTCTTTGAGGTTCTCTAGAGTAAGGTATAAGGGTGTAGATGGCTTGGAAGTAATGATGATGTTGGTACTGATAATGTGTTATAATTATTGCCAGCAATTAGCTTAGGCAAATGAGAATTATTTAAAGCAAAAGAAATGCTGGACACCTTGTTTCAATAATTTTTTGATGGGCTGTCACAAATGGGGCAACATGTTGGATAATATTGTTGATGAATTTGATTGGATGATGAATAGATGGATGGAAAACAGCAGGGAGAAGAGCTCCTTAAGTACAAAAGATTTGCCTCTTGTGAGCCCATGATAAAACAAGCCAAAAGGTAAATTTTCCGCCCCAAAAGAGCTCTACAGGCTCTACAGGCCTTGTTACTTGGTTTGGGCTACATCAGCCCACATGGCATCAGTCCCTGTACCTTTATTACCAGCCTATTCTGGTCCATTCTGGTGTTTCCACCATGACGGGGCTGAACCAGGCCCTTTGCTTTTCAATCCCCTGGCTGTTTGTCCCTTAAAAAAAGCCCAGTTACTCTTATTTCCTTACTTATGGGCTGGTTTCCTCATGCAGCCAGCCCCTGGCCCCACATATGGGCCAGGTGGGACCCAGGACTCACCTGGGTCCGGTCTCAACCTCACTTGGTGGGGTGTAACCGGCAGACATGCCTCCCCCCCCTCTTTCTCTCAAATCCCTGGTGGGGGTGGTCAAATACCCTCACCAGGGGCCCTGGGGGTTGATACCCCCAGGGCATTGTCAGGAATAGTGGGCTGGGGGGTGGTCAGATCCCCTCAGCCTGTTGCTCCTCCCCCTTGGTAAAGGGGGGAGGAGAGCACCCCTCTTGATGGTGGGGGGGGGGTGGTTGATCCCCCCTTATCACCGGTTGCCTCAATGCAACCTGCTTGGCCATCTTTGTTGGTGGGAGGGTGATCAGATCCCCCCCACTGCCAGTTGCTCTCCTTGCAGCCGGCCTTGTCATCCGCTGGTCAAGGGGGTGATGAAATCCCCCCTGCCCTGACCAACCGCCTCATTGCGGTCGGTTGCTGGCCTGGTTCAACCCAGCCAGCCACCCCCTCCCCCTTCAAATGGCAAGCAAGGGGAGGGGGAGGGAGCCGGGGCCGCTGACCCTTGCTCCCTTGGCGGTGGCTGCCGTTCGCGACTGGCCGGGCCTGCGCGGCATTGCACGGCATGGGATCCCTTGGCTGCCACAACAGCCCTGCGTGGGCCAAACCAAGAGATACAAGCGGCCCCAAGCGGGCTGCGGCCCAGAGCGGGCTGCAACATGGGTGGCGGCCCCAATGGGCTGCCCAAGCCCAAAACCTGAGACAAACACACTTTGGCGGGCCAGCCTGTCTGGCCAAGTATGTCCAAAATAAACCTTGGGCCCAATTATGTCCATACAAGCCCATCTGGCTGTATTTGCCCATATCCCCCACTGGGCCCATTAGGGCCCATGTACTAATGAGCCTGTTTCTCGTGTTTTGAGGCCAGTTTCCCCAAAACATCCACACAGGCCCGTATGGTCTGTGTGAGTTTCCAATGGGCTGGACAGGCCCATATGTGCATCCCATTTGGATTACACTTATAAGTAGCACATGCATAAGTGCATAAGTATTTTAGCACTCACTCCCTCCATCATCTTTTCAACAATTAGGGAACCCATGGGTTTATTTACTAGCAAAAAGGAAGAAATCCCTGAAATCTGATCACAAATGTGGAGTAGGAATTCTTATAGGCTTCAAACCTCTTCTTCTTTCTTATTGAATTCTGAAAAAGTTAGATGCCTGATCTGAAAAAAACATTCCTGCTTTCTCAAGATGGATCACTCAAGCGAAAAATCACCCTGGTATCCAGAGGAATAATCAGAAAACCAATCTTCCACTGCAACAACAACCAAAGGCCCAACAATGGCTGAAGACAATTCAGACATACCTTCTACCTCCAAAACTGGGATGCCTTATCAGTATTCCCAATGTAGAGACTACAGAGACTCACAAGACTGTGACTCCAATTCCTCAGCCTCTGGGCAAGAAGCCAATGAACCCTCAGACTGTCACATAACCACCCCATGTACTATAGAGCAATCTTAGATGTTCATGAGCACAAATAAGAACTGAGTGCAAGGGACAATTCAAGATAGCAAGGCTTACTGAAAAGTGCAAACTTATTGTTGGTTAATCAACAAACAGCAAGAGGAGGGAAGCATTCCAGTGGAAAAAAAATAAAGCCAAGCCCAATGTGATGACTGGATTTAGAAATTGCAAGAAATTACATAATTAACCAATTGAGGAGACAATCTTCAGGCAGGCAATGCAGCCTTTATAAGGTAATCCAAAGGTGACTAGATGCAAACTGATAGATGCCCACCTACATTCAAGAAGCCTGAGGTAATTAATGACAAGAACCGGATGGGAAATTAAATAAAATTAAAGATGTTTCCAATTTTGTAGCATAGTTGCAAGACAAAGAATCTGAGATTACAAGAAATTATTGTATGGGACAGGAAGGAATGAAATGTGAGACAATGCAAATGTTAAGATACAGCTTATGCAGGGTAATGGACAAGTCCATTTTCAAACTATACAGTTGGTGTGGCTAACTAGGCATGGGTGCAAACTAGTGTGAGTGCCTGACCAAGAATGGAAGTACAAGGGCTGATGATACCCAGGGTGGAAGAGCGGAGCTCAAATGAATGGTTGACTGGAGTAGAGTTAAATTCAAGGTTTGCAAGTATATACTGAGTCATTTTCCATGATTAGAAGGTTTTTATGCAAGCCAGAGTTGGTAAGCAGAAGGCACCATTGAGGTTGTGATTTATTTTTGACCGCAGTAGGTTAAGGCTTTAGAAACTGAATAAAAATAAAAAAATGAACTCTTATAACTTTTTTCCTTATAGTATTGCCAAGATTTCAAAGATACACCACCAATATACCTCTGCCACACCACCATACATTTGAACTTTGGCCAAATTTCAGGCAACCCAAATGAATTCCAAGGTGCAAGGCAAAGCTCAAGATGAAGAGCAAGTCGGAACTGTAATTAAGGAGGCAAGAGAGGAACGGGTGTAGATAGAAGGAGAGATTGGAACAGAAAAAGGGGGAAAGATTGAAGAGATTGGAGGAAATGGAACGGAGGAAGGGGGAGAAAATTATGGAGGAACTGGGACAGAAGGAGATGGAGCGGAATGGAATGGGATGGAACTCAAAGGCAAGGGAAGCCAGGTGCAAGTTGTGGTACCATCTGAAGCTGATGCAAGACAATTGACTGGCAATTTTGGAGAAGGTTTTTTGCAAGACCAAAGGAAGAGAGCATATAAAGAGCTCTTGGAGGAATGTGGATGGAATGCCCCGCCAAAGAGGGCTTTTGCTGCAAATTTCAAATTAATATTCAAGAAAAATTTAGTCACTCAAGTACTAGTGTTTCAAAGAATCTCCACTTTAATAAATGACAAGGACTTGGATGAATTTAGGTCAATTTTAGCAGAGTTGACCAAAAATTGGGAAGAGGCAGAAAAAGGAACAAAGGAAAATCTGTCAATTTTTTATGTAATTTTATTTGTATTTTATTATTTTGTATTTCATTTTTATTTTATTTTATATTTTACATTTATTTTATTTTATATTTTATATTTATTTTATTTTATTATCATTATATATATATATATTTTGAATTTAAGGAATAGAATTTGCTTGTAATAAAGAAACTTTAAATTTCACAAGATTTCAAAAAGAAACAATTTTTAAGAAACTGAAAGGGGAAATTGGGTAAGATGGGAGAGATGATTAGATTTTTAGGATGGAATGGAATAAAAAATTTGGAATGGTATTGGATGGGATGGAATCAAGATTGGAAAGGTTTGCATGGAAGTCTCAAACCAAATTGGGAGAGTTGCAAAGGTGATGGGCTGGTTCCCCCAAGGTGCAATCTTTGTTGGACTGGAAGCCAGTCCATTTAAAGACGTATTGAAGTCTTCCTTTGCTTAATCTGGTATCCAGAATATGTCTTACTTCCCACTTTAGATGGTCTTGGACATTGACTGGTTCTGGAGGGGGATTAGTCTTGGCCAGGTAAAGGACTCAAGCTGGCTCTAGGAAAGACACATGAAAGACAGGGTGGATAACTTTCAATTTATCAGGTAAGGTAAGTTCAAAAGTGTTGGGAGAGATGACTGATTTGACTATTAAGGGGAAAATATTTCTTTCAGAGAGTTTTTGGGTTGGGAAAGTGCTGCAAATGTTGGAAGCATTGAGCCATACCTGATTGCCTAATGCAAAGGTTGGATCCATAGTGCAAAGTTGGTCTGCTTGCTCCTTTTAGCGCTGGTTTTCTGCTTCAATTTTGGTTCAAATTTGTGTTTGAAGAGATTGAATGTGATTGAGGTAATTGGTAGCAGGTTAAGAAGGTGCTACATGAATAGAAGAGAAAGTTGGGTTTCTACCATAAAGATTCTGGAAGTTCAGCTGTTTGGTGGAAGAATGAGTGTAGTTTTTGTAGGAAAACTTGGCTGATGGAAGCCATTGCAACCAGTTATCCTGTTGATAGGCAATGTAAATTCAAAGATACTGTTTGAAAATCTGATTGATTTTCTTGGGTTGCCCATCCATTTCTGGGTGGTAAGCTGCTTATAAGTTGTGAGTAATCTTCAGATGTTGGCATATCAAGGTCCAGAAGCTAGAGACAAACAAAGATCCAAAATCACTAATTATTTTATCAGGGAGACCATGTTTCAGAAATACATATTCTATGAATCAATTATCTAAGTCTTCCAAAGAGGCAGTCACATTACTGCAAAGAAATTAATCCATCTTTGAGAAGCAATCTACTACTACTAAAATAGCATCATAACCACTAGAAATAGGTAATTTAAAAATGAAATCCATAGAAAGAGAGTGGCAAGGAATAGGAAGTGTTGGAAGTGGCTGAAGAAGCCCATAATTCCTGTGTTTTGAGGACTCGTTACAATTAAAATAATAGCATGCGCTCACATAGTCTTTTACGTCCTTGGTCATACCAGGCCAATTTCAATCAGTTTGTAGGTTTTATCCTGCCCATGATGACCAGCAAGCAGAGAATCATTCCAAGGCTTGAAGATTTCTAACTTAAGGCAAGGATTATCTGGTAATACTATACAGTATTTATAAACTAAATAACCATTTTCATCAATACTGTAACCACTATCTAATAGATTTGCACTCTTGAAAAGTTTGATACACTTTGGGTTGTTGAGTTGAGATTTCCAAAGTTTGGAAGCCATGTCTTGCAGGTGAGTAATTATTGAACTGATTTGGGCAGATTGGGTTGAGAAGAGTGTCCTAAAATTTTCAGGGTTTTTATTGTCAAAGGTGCTCCCTCCCCTGGGTAAACGCCGTTTCAACGTGATAAAGCATCAGGGACTACTGCTTATTTCCCAGGACGGTAAGTGATTTTCAAGTTGAACTCAGAGAGGTATTTGGCCCATTGGGCCTGTCTGCGTGTAAGGACTTTGGAGCTCATGTAATATTTCAAATAATTGTGATCAGTTAAGACCTCAAAGGGTTCCATAAGGCTCAAAAGATATGAATTCCATTTGTTCAAGCAGTAAACAATTGCAAAAAGTTCCTTGTCATGAATCTTATAATTAAGCTCTGCAGCCAGAAATTTGCAAGAATTTAAAGCAACAGGATTAAATAGGGAAGAAGAGGAAGAATACTGCAAGATTACTCCCTCAATGGCATAGTCACTTGCGTCTGTTTCCACAATAATGCAAGATAGCCTGTTAAAGTGAGCGGGTATTGGAGCAGTAGTGAAAGCTTTCTTTAGAGATTTGAAATCCAAATCAGCTTTCTCTTTAAAAACACAATGAGTGTCTTTTTGAAGAATGTTAGTAAGGTTCACAGTTTTCTTGGCGTAATGCTCAATAAAACTCCTGTAAAAAGTACTGAAAGCAAGGAAAACTTGAAGGGATTTCACTGAAGAAGGTGCGGGCAAGTCCAATATGGGCTGACTCTTTGCTGGATCAATTGATAGTCCTTGCTGCAAAACTATTACACCTAGAAACTGAAGATAAGAAGTATGAAACTTACACTTAGAGGCTTTTGAAAACATTTTATTCTTTTCAAGATGCTTTAGCACCTCTTGCACATGTGCAATGTGATCCTGAAGAGTCTTTTAGTAGACAATTATATCTTCAAGATATACCACAAGGTATTTCTCTACAAGGTCAGAAAAAATTTAATTGAAAAAAGTTGAAAAATGGAAGGAGCATTGCAGAGGCCAAAAGGCATGACAGTATCCTCATACCTTCCAAACCATGTTCTCATTGTGGTCAAATCCTCATGAACTTTTTGAATGTGATTTAGTTTATATGCGCCTCAAAGGTCTAACTTTGAGAAATAAGCAGCTCCATGGAAGAGAGTGAGGAGGCGCAACATAGGGGGTACTGGGTATTCATTCTTCCAGGTTACCTGGTTCAGTTTCCTGTAGTCAACAAAAAGGCAAAGTCCTCCATCTTTCTTTGGGACATATAGGAAGGGAAAGCCCTTATTCAAATTGCCTGATTGAATAAATCCTTTTGATAAATTTTCCATATTTTATTCTTGAAGCGCAGTTGAATATTGCTTCAAGAGAGAGTAGACTGGTCCAGTCTGGTGACCAATTTGGTACACCTCAAGAAAAGGGGAAAAATTTAAAAAAAAATTCTTAGTTTTTTTATCTTAACCAAAAAATAATTCTGTTGCTATTTGTAATCTCCTTCTTTCCCATCTCCCAACTTCTTCCTGTCCTAGCATATTAGGAAGGAATCTCCAGGGCATCTAAATCTCCAGATCCTCCATTCAATTCTCCCTTCTGGTTCTTGCTACCCTAATTTTTGGCCAAAAAGTTGCAAACTATTGTTCAGTCTCTCCTTGTCAATCATCTTCATCACAATTGTCACCATCCTATTGATCCCTCTTCATCCAGTTGGCTGTTGGAATTGCTGACAGCCATCATCAAATCATTTCCATTGACAGATGGCCATTTTCTATCAACCCATCAATCCTCCTTTTATCCTCCTGTTCCTCTTCCTCATCCAATCCATCACCAATCAAAAAACTTCTCATATCTATCTCATCAATCATCATCAACAAGAAGATCAACACCAACAACAAATCAACACTCAATCCAATCACCACCACCATCACCATCACCCCTCATCATCAATCCCAATTTGATCTTGACCAACACCACCCTTGATTTCAAATCATCCGATCTTTCCATTTCCTTGGAACCTTTTTTTTATGGCAGGGATCCCACAACTGTTTTTAGATCTACTAAGATGCGGGACCTACCAACAATCCTCCAAAATTTCAAAACTTTAGGGAGACCATCTTCTTCTCAGATGCTTCTATGGCCAAGATTGAGAGATTTGCTGCCATGATCCCCAATAAGGTTGCAGAGGATGACACCCTCAACTTCCTCCTCACCAGCGCAAAGCAACAATCATCCTCATCCAACATAACTCCATCTAGAATTTTTTCTGCCAAAACCCCCTTGAGCTCTAATAGCAATCCCCAAGATCCCATCCTCTTCACATCTCAATCCAAACTTTCTCATCCTTTATCCTCCCCTTTTGGGGAAGGGACCGCCGCCTTGCATCATTGGTTGTGGCATTTGTTGACAGTTTTTGAGGACGTTTGTGAAATTATGGACGCCCATCAGCAACTGAGCGCATCCACTCATCACCTCCGCCTTGTTTCTTTGTTTTCAAATTTTCTTTTTACTACTTAATTTTTTTTAAAAAGATCTGCTCTCATTTGTTTTATCCCATTGTAAATATTCTACAGGTTCTCTTGCCCATGAAAGGAGGAGCTCTCCCCTGCCTTTTTCCCGGAGGACCAATTGATCATCTATCTATGCATCATCCATCATCTGATCTTCTGATCAATGAATAAGGGTATCCCCCTGTGTGTCTCATCATTATCATAAAGCTATTTATATCTGTTGATTTTCCCCTGATACTCATCCTTATTGCCAACCAATAGCCTTGCTGTTTGAAGAAGAATTCATTTGTTTGAATTCTTGATTGTTTTAAAGCATTTGTTTGATCCCTTTCTCTGACCACTTTGGTCTTGATCATTCATCTGATTGTCTTTCTGGAACAATCACATTTTACTAAGAGGTTTATTAAGTTTAACCCTGGAGTTTTAAGTCTCCATGTAATTCTGCAATATTTGCATTCTGCCACACTACTCTTGAGTTACTTGAGAAGTGTTGGGCTATTCTTGTTCAACTGTGTTATTTTTCTGCTTTTGAACTTCATAGACAAGTTTTTTTGTTAGTATGGCCTCCCACAGTTATCTTGTACCCTCCTCATTCCTTCAAGTAATTTATTGTCTAAGTTGGGAAGGTTCATTGAGAAGTTGGAGGGGGATGTGGGATTAAGTTTATCTTTCCTGAGCCTCTTGTTATTACCAGAGCTATTAGCTTGTGGGCACTGTTAATTTCAAATGCACCTTTCTATTGAACTCTGTAACAAACTATAACAAGTTTTGTTCAAGTCTTTCCCTCACCCTCTTGTCTCATAGTGTGTTTTCTTCCTTGCTGTTGTTTACTACTTAGTTATCCCTTCTCCTCAATTCTACTTCTACAAGGTTCTGTACCTCAATTTTGGTTACATCTAAATATTTTTGTAACACTCAGGAGGTCAGCCTAAAAAAGCATCTTTCCCCTCTGAAGAACTGCCAACAACCAGCAACATTTGGAGTCTTACACTGGGTTCCAGAGGTGGTCCATTAAGTTGAATCCTGTGATCATAAGAACAGGAAGGAGGAAGTTTATCTGCATTTACAGCTGAAAAGAATTCAGCAAAGTCATGAAAAGCCAAAGGTAAAGACTCTTTAATTATTTCTAAATCTTCAATCTTTTCATCTTTTGGCACTGGATTTAAAGTTCTTGCAAAATGCAAGAGGATTAAGGAGCTCAAAATACACCATTTGTTTTGCTCCTGTTTCTCTTCAAAGAAACAAGGAAGTGGTAAGTAGTAAGAATAAGCAATAAATCATAAATCTGAAGAGGGAACTTGGAAATGAAGTTCAGGATATTGCAAATCTCCTGGCGGAAAATTGTCATCAAACTGAATGAAAGAGTCAGGTAGGCTGTTTAATTCCTGTCTGACAGAAGGGTTGGCATCCTGGGGTTGCAAGGTTTGAAGGTTAATTAATCCTTCTTTCCAATTCACATCTGGGTTCCAGTGAACTAGAAAATCATGGCCTAGAATGGTATTGTCCTTTCCAGGGATATACAAGACAAATAAATCCCATTTGAAACTGGGGAAATTGGAAAATGAAAAGGTCCATTTTGACTTTTGGGAAACCCAATGAGACGGCTTGGTTGCACTACTTACTAAATAGATAGGAAACTTATTGATCTTGGAACGTGTAAGATTCTTGGAAGTGGCAAAAGATTCACTTATGAAATAAAAATTAGCGCTGGAATTGAGTAAAACACAATAAGGGGAATTTTTGGAATGGAAGAGAAAAAATATCAAACTAGGAGAACCAAGTGACTTGCAAGTGCAAAGATTGAATTGCTGTAATTTAGATAATATTTATTTTTCCTTGCAAGTATCAGAAAAACTACAAGCTAATTTTTTGAATGCTTAGATGCTTCATGTTCTAGCCAATTTGCACAACTATTGAAATCATTTTTCCCTCCAAAATACATACATAACCCATTCTTTTCCCTCCTTAGCCATTCCTTGTTCCAAAGAATCCCGATTTCCTTGTTTAGGAATTTTGGAGTTTTGGCAATGGCCTTCCTTGTTGGGTTGGAGTTCAAGTTTGGATTTAGTTTTGATTTTTTTGTATTCTTTGAGCGTTGCTTTGAGGATTCTTCAGCCTTTGGAGCCAAGGTTGACAATCCATGGTCATTTTTCCAAGAACAGTTCTTGTTGTGTTAGTCATTATCAAGCTGAATCACCTGGTTGATTAACTGCTGAAGGTAGGTTGTTTTGTGTCCCCCAGCTGCAATTTCCTCAATTAGGCATTTGGTTAAACCTTTTCAAAAGTTAAATACAAGGGCAGCCTTGTTCCATTGGATGCAACACTGAAAATTTCAGAAGTTGGAAATATAAACAGAAACTCTACTATTTTCCTTCATGAATAAGTTATCAAGTTTGTATTTGGCTTTTTTTACTTCATTGGGGTTGCCAAACAGGGTGAACAGTTGTTTCTAAAACTTTTCCCAATTTTTTAGAATTCAAGTGCAACTGGTATTAGATAATAGTTCAAGGTATTGGTTGAACCACTGATAGGCTCTTCCACCAAGGAAGGAAGACTCATACATAATGTCAGCTCTCTGATACCAGGAACCTTGCAGTCCTTTAGCTACAGAGAGTGATAGAAGATACTGGAATAATAATAATAATAGTATTCCAATGATAAACACATGGAAAGCTCAAAAAATGAATATTTTAAGAGCTGGTGCAAGGTTTAATTGGTTTGTTTAAAAAGGGTTTTCAATATTTTATAAAAGAGGGGCCACAGTATTATACTACTAGGAGTCTTTAAAGACAAACAACCTCTCTTCAAGGGGCCTCCTTAGCAGTTTAAGAACCTTGGAATGAAGATGTGTCAGCTTGCTACTATGTACAGAGAAACCTGTCATAGCAACAAAAAACTATAAAAAATAAGAATATCTCAATTAAAATAAGAAGGAGTGAGAAATCCATAAATATTATTAAATACATAAATTCCTCACCCAAAATTAGCTAGGGTCACTCACTGACCCCACCCTTGAAATCCAAGTCCTTACATTTTTAAAATAATTAAAAAGAAAAAGTACAAAAAATTACAACACCAATATGGCACCTTATGGCCATTATGAAATTTCACACGTGTTGTCCCTTACAGGGTTTACACCTAAAATTCACTCATAATTGAGATGTTGTGTATATTTTAGGAGTTACATGCGGAAATGTGTTATGTAACAATTCCCACGCACAGCCCCGCATCATTACATACCCCTACGTACTTGTAGTAGCAGTTTACTGAATACTAGAGACCCGCGTGCAGCTAAATTCTTCCATGCACGCAGAGGATCCTAGCCCACGCACATCTGTACTGAATGATCCCCGCATCTGGATCCGTTCTGACTAATCTGACAACCAGGTACCGCTCAAAAGAGCTACAACCTAATTAGGGTTGCCTGGCATATGTAAAAAGTTGAAATATGCATTAGTAATAATCTAAAAAGATCAAAAATTAATTAAAATTAATAAAAATTAAGTTTAGAACATTTTTTAATAATAAATTAAAGATCAAGGATTACCACATAAATCATTGACTCTGATCTTTGAAGATCACAAAACACTACAAGGAGTGTTCATATAAATTATTAAAAATTATCTGCGTGATCAGAAGATAATGGGAAATCAGTAAGCGTTGTAAGACTCCAAACGGTGCTAAGCCGTGGCAGTTCTGTGGAGGGGAAAGGTGCTGTTTAGGCTGCCCTCCTAGGAGTTACAATAATATTTAAATGTAACCGGAATCAAGGTCCAGAACCTTATGGATGAGAAATTGAAGTAAGGGAAGAGGATAAGAGTTGCCGGTAGCGATGGAAACAACACTATCTGAGGCAAGATGGTGCAGGTAAAGACTTGAACAAATAAGTCAAGGTTTGTCCAGAGTTCAATAGAACAAGGCAGTTGCAAGTAACAACGCCCACAAGCTAATAACTCTGGTTGTCAGCAGCTGATTAGGAAAGATCAACTCAATCCCAACCAACCTCCAGGTTCTCAATGAACCTGCCCAACTCTCCGCAATCAAGCGCTTGAAGGGTACCAGATAACTGTGGGAGGCTGAACAAAACAAAAGCAATTTGTTTATGAAGCCCTAGAAGCAAATCAATAACGAATTTGAGCAAGAATATCCCAACACTTCTCAAGGAACTCAAGAATAGCGTGGCAAAATTCAACCTCAAAGAAGAAGGGAGGTATAAAACTCCAGGTTTTAAGCTTCATAAAACCTCTTCAATCAAACTTGATTGGCTCCAGAGAGATGATCAAGGAGAGATCAAGACCAGTATGGTCGGAAAAAGGAATCAGAGTGGTATAACACACTCAAGAATTCAGGCAGACAGGAATTCTTCTTCAACCAGCAAGGCTATTGGTTGGTGATAAGGATCAAGGTCACAAAGGACAGAGTTTGAGTATGGAGGCTCAAAGGATCAAGGGGCAATCATAGATATACCCGGATAAATGGCTCAGATAGGTGGGGAAGGATGCCCACAGATAAGTTGATTACTGATGATGGTCTGATAGGATGATGGGATCCTCTGATGTTCTGGGATGCTCCAATGATGGATTGCTGGGCCAAAAGGCAGGGGAGAGCCCCTCCTTATATGGGAAGGAGGCCCTGTTAGGCTATATACAACGGATTCTACAAATAGAGCGGAAAAGGGAAAGCAACCATGTGGTCACTCGCGTCGGTCTGTGGATGGGCGCACGTGACAATACCAGAGTCACCCACCCCTTGTCCGAAGGCGGAAGCGGGTGGGAGAGTCCCAGGAAAGGTGACGGATGAAGTCCATGAGAGTGCGGATGGGCGGATAGGAGATTGGTTTGAGAAAGTTGAGTAAATCCTGACAAGTGCAATGGGAGGTTTGACGGATCCAAGGATTTGCCAAATGCTTGCGGGTGCGGTCGGGATGGATTCAGTAAATCATGGATGAGCGCCGCGCAACGGTAGCAATGAGGAGATTGGGAGGCGCAACAACAAAGATGAAGACACGCAACAACAAAGATGAGGAGGTGCCATGACAACGGCGGAGATGACAAGCAACACGGATAAAGGACGCGCGACGCGGATAATGGAAGCGCAGCGCGCGCAGCGCGGCGCGCGCGCGCGGGTAAATAATAGTTGGATGAGCCTGAGGATAAGTTGTTCAGCCGGGCGGTACGTTTGCGCAACAGTTTATGAATTGAGGTCTTAAGGCGGCCAGGGTGTCCAGGATGGGGCACCACAGCGTCCACATCTGTACACTTTGAAGCATTACTAATAGTACAAATGAAGGATGTGTGCAGAATGATAAAATTTACGCCATAATAGATTAAAAGATCCTGTGGCTAAAATAGTACAGAAATCCAGCAGATCTAAGGTCAGCTGATTAACAGCACCAAGTGGACGTGCTAATCTTGCTTGCAGGCCTCGGCCCATGAGCATAACCTTCTCTACGCGCCCTGAGAAGCTCAGAATCATCCCAAAAAGGTATTTATACAGACCTCTTTGGATCCATTATTCCATCATCAGTTTTCCAGGAATTATTATTATCAATCAGAAACCCTGTCATTGTTAGTCAAGTGCTTATGAAGATTCTAAGCAAGTGATTTATGACCAAGTCTGTAGTATCATTATTCATTTCTTAAAAACCAATCAACCCTTGAAGTTTAGTCAGGCAATCCACCCCATTTGCTCTGAAAACCTTCCTATTATTGCAGGATTTTCGTGATAAAGTGCTCAGAGAGAGTGTTTCCCTTCCTGTCTAGGCCAGTGTCCTGTTATGCCCGGCTATTAGTGGAATAAGCCCTTTATAAGGCACCCATCTTCATTCCAAGGTTCTTAAACTGCCTAAGGAGGCCCCTTGAAGAGAGGTTGCTTTGTCTGTAAAGACCCCCAGTATTATAATACTGTGGCCCCTCTTTTATATACATATTGAAAAACTTTTATTACCAAACCAATTAAACCTTGCAACTGCTCTTATTACATTATTTATTTGAGCCTCTAAGCGTTTATCTTTGGAATAATAATTATTATTATTATTCCAGTATTTTTATCACTCTCTGTAGCTAAAGGACTGCAAGGTTCCTGGTCTCAGAGAGCTGACAAGATGGGTGCCTTAGAAAGGGATAATTCCACTGATATGGCCAGGCAACACAGCACAGTGGCTCAGAAAGGAAGGGAAACACTATCTCTGAGAACTTTACCATGAAAATCCTGCAATAATAGGAAGGGTTTCAGAGCAGATAGGGTAAATTTGCTTGACTAACTTCAATGGGTTGATTGGTTTTTTAGAAATAAATAATAATACTGAAGACTAAGTCATAAATAGCTTTCTTATCTCTTTATAAGAAATTGAATAACAATGACACGGTGTCTGATTGGTAATAATAATTCCTGGTAAACTGATGGGGAAAAATAGGTCCAAAGAGGTCTGTATAAATACCTTTTGGGGGTGACTATGAGCTTCTCGGGGTATGTAGAGAGGGTTCGGCTCTTGGTCTGAGGCTGGCAGGCCATTCAAGGCAAGATTAGAACGTCCACTTGGTGCTGTTAATCAGCTGACATCAGATCTGCTGGATTTCTGTGCTATTTTAGCCACAGGATCTGTTAATCTGTTACGGCGTAAATGTAATCATTCTGCACTCATCCTTCATTTGTACTACTAATATTGCTTTAAAGTGAACCGATGTGGATATTTACTAATTTTCTATCATCTTCTGAGCACGTAGGCAATTTTTAATAATTTTTATGATGACATCTAGTATTTTATTGTGGTCTTTGAAGATCAGGATAAGTGATTTACGTGGTGATCCTCAATATTTGATTTATTATAAAAAAATACTTAAACTTAGTTTCTTATTAATTTTTTTTAAGTTTTATAGTTTTGAGGCTATAACTATTGCATATGTCAGGTTATTACATATGCCAGCTAACCCTAACTAGGTTGTAGCTATCTTGAGAGGTACCTGGTTTTCAGATTTTTCAAGACTGATCCAGGCGCGGGGATCAGTCAATTCAGATGCCCATGGGGTAGGATTGGCTGCTTGCATGGCAAAATTAGCTGTGCACGTGACCTCTGTACGCAAAAATGTGTAGCTACGGGTATTTAGGGATGTGTAAGGATGCGGGGCTGCGCGCCGGAATTGTGACATAACACATTTCTGTGTGTAACTCCTAAAATATACACAACACTCCAATTCTCAGTGAAATTTAGTTGTAAAATCTATACGTGACAATACATGTGAAACATTGAAATGGCCAGAAAGTGCCATATTGGTTTTGTGGCTTTTGGTCCCTTTTTTATTTAATTATTTAAAAATAGAAGGAGTTGGATTTCCAGGGTGGGGTCAGTGAGTGCCCCTACCTAATTTTGGGTGAGAAATTTATTTCTGCAATAATATTTGTGGATTTCTCACTCCTTCTGTAATTAATTTTACTTTTCTTATGTAATTGTTTTTATCATTTTTCTTCTTTTACTTTGACAGGTTGCTCTGTACATAGTATCAAGCTGACACATAACTCTATGTCTATCAGTAGGAAAATTATGAGGATTGTTTTAGAAGATGATTTTACAAGACTTTAAATAGGATCTAAGTTTATGGGAGTCTTCCCCCCTAAAATTATCAGGCTGCTTCATGCCTGAAGTACAGAAGCTAGGGCCACTTGGGCCAGATAGTGAGGAATTTTTTTTAAGAGCCTGGATCAGGGTTGAGAGCAAGGTCCAAGCTTTGTTCTTCCAGTCATTGCCATTTTGAGTTCCTCATAGTTCTTGAATCTATCATGAGTCATTTCAAACACAGTGGTGTTGTTGCAGATTTCACACAGACACTTGGTTAGAAGAGCAAAATTTGGTAAGTACTTCCTATAGTAGCTGCAGAAGCTAATAAAAGGTAGAAGTTCAGTTTTATTCTGAGGAATTGGTCTGTTCATCACAGCTGCTATCTTGCTTTGGTCAGCAGCTAAAGTTATTCCAGAGACAATGTGTCCTAAGGCCTTGAGTTCTCCATAGCCAAAGTTGCACTTTTTCATTGATACCTTTAATCCCACAGCAGAGATGGTTTTGAGGACTAGCCTTACTTTCTCCATGTGATTATCCCAATTATCAGAGTAAATGATAACATCATCAATGTACACCATCATCCATCCTTTTCTGATGAATAATCCTAGAGCTGTGCCCATCATCCTTTGAAAATGAGAAGGAGCATTTTTGATACCAAAAGGCATCCTAAGATACTCATAAATTCCCAAATGACAGATAATTATCATGAATTTCTGGCTATCAGGGCTGATAGGTATTTGGTGAAAACCTTTCAGCATTTCCATAGTAGTGATATATTTAGCCTTTGAGAGGTTATGTAGAGCATGGTCAATCCTTGGAATAGGATAGTAATCAGCTTGGGTGTGGTTATTTAGCATTCTAAAGTCTCCAACCATTGTTGACTTATCATTATGCCAGGCTATGATTACTGGGGTAGTAATATCCACTTGTTCATTGTGTCCTACTTTCCTTAAGAATTGTAAGTCAACTAACTTCTGGATATGAGTTTCCAGAGCAACTCTAGATTTTGGACTAGAAGGGTAAGCAGGTCTCCTGAGGTTAGGTGGGTAAGGAGGTTTAATGGTTAAAGTTAGAATCATGTCATGTCCTTTGATATTACCAATTGGGTGATCCTTGGTACAGAAAGCCTTCCAATTTTAAAAGAAAACTTGAAAGATTTCACCTTTTTGGTCTTCCTTGAGTAGGGAATTCAAAGCTGCTTGAGAGAAGTATTCTTGGTTAAAACTTTCCAAGTGTCTCTCATGGGTTGAATCAGAAGTCTCAGAATTTACATGGAATATTTTTAAATTCTTGTTCCAGTTTACCCCTATAGTAAAGTATCTACCCCTGCTTTGGAATACATCTATACCATACAAGCAAAGAGAATCATTTCCAAGAATAAAGTAATCACATACTCCATTTTGAAGCACTACAAATTCAATGTTCAGTTTGAGTGATCCTTTAGAGTGAGGGAGTATGATTCCAGAAGACCATACTCCAATGGCATTGAGAGGAGAATTACAACTGCTAAACTTAGCCTGAGGTACTTGTAATAGGTTTAGCCTCCTATTTGGGTCTTTTTTGTCCAAATAAGTTGAACCAACACAAGATCAGAAAGCTCCACTGCCCAAGAGTAACTTAACAGGGGAACCTTGGATCAAACCAGTAGCATAGAATGTTTTGCCAGAAGTGTAGCTTTTACCGGCAGAAGGTTTCAGATTCAAGGCCTTAGCCTCAGACATGTAGAATCTTCATGTTAGGATTCCATTTTTGAGGTAATTTGGAATCCTCATTAAAAGATTTTATGTCCAAGAAGAACTCTATACTTCCTTCAATAACATTGATGGGATTAGTGATCATTAGATCACATTCAGAGAGTGATCCATCAGTATCATCAAGTTGGAGGTCAGGATATTCATACTCTTCTCCTTCAATAGGGTTAATTCTTCTCCTGGGCTGAGGACAGTCAGGTATAACATGTCCTGCTTGGTTGCAGTTCCAACATACCTTTTCCTTGGAATCTGAAGTCTTCTTGACTTCCAAGGTGGTTGGATTAGCAGCATGGAAATCTTTAGTTTTGGCAGTGTATTTATTTCTACTCCTAGCATTTTGTTCCCTGGGGAGTCTGTTAATTCTTTTTTCAAGACCATTCATGTCAATGGTTTCTTCCAATATACCTATCAAGGTAGAGAGATCAGAGTGAATGGCCATTCTGCACCTTACACTATGGTTGATCTGTCCGGGAAACAAGTTGAGAAGTCTCTCATTGACCTCTTCCTTATCAGCATCTGGTTAGAAACATTCTAACCTCCTCTTATGGTCTAAGCACCACTTATGAGGTTTGTCCTTGGATGGATCAAACTGGGAGGTTTCAAAATTTTTCATCATCTTTCTTTTCCAAATCCTGGCACCAAAGTGTTCTCTAATCAATTCCTTCCAAGAATTCCAGGGTAAAGATCCTACTTCTGCCCTCTTATTGATGAACCAATCAAGAGCCACTCCCTCAAACAGTATGGGTAACCTCACCACAGCTATTGCATCAGGGAGTTCATTAGAAGCAAGAGTGTAATCAATAAATTTAATAAAACTGAAATGGTTATACTCTCCTTCTCTGGAGAATTTAGGCCATTCAGTGATGGGAGGAAGTAACTTCAAAGCTTGCTCTATTTCTGGTGTAGGGCTTGGTCTAAAAGGTTCATTCCTAGTTATTCTGGTTCTAGGAGGAATAATAGGAGTACTAGTAAACCTGGAAGGTCTAGCTTCTTCCAAGTCAGTGGCTGGAGAGTTACTGAAATCAACCTTAAGATCTCTGATATCATTCTTAATAATACCTAACTCCAAGTCAAGCTTGTTGTTTAATAAATGAATTTTGTTAATCAAATGAGTTGAAGAATTATGACTAGTTTTCTTAACTTCTTCCTTAAGTTGATCCATAGTTACAATCATTTCTTGCTGAAGTATTTATTGATTATCATCAATATGCTTCATCAGATCCAATTTTCTAGATTTGATACTTTCCTTGATTTTTTGTACTTAAAACTCATCAATCCTCATAGTCTGGGATTGGGTTTCAATAACTCTGAAAACACTCAGACTCAACTTTTTCAATTTTTCATAGACTTTGTCAAAGCACTTGCTAATAATGGTAAAATTGTGAGACACATTTACAGAAAAGATTTTAAGGGCTTCTACATCTAATTGTGGTACAACTTTTTCCATTTCTGGGCTAGAGATATTATTTTGTTCCAATCCTTTGGGTTATTTAACTTCTGATGGGCCAAGGACCTCTTCTTTTTGGGTTCCTTTCCCTTTAAGGAAACTAGATGATTCCAAGGATTCCAACTCTGCATGTAGCCTTCTACTTCTTTCTTTAGGATCAAATTTTGCAGATAAATCTGATATTTCTTTTCCAGAGAGATAGCTTTTCTCATACCTGGCTGATCTCCCTGGGTCTGAGCTGACTTGAATTTTTCCCAGTAACTAACGTGTTCTTTCACTAACATTTTGACTCTTTCCTCCTTGGTTGAGTCCAGCTGGGGTGGCGTAGGAGGACATGTACCCTCCTGGGGAAGACACTGGGCAATGGCTTTCTCTCCAAAGGTGTGTTGGTTGAGTTGGCGGCTACAGTTGTTGCCGTTTTTGTCCTGCATGATGCTATTTTCACGGGTTTGAGCCCCCTCATTGCACTTGCAACTGGGGTCCTTGCCCGCACGGTTCCTCTGGGCAAAGATCCATAGGATGGCACTCTGCCGGTTGCTTGGGTGTTGCGCCTGTTTTGATTTATAACACAAAAAGGTATAAGTCTTTGTCAAAAAATTTTTGAAGAAGACTTAAAAGAATAAAAAACAATAATAATTTTCAAGTTTTTATATTTTTAATAATTTATATATATATATATTGACTTACATATAGTCAAATTTAAAGGTACCAACACTTGGTTGGGGTCACTAGCATCCTTGGGGGGTATTCCAATGGGGTCTGAATGGGTTCCAATCAGATCTTGGGATAAATCCAAGGGAAAGTCCAAGGGTACACTGTCTGGGAAGTCCTCCAGAAGATCCTGGTAAATAAGGTCACCAAACACAAAATCCACTGAGAAGGATAAAATAATAAAAAAATATGTTTAATATTTTGTGTAATTTTTTTTTATGTGGTAAGATGATATTTCAAAAGAAAATAATTTTTAATCTCACTTTTGTTATTTTTGGATTTTTCTTTATCTTCTGGGTTGTTTATATTATAAATATAAAGCTTCCTTTGATAAATTTTCCACTCCTTATGCTGCCTCAATAAATAATTAAAAAAGATTTTCCTGTTGTTGCTCAGTAGTTATAATGATAGGCACAAGTTAAGGATTTTTTCTTCTTTTCCCTGTTTAAGAAGGTTCAAATAATAATTCTTTAGTTCTCCGTTGTTCTTAAGATCCACTAGATAAATAAAGAATCAAAAATATATCTGATAGGTATTTTAACTTATTTTGAAAAATAAATAGACTTGTTCAAGGAATAAATGATTAAAAATTAATTATTTGAGGATAATTACCGGCCAGACCCCCAGTTTTCAGCTCTCTGATACCAGGAACCTTGCAGTCCTTTAGCTACAGAGAGTGATGAAAGATACTGGAATAATAATAATAATAGTATTCCAATGATAAACACATGAAAAGCTCAAATAATGAATATGTTAAGAGCTGGTGAAAGGTTTAATTGGTTTGGTTAAAAAGAGTTTTAAATATGTTATAAAAGAGGGGGCACAGTATTATACTACTGGGGGTCTTTACAGACAAAAAACCTCTCTTCAAGGGGCCTCCTTAGGCAGTTGAAGAACCTTGGAATGAAGATGGGTGCCTTAGAAAGGGCTTATTCCAATGATATGGCCAGGAAAAAAAGCACAGTGCCCAAAACAGGAAGTGAAACACTCACTCTGAGCACTTTACCACAAAAATCCTGCAATAATAGGAAGGGTTTCAGAGCAGATGGGGTAGATTTGCTTGACTAACTTCAATGGGTTGATTGGTTTTTGAGAAATAAATAATAATACTACATACTAATTCATAAATCATTTGCTTATCTCTTTATAAGAACTTGACTAAAAATGACACGTTGTGTGATTGATAATAATAATTCCTGGTAAACTGATGGGGAATAATAGGTCCAAAGAGGTCTGTATGAATATCTTTTGGGAGTGACTATGAGCTTCTCAGGGTATGTAGAGAGGGTTCTGCTCTTGGGCTGAGGCTGGAAGGCCATTCAGCGCAAGATTAGCACATCCAATTGGTGTTTTTAATCAGCTGAAATCAGATCTGCTGGATTTCTGTGCTATTTTAGCCACAGGATCTGTTAATCTGTTATGGCGTAAATGTGATCATTCTGCACTCATCCTTCATTTGTACTACTAATATTGCTTTAAAGTGGACAGATGTGGACATTTACTAATTTTCCATTATCTGCTGAGCACGTAGGCAATTTTTCATAATTTTTATGATGACTTCTAGTATTCTTTTGTGGTCTTTGACGATCAGGATAAGTGATTTATGTGGTAATCCTCAATATTTGATTTATTATAAAAAAATACTTAAAACTAGTTTCTTATTAATTTTTTCTAAGTTTTATAGTTTTTAGACTATTAATAATGCATATTTCAGGTTATTACATATGCCAGCTAACCCTAACTAGGTTGCAGCTATCTTGAGGGTTACCTGGTTGTCAGATTTTTCACAACTGATCCAGGCGCGGGGATCAGTCAATTCAGATGCCCATGGGGTAGGATCCTCTGTGTGCGTGGCAAAATTAGCTGCGCGCATGACCTCTTTACGCAGGAATGTGTAGCTACGGGTATGTAGGGATGTGTTAGGATGGGGGGCTGCGCAGGGGAATTGTGACATAACACATTTCCGTGTGTAACTCCTAAAATATACACAAGACTCCAATTCTCAGTGAAATTTAGTTGTAAAACCTATACGTGACAATACATGTGAAACATTTAAATGGCCAGAAAGTGCCATATTGGTGTTGTGGCTTTTGGTTCCTTTTTTATCTAATTATTTAAAAATAGAAGGAGTTGGATTTCCAGGGTGGGGTCAGTGAGTGGCCCTACCTAATTTTGGGTGAGCAATCCATTTCTGCATCAATATTTGTGGATTTATCACTCCTTCTTCAGGTAATTTTACTTTTCTTATTTAATTGTTTTTATCATATTTCTTCTGTTACTTTGACAGGTTTCTCTGTACATAGTAGCAAGCTGACACATAACTCTATGTTTATCAGTAGGAAAATTATGAGGATTGTTTTAGAAGATGATTTTACAAGACTTTAAATAGGATCTAAGTTTATGGGAGTCTTCCCCCCTAAAATGATCAGGCTCCTTCATGCCTGAAGTACAGAAGCTAGTGCCGCTTGGGCCAGATAGTGAGGAATTTTTTTTAAGAGCCTGGATCAGGGTTGAGAGCAAGGTCCAAGCTTTGGTCTTTGGAGCACTAGTGCCAACCCTTGATCTACCAATAGTCAAGGTTTCATCAGAAGAGTGTTTGGAATCTTTTATTTCTTCAACAGGATCCACCAGAGCTTTTGTCATAACCACAATCTGGCTCATTCTCCTCAGTAATACCCAACCCTCAGCAAATCTCAACCCTCAGTACAATCTACCTTCCACCCCTGGATACGCATGCTGCACCTCCTGAATTCTCCTCCTGCACACCCTGCAGCCCTTAGTCAATCTCCCAGGCATTCCATCCACCTCTCTATGGCTTGGTGCATCCTCACCTCTCATTCAACACTATCTGGTATGAGAAGCACAAACTATAAACCCATAGTACATACTCCTGGATGCACAACCCATACTCCATCTCAGTAAATGACCTTCCTGGACAGGCCCATTACTCAATCAGTCAAACCATTGCCTCAAGCCCAATTGTTCAACATGTAATACCATGCAAAATTTTAGCCCCAGCACTAGTCATCCCTCCTCAAGGCCTCCTTTCAGTTCTCACATATACTGGCCTCTCTTCTCCTCCTAGACTAATTCCACTCAAGGAACTACTATAATACTTCTCATTGGTAAGTCCCTCATCCAATAGGTGTCATCTCAGCACAAGAAACCCAACCAGCCTACCTTACTCATCTCACCCATCCTTCTGGTGTTACTCTTACAGGATTCCCTTATCAAAATCCTTCAGATCCTTACTCCTGGATCCTTCTCCTTATCATTTTCCTTCATCTACATCTCATCTTCATATACAATTGATCTCCTTATCTCTATACTGAGTTCTGTGAGCAGTAGTGCCTGTGCCTTCAGCCCCTTGCATGCCAGGGGCAGTCATGACAGCTTCCTTTTGAGGAACCGGGGGATCATCCAGAGGTTCAACTTAAAGATATTTAGAAGAAGTGACAGGGTCTAAAGTTTATTGTGCCCCAAGAAGCGCCAAATCTCCCTACCTGATGATATCATCATCATAAGGGTTAAGGGAAGCGTTCCTGGTTGAGCAAGTATTTTGTGGTGCTCCAAAACCTAACCTATAGCCATCAGGCTCACTTTTCTAGTATAAGGACTTGCCCAATCATCAAAAAGACCTCAAAAATGGATTATAAACCAAAATTAACCCCCAGTCACTCAGCCAAAGTACCCCTCTATCTCTCATGGTTTAGAAGATACAGATCAAATCAACCCTGGCCTACCCATCCCCCTACCAGGCGTCACAGATATGTGAAAGGTCATGGACATACCCTTGATGCCTTCAATTACATACACCATACATTAAAATCCATACAGCACCAAGCAAATCACCATCCCTGTATACACAGAAATATATGCAAGACCCTGCATGCAGCACCAAACAAACAGCTGTATACAGAAGAAATATATGCAAGACACTGCATGCAGTACCAGAAAAACAGCTGTATAAAGAAGAAATATATGTAAGGCACTGCATGCAGAACCAAACAAACAGCTGCATACAGAAGAAATATATGCAAGGCACTTCATGAAGTACCAAAAAAGTTACCAGCCACCACTATACAGAAGTAATCTATGCGTGGGCACCTGTATCAATGCAGCACAGCAATGCATGCAAGGGTGTACATGCATGTAGATCCTGCACAGCCTCCTCCTCTGACCAGCCAAAATTCCTCATGAACTGTATTCACTGTACTAGGGAGACCCTCAGGGACAGCCCTGAGGGCAGGATTTTCTATAAATAGAGGGCCTCTTGCCCCCATCCAGGTCCCATAAGATCCCCCCATCCTCCCCCCTAGGGATCACTATGCCTCCTAGGCACCCTTAACCCATACCTTGACCATCATCAATCATTATCCCATAACCCATACTGTGACCATCACCAATCCCATATCCCATACCATCACAATCACAATCACAATCACCATCATCATCAATCATCACCATCCAGGTCCCATCAAGATCCACCCATCCTCCCCTCCAGGGATCACCATGCCTCCTAGGCACCCTTAAACCATACTTTTACCATCCTCAACCATTATCCCATAACCCATACTGTGACCATCACCAATCTCATATCCCATATCCCATACCATCACCATCATCATCATCATCAACCACCACCATTACCCTGGACCATCCACCATCATCAACACATACCTTTGACCATGACCCAACCCAATAACCCATACTTTTGACCATCCACTACCACCATTATTTACCCAATAACCCATACCTTTGAACATCACAACCATTTCCCCATAACTTGAAAATCATCATCATCAACCACCACCAACTCTCATCATCATCCATCATCATCATCATCATCATCATCATCATCATCATCATCATCATCATCATCATCATCCATCATCATCATCACCTACCTTGAACATCATCCATCACCATCCATCATCATCATCACCTACCTTCACCATCAACCATCATCATCACTTACCTTGATCATCATCAACTACCTTCATCATCATCAACCATTCATGCTATCATCATCAACCTCCATCACCATCAGGTATCAACTATAGGCTCAACCATTTCAAATTTTATTCAATCATCACCTGTACCATCAAAGGATTATCAATCAGTAACTAATAAAATAAATATAAATATATAAAGGATAAGACTAGATAAAGGATTCTTCCCTTACTCAGCTTCATTCCTCCAAGTCACCTATCTTTTCCACCATTTCTTCCTTATCAAGATTAAAACATTTTATCCTAGGTCTGATAGAGACTACTATAGTAGCAACTCTATCCGAAAATCAGCCACCAATCTCTTTTCTTTTATTGTTGTGAGACTACTATAGTACTTAGAGGGGCAGGAAATTCAAAACCACCCTTAGTATTCATCTATCTTATCAGTAGTTTTAGTACTAAATTCCCCCTCAAGTGACTTCCAGAAAGCTATTTGCTAACTTTACCCAATCCCAAAGGAGTCTCCACAATGTGAAATTGTAAGAGAAAGAATGTACTATAGGTTGGCAAACTACGTTAGCAGAGTTGAATAAGTTAATTTACTGTCACACAACCACCCCACGTACTATAGGGAAATCTTAGATGATTGTGAGCGCAAAGAAGGACTGAGTGCAAGGGACAATGTGAGATAGAAAGGCTAACTGAAAAGTGCAAACTTATGGTTGTTGACTCAACAAACAGCAAGAGGAGGAAAGTGTTCCAATGGAAGGAAACTAAATCCAAGCCCAATGGGATAACTGGATTTAGAAATTGCAAGAACGTATGAAATCAACTAACTGAGGAGAAAATCTTCAGGCAGGCAAAGAAGCCTTTAAAAGGTAATCCAAAGGTGACTAGATACAACCTGATAGATGGCAAGCTACAGTTAAGAGGCGGTGAGGCAATGAATGACAAGAACGGAATGGGAAATGAAATAGCATTAAAGTCTTTTCCAAGGTTGTAGCGTAGGTGCAAGACAAAGAATCTGAGCGTACAAGAACATAATGGATGGGACAGGAAGGAATGACATTTTAGAAAATGCAAATGTGAAGATACAGCTTATGAACGGTAAGGGACTAGTCCATTTGCAAACTATACAGTTGTTGTGGCTATCTAGGCATTGTTGAAAAATAGTGTTAGTGTGTGACCAAGAATGGAATTCCAAGGGCTTATGATACCCAGGGTGGAAGAGCAGAGCTAGAACAGATGTTTGAGGGGAGTAAAGTTTACTGCAAGTTTTGAAAGTATATGCTGAGTCATTTGCCCAGATTAGAAGGTTTTTACACAAACCAGAGTTTGTAAGTGGAAGGCACCATTGATTTTGTGCTTACTTTGTGTCATGCTTATTGACTGAGCTAGATGGTAATGAGGAAAGGATAGGTCAAATCGGTAAAGACAAGAACCCTTAAGCTTGAAGAAAAAAAATGATCTCAAACATGCTGTTTCCAAGCCTTCCTCTTGCAATATCACACCAGCAACCTCAACACATCAAACAAAGCAACCTTCTCTCACCCCCAAAATACTGCATGATTTCTCATCTCTCAAACACCCTCAGTGTTATGGCTTCTATCACCATTAAAATTCAAAGACTTATTAAAAAGCAATTACATGCGAAAATTGCAAAAAATGGATTTCTATGATGAACTCAGAACTTTCATTTATAGAAGACTTTCACATATGGGAAGAGTATCACAGAACAGTCCTGTTGAACTGCCTGAATACAACTGGGCCCACTGCATCAAGAGAGCTTCCATGGGGACCCAATTAAGATCAAGGCTAGGCTTTGCCTCCAAGGTTTCAACCAAATCAAAGGCCTTGACTACTCCCAGAATTTTGAACCAACAGGGAAACCCTCAACTCTCAAGGTACTGCTACTCTAAGCTCTGAAGTCATAACTACCCATCCAAAATTTCAATGTAAAGAGTGCATTTCTCCATTCCCTGATCAACAAGGAAGTTATTATCATAACACCCAAGGGCTCAAATTTCTCAGCTAAAATTCTTAGACTCAGGAAATTGCTGTCCAGATTGGAGCAATTTCCAAAGAACTGGTACAATAGCCTAACAGAATGTTTTAAGACCATTGGCTTCTCCAAATCTAACTGCAATACATGATTGTACATTTCTGAAGATTGAACTTCAAAACTGTTCTTCCACATGGATGGCTTGATCCTGGTAGGTAGAGGCACCAACTACCAAAGGAAATTCTTAGGGAAATTCCCTGGATAAATGGCTCAAGCTCCACAGAAAATTCTTGGTATGAATATCAAAATCCAGGGGGACTCCATCTTTCTAAGCCAGCCCAACCACATCAACACCAGTCTGGAAGAACTTGGTCTCTCTGAATCTAAAGAAGCAACTTCTCCTTTGACTCCAGTTCTCCAACTCAAACCCACAATTTGAAAATATCACAAGGGCTTCAAACAGTTTCCCATCAACTAATGCTCCACTATTGGCCTTCTCAACCATTTTGCCTTCTACAACTGGCCTGATGTGAGCTTTGCAGTATCCAGTTTGGCTTGATTTTCTGCCAAACCCGGATTCAGTCACTGGTAAAAGCTAAAGCAGACATGGAGATACCTCAAAACTACCAAGACTCTCAAACTTGAAATCAAATTCAATTTATCAAGGGCCCTCCTAGATGTGTTCACAAAGGCATCCTGGACCAACAACCCTGACACTTGCAAGTCTCAATCTGGCTTCCTATGCCTCAGCTTTGGTTGTTTTTTCACTTGGAAAAGCAGCAAACAGCAGAATATATCCTGGTCATCCATAGATGCCCAGCTGAAGGCACCTGTAGATGGCTTCCATGAGGCTACATGGATCAAGGCTCTCATCACAGACACCTTTTTCCAATATTTGAAAACTATCACCCTGAAGATTGACAATAGTTGTCTTGAAGAAAAGATTTGTAAGTTTGGGTCAGATTCAAAGACCCATAATCTCAACCTCAAAAGCAAGGGAAGGAAAGACAAGCTAAGTCAGGATAATATAATCATTGAGCTCATCAAGTATCAATCCATTCCAGAAAATGCACTTACCAAGTCTTTTACCTCTCAAATTCTCATCCTTCTTGTTGAATGATACACTGGCAATCAATGTTTCTCTCCAAATGCAGATTTTTTGTTATTATGCTCTTTCCATTTTTTCTTTTTTATTTTTCAATCAGTTTCTTGAAATTTTTATTTCATTTCTTTCATTTTATTTCATTCTGACTGAGATCTCTCCAGGAATGGAGGGGTTTTGAGATTAATCTCCATCTCTATCAAGGCTCCTGCACACGCAGGCTACTCTGTTAATACAAATCCAACTACATTCTCAGCTAAACTTTTTTCACCCTCAAAATTTTGGTCCTCAGGGTCTTGAGATAAGAAAACTCACCACATCAGCATTCTCAAATTCTTTTCAACTCCCTATCTATCCTCCTCACTTTCTTTTCTTTTCCTCTCAGAACATTTTCCTTGTCTCATCTCTCATCTGCAGAGTTCTACAATGTGACCTGGCCAAACCACCCCAATTTGAGTTGACTACACTCAACCTTGACCTCAAATTATCCATGCCTGCCTGGTAAGACTTGGTGTTCAGAATGCCCTATTTTTTGATCTCTGTTGCTTAGAGCCTTTTTATTCATTTTTTCTTCTCCTTGATCATTTTCCTTCTATTTTTTATGTCCTCAGTTTTTGTCAATTTCCTTGGCTATTGGTAAGGGTGATGGTAAATTCACGGCTCCAACCGTGTGGTAGTGGTGTAAGGCCCTACACAGCTCAAATGAGCCGTGGGGGCCCAAAGAGGACTACAAAGGGATGTTTCAAACAAGGACAACCCCCGGGGGTTGTTTAGGAGCCGTGTTTGGGGGTGCACAAACCCCCAGAAGGCGTTCCAGAATTTTGGGCACCCCCTGGACCACACTTGGGTTCTTTCAACCAAAATTTGGGATTAACGCATACTTTGTGGGACTTTTGATCCACACCTAGTGATCCCAAAGAGACATTTAAGTGAAAACAAAGTGAAATTAAAGTGAAAACTGAAATCATAAATCATGTAAAATTCTGTGAACAATTCTTTCTCAACTTGAAAGTGAGAAAACTTTGTTTGTTCAATTGAAATTTGGATTGAATACTGAAGTATACCATTGCATTTTTTTGCATGGGAACAGTGGCAAGCCCTCCTTCTTCTGAAATGGCTGCGTGGAAGGTCTACATTGATAGTGCCATCAACAAAGCTTTGGAAAAAGAAAAAAAGGATTTGGGTAATGAAACATTGTAAGCCCCAATTGTATCCTCATCAAGGGTGACAATTGAGGAAAAAAATGTTTCACAGTGGGGTTTGACTGCTGGTTGTGAGTGACATTTTATGTTACTTCATCTTTGCGTTATTTAATTTGATTGAAACTGATGGAGTGCATTCCATCAATATAACTATGTAACTATGGCAGATCCACTTGACCCACCTCCATTGAGAGGTTTTCCTACTAGGGAAGAGGCACAAAAATATTTTCAAAAATGGGCAATGAATCATGGTTACGCTTTAACAGTTTTCAACTCAAAGCTTTACCAACATGTGGATTTAGCCTGTGATTGCCATTGTTCCTATTCAGGAAATCTTCTTACCTAAAAGTCTAGAAAAACTCACACAAGGAAGGTTGGGTTCAAGTTTGTAATCCATGCAAGTTGCACAAAGGCAGACCCCTTGTGGCACCTCTCCTACAAACAAACCCAACAGAACCATCAACCATCTGAAAATCCCTCTGTGCATCCTCAACTGAGATGAACCTTGGGGGTGGCCTTAGACAATCCAGTAGAAGGCATGAATGATGGGCTCAACACCTTACAAATAAAGAGAAAATTGAGCAAGATTGATGGGGAGGATTATGTTGATGACCAAACAATCTACAACACTAAGCGGAAGTTAACACTTACAGAACTAAAGGGTAAAAGTGTTATGGAGGTACTCTATGAGCAGCTTGAAGAAACAAGTTGGATTCACCAGTCAAAGTTCAGTGGAGAGGTTCACTTGGAGGGCCTGTACTTAGCACATCCTGAGGCAGTAAAGCTTTCAAAACAATTCCATCATATTGCTAGGTTGGATTGTACTTATAAGATAAATAAGTACAAAACCGCACTATTGCATGTTGTGGGAATGAAAGCCAATTGGAAAACTTTCACAAAAGCTCTTGTTTTTATAACAAAAGAAATGTTTGAGTTCTACAGTTGGTCTGTAAATGCATTAAAGGAGTTGGCTTATGATCCTTAGAGACTTCCAAAAGTCTTTGTGACAGACTGTGAAAAAGCTCTGATTTGCGCTATTGAATCTAGTTTCCCTGAGTCATCAAGACAATTTTGCACTTGGAACTTTTCTAAAAACATACAAGCAAACTTTAAAGTGTGATTTTTTAATGACTTTGAAGGATGGAAAAGCTTTATGACTCTGTGGGCAAATTATGGGGCCTCAAAGAACAAGGAGGAGGCAGAGGTCAATGATGCAGAACTCAAAGGAGGTCCAAATCACTGCTTCTTATTCTTACTAGTTTTGGGTTCTGACCTTTTGAATTGTATAGTGTTTCTTGAAAGACTATGAGCATGTACTTGAGTACATGGAAAATAGCATGTTCCGTGTCAAAGAGAGGTTTGTAACAGCGTGGAGTTGTATAAACCAAGATTTTGGAAACAAAACAAAATCTTGGGTTGAAGTAACCCATGCCACTCTCACACAATTCCTTGAAAAATATTTGGGAAACCAGTTGGATTTTTGGAAAAGACTTGACGGAAAAGATTCAAATCAAATTAAATTGGTTCATTCATCACTTTATAACTCTTGAATTAAGTTAGGGACGGTTCTTCCACCTGAAATGTTAACATTGGGCTTCAAATTGTGTTAGAGACAACTCATCTTATTAGGGAACAATTTGAGAAGTTCAAACGTGTTCATGATGGCAAAGTGTGCACCAAGTCATACCCCAAGCCTATGGGTTTTACCTTTTCCCACCAAATAGTTGACTTTCTAGAATTCAGAGAATCCGTGGTACCCCAAGATATTCATCCTCAGAGGAGGTTGGACTATGACCCTTGCATTTCTAGTTCTGTAAGTTGGCTTAAGTTGGATTGTTCAAGTTGGATTTTTCAAATCACTATGTGATTAATGCTTTTTGATTAATGATTCCTAATTAACTAATGGTTGATGCTTTTGAATTTTTCAAGTTTGATGTCAATGAAATGCTAATCATTCCTCAGTTACGTGAAAAAGTGAATGCAATGATCTTGGAATTTCCAGATCATGAGCAAAGCGGACTATTGAAGTACATCATTCAGAATATTAAAAAATATTGACTGAAGCCAAGACTTGAACCTAAAGTCTTACAATCAAGTAGGGTCAGGCAAAAATTGACAGATACGCGGCAAGAACCATCTTGGTTTGAATGTTGAAAAATAACTCAAGGGGGAAAAAAGGACTAGAAGGGCTCCAAAAAAGAAAAGACAAAAGATTGTAAGTCTTTTCTTTTGTTAGATGTTCATTTTTTTTTGGTTTAATGAACTTAGTTACTAACTAATGATGAATTTTTAGTCAAAGTTGGCAGAATCTGAATATGAATTTTATATTTCAGATGAAGAGACTGAAAGTGAATCAGGATCACTTAATTTGGACTCAGAATCCTCTTCAGAGAAAGAGAACCTGCAGAAAAGCTCAACCAGAAGCTCATATTTGGTGAGTATTTGTTTAATTGATCTAATTAAAGAAATGAATACTAAGTTAGTTTTCATGATAGGAACCAAGCGTGAAATACCTCAATCAAATACCCAAGAAATTCCATAATTTCTTGGGTGAGGTTTGGGATCCAATTGGAGATGGGAATTCTGGATTTACAGTCATTGCTAAATCTCTTGGTTATGAAGAACATGGTTGGTTTAAAATTAGGAAGTAAATGATTGAAACATTAGAGAAACATAAAGCATTCTACATTAAGATGCTTGGTGGTGCAAAGGAGGTTGAAAAGATTAAAAAAAGACTTGATGTTGAATACATCAATGAAAAGATTCCCTCCTCAAAATGGCTGGCTAAATTAGACATGGTTCAAATCATAGGGGACACATATTCCAAACCTATATGTTTCATTTCATTGGAGTCATGTGATACTTATACTCCAATGAAAAATGTTGTTACTGATCAATCAGATCCAATGTTCATTTACTTTGTAAACAATAACCACTTGGTTCTATTAGTACTTGAGGGAGAAATGATTCCAATCCCACCCATTGTAGCAAAACCACTTTCCTTGATTTCTAAAAAAGCCTCTGGTGTGTTTGATCATCTAAAAGATCAACTGCAAATGTATTCTAGATTATAGAGATTATAGACTTTGACTTCATTTCATCATTGGGTTTCATATAAGTTGTAATTCTAATGCAGCTAACAAGTTCTATTTAACATTATAAAGGGTTATCACGTGTTGAAATTCATTATGTTGAGTGTTTAGAGTGTTTTGAATGAGAGTTGAAATTTTTTTTTTGGTGTTTTTACTTTAGGGCTGGTCAAAAGACTTGTATTTTTTGGGCACTTTTACTTTAAGGCTGTTCAAAAGACTTCTTTAATTTTTGGGCCCTTTTACTTTAGGGCTAGTCAAGTTGAAATTACTTTAGGGCTTGTCAAGTTAGTTTTATTTTTTTTTGGTGTTTTTACTTTAGGGCTTGTCAAGTTACTTGTCTTTTTTTTGTTGTTTTTACTTTAGGGCTAGTCCAGTTACTTGTGTTTTTTTGGGTCTTTTTACTTTAGGGCTAGTCCATTGGATAGTACCAGTTTTTTTTATTTTGATTTATTTATTTATGTTTTTGTTTTTTTTTTAACCAAAAAATGAAAATTCTTTGATTTTTTGGTTGATTTCTATTTTTTTGGAAGGTTTATTTAGTTTATTGGTTGTGTTAGCACCCTTTCATTCCTTTTCCTTTTCCTTTTTTTTTTCTCACCGTGGTATGGTGCCTTGTGGAAGTCCATACGGCTGCGGACCAGGCTGGGTGGGCCGCACAACTCCTTGAGCCATGGGGGGTTGTACACAGCTTGGATTTGACCATGTGGCATGCCACATGGCCATTTTTAAACAGTGTGCAGGGCTCAATGAGCTGTGAATTTAACATTACCCTTTTGGTAATTCAAACATGAAGTTTCTTCAGAAGTGAAAGAAAATATTGGACCTGACAGGTCTTGAAGGGTCTAAAGAATCTGTGAAAGCACATTGAAGTCAATTGAAGTGTGTGAAAGTGGGTCAAAGTGTTTGAAGCAGTTGAAGCAGTTGAAGAAGTCAAAGAAGTCAAAGCAGTCATAGCAGTCAAAGAGGTTTGAAGCTATTTCAAAGTTCCAAAAAAGAATTGAAGTTCTGTTGAAGAATCAAATCTCTTTCAAAGTTGTCAAATTTCCATCAAACCAGTCAAAGTCCCATCAAATTTTGTTGAAGTTGCATTCAGGAGGCTGGTGAGGAAATTGATGTAGATGGATATTTTCTGCAGGGAATTCCTTTTTTGGCATGAATGGCAACACACTGTTTAGAAATGTATCACATACTGATACCAAACAAACTTTAGGCAGTGATATCCATAAGATTGAATGGGATGGATTGTATAGGGCTCAGAATAAATAAAAAGGGATAGTAATTAGGGGGAAGGAATTAGGATAATGTAACAACTGCCCATGGTGTTCAAGGGGCTGAGGGCACAGGCACTAATTCTCACCAAACTCAGGATAGATAATATATTGGGATTGATTGCAATGATAATAGGTGGATTAATCACAAGATTTGGGGAGGTACAGGATGAGAGGAATCCAGGAGTAAGTCTTCTGAGGAATACTGATTACCAGATCATATAAGAGTTACACCAGAGTTATAGGTGATATTAGCAAGGTAGGCTGGATGGCTTTCTTGTGCTTATATTACACCTATTGGATGGACTAACCAATAAGAAGTATTATACTCATTCCTTGGGGCAATTAGTTCAGGAAGGAAGGAAAGGAAAGTATATTTAAGAGCTGAGAAGGGGCCTTGAGGGTGGATTAATGGTTTTGGGCTGGGATACCCCATGGTATTACATTTTGACCAATTGAACTAAAGGAAGTTGCTTTACAGATTTGGTAATGGCCCCTCCAGGAAGGTAGGTCCTTACAGAACTGAAAGTGTGGGTTTTTCAGCCAGGATTATGTGCTATGTATTTACAGTATGGGATCTGTATGTACTTCTCATACCAATTAGGTTGAAGGAGAGATTGAGAATACACCAAGTCATAGAAAGTGAGGAAGAGCCTGTAATATTGCCTAGTACCTTCAGGGAGTGCAGGGGGACACTTCAGGAGGTGCAGCTGGTGGATCCAGGGGTAAATTTGGCTGTACTGAGGTTGAGAATGGATGAGGATACTGAGTATGGAGAGTCAATTTGTGGTTATAACATTGGTTTCTCTTCAGCCAGCACAATTCTCCACAATTTTAGGCTTCCCCTCTTGGAACTCTCCATTTGGTGAATTTTTCTACCGTGTGGGTACACTTTTTTGATTACACCTGCATGGTTTAAGATTTTTTTTTTGGGCAATCCATTCCTTTTCAGAAAAATTTACATATAAAAAATACCATAAAACTATATGTACAAGTATGCACATTTCCATTGTGCAGTGGGTAGACAAAGGCCTTTGGAAATTTTTTAAAGTGGGCACACCCAGTTAATTTGTAGAATGTAGATTAAGCTCAGGAATTATAATGGTTTTTCTTCAAAAATCCACAATATTTTGTATCAGAGTTAGAAAACCACCATTTTTCTTTGCGAAACCCATCTTTAAAATTGATAGGTTTCTGAAATACAAATAACCCCTAACTGGTGTATTTCAAAATGGATTTTTTTTAAAAATATGGTGGGTTTTAAACATGAGATTTGCTGTTTTTATCATAAAACCCACCAACTTCATTTTCATCTCATCCTAGCGCCTAAAATAACCCTATTCATCCTCTTCCTCCTCCTCTTTTTATAATTAAATCACCACTAGTTGTCCCATCATCACTGCTTATCATCACAATGCCACCAGTTTTGAACCTACTTGCTCAACTCATGCTGTTCATTGTATCATCAATTGTACCAATTCACTCCAATCTAAGGTGATCTAATTTGATTTGAACATTCAACCAATCCCAAAAAATATTAATCAGATTAAGACCATACTCAATCATCTCAAGGCATTCAAATCTACTCCCAGAGTTAGATTTGGATAGATATTGAGTTGTATGATAGTCTTGAAGGAAGATGTTGCTTATTTTGTTGTGAGAATAAATAAGAACTGATAAATTTTGATTTCAATTGATGGAAAATTGATGGTACTCAATCAAGATTCTCAATTAGAGTAATCAGATGAACATTTTGTTAAAGGAGTCGGGATTTTACAACAGGTCTTTTAAGTTTTCTTTGCTAAACCAAGTTGAAGACCAACATTTTTTCTTTTGTTCATCAAAAAGGAAGAAGGAGAGAGAGTTCCAAAAATATTTGATTCAGATATTCTTTTTCTTTTATTTTAAATTTTGTACATTGGGAGCTTGAAAGAAGAGGAAGAACTTATGATAATTTTGCAGTATCAGGGAAGACTTGACTTATTTTTTCATTGATTGATGTCTCTATGATAGTGTTGGTATTATTGTGTTTTGTGGGTGTTTTTAAAATTTTTGGGGTGTTTTTTGGTTCCTCTTTATCAGTTTTTGGTGTTTTATTGATGAAACTTGATTAGTATTTAATTTTTCATTTGGGATTGGCCCAATTCAATCACATTTTCATACCTTCCAAAGGTGGAATTGACTGGAGATGTGGTGTGACTTTACAATTCCCTAAACTTATCTCAACCTGTATCAATCATTTATTATTGAACCAATCCATTGATCTAGCTCTCAAACTACATATTTTGTATTCTTCAATCCTCACCAAAAACCATCACCCAATCAACCCTCAATCTTTGAATCCTATCATCATCAATTGAATCCAAAAAAAAATTAATCAAAGTTTTCAAAAACTTGGTAATCAATTGCTCAATTTATTATCCCAAAAGTACCTGAATATCTCATCTTCCTTCAGTGAAAAACTCCTCACTTTGACTTATTGAAATTCACACCTGTATTGTTAAAATACGTATGCACTTACGCGTGTGCTATGTATAAGTGTAATCCAAATGGGATGCACTTATGGACCTCTCTGGCTCATTGGACACTCACAAGGACCATACAGGCCTGTGTGGATTTCACGGATTTGGGGAAACTGGCCTCAAAAGGGGTGAAACAGGCCTATTGGTACAGGGGCCCTAACAGATGGGCTTGTATGCGCATAATTGGGCCCAAGGTTTATTTTGGACATAATTGGCCAGACGGGCTGGCCTGCCAAAGTATGTTCTACTTAGTTTTTGGGCTTGGGGCGGCTCATTGGGGCCGCCGCCTGTGTTTCAGCCCTGTTGGGGCTGCTGCCTGTGTTGCGGCCCGCTTGGGGCCACTGTTTTCACTTATGTCCCATTTATGGGGCCCAACAGCCCGTGACAAGACGTCGTAGGGGGCAGGGGGACTCAAAATGGAGGCCCCCCACCCCATTCATGGCTGTTGAGCCCTTCCCGGCCGCAGGGCTGGAGGCCCCGGCTCCTCCCCCTCCCCTTGCTTGCCATTTCCAGTGGGAGGGGGAGGGCTTGCTGGATGGAACCAGCCAGCAACTGGTCATCATGGGGGGGACTTGATCACCCCCCCACCAAAAGGGGTGGCTAGGCTGGTTGCATTGAGGCAACTGGCGGTGGGGGGGAATTGACCACCCCCCCACCATCAAAGGGGCACTCTCCCCCCAACCTTTACCAAGGGGGAGGAGCAACGGGCTGGAGGGGACCTGACCACCCCCCAGCCCACCTACCAAAGCAATTCCCTGGGGGTATCAACCCCCAGGGCCCCTGGTAGGGGGATTTTACCGCCCCCTCCAGGGATCTGTGAGAAAAAGGGGGGGACAGCATGTCTGCTGGTCACACCCCCCCCCAAATGTGTCTGAGACCGGAACCAGGTGTTTCCTTGGTCCCTCCTGGCCATTTGTATGGCCAGGGGCTGGTTGCATGATGGTTTTAATAGACAACCCGCCAGGGTTTTGAACATCTAAGGGGCTGGTTCAGCCCCATTGAGGTGGAAACACCAGAAATAACCGGAATAGGCTGGTTGTAAGGGTGCAGGGACTGATGCCATGTGGGCTGATGTAGCCCAAACCAAGTAACAAGGCCTGTAGAGCCTGTAGAGCTATTTTGAGGCGGAAAATTTGCCATTTGGCTTGTTGTATCATGGGCTCACAAGAGGCCAATCTTTTGTAATTAAGAAGCTCTTCTCCCTGCTGTTTTCCATCTTCCATTCATCATCAAACTGAATTCATCACCAATATCATCCAACGTATTGCCCCATTGTGAGAGCCCATCAGCAATTATTGACACAAGGTGTCCAGTATTTCTTTAGCTTTAAATACTTCTCATTTGCCTAAGCTAATTGCTGGCCATAATTATAACACATTATTGGTACCAACATCATCATTAATTCCAAGCCATCTAGACCCTTGTACCTTACTTTGGAGAACCTCAAATACCTCAAGTTTTCCAAGAAGATGTCCTATATCCCTGATGTTAGCTCCACCAAGATAATACTGAACAGTCAAAATTATAATGCTTGGGTTGTCCTTATGGATAGTGAGCTGGATAAAATCTTTTGTGGGGAGATAATGGATGCAGATGACACTTTGATCAGTTCAGAAGTGGAGAAAAAGTCTTATCATCTCATCCTTAGGAATCTTGATGAGAATCATATGACATGGGTTGCCAATACTCTTAGGGAAAATGAGAGAAGGAGGGGCAGAATCCTTTGGAAGTTGCTTAAGTCCAAGTATGCTGGTGATTCTGTTCATCAGAAGGGTATAGCTTTCAATAAACTGTTCAAGTTAAAATATTGAAATTGTAAAATGTTTGTAGCAGAGGCTAGTTCTAGCATATCCAAGTTTAAATCATCAGGACTTAACATGGATCCTGAGTGTTTGTCACTCTTAATCCCTCAGAAGCTACCAAAGGAGTTTGATTCTTTATTCAGAATTATTTCTCAATTGGATCCTCTTCCTGGGGAGGAGGATGTGCTGAAAAGGATTGAAAAGGATGATCTTCAGTTCAAGATGAAGGGGGGTTCTCAAACAGCCCTTGTTGGAAAGACTGGAAAATCTTGCAAGAAGTAAAAAAGGATTTGTCAAAGGTCTTATGCTATGATTGTCAGAATAAGGGGCATTATTCCAAGGATTTCAAGGAGGCCAAGAAGAGGAAGAAGTCCAATGAGAATGAAAAGGAGGTCAATCTCACTACTGAAAACATTGCAACGGTGGCATTTGATGGTCCAATGGAAATGGCTTTTGGGAAAGAAGGTCCCAAAAAAAAGGCCCAAGTTAATGAGGATCAAGAAATGGACTTGATTTATTATGAATTGAGTAATGTTAAACTCAAAGATGAGAACTTATCAGTGACTGATAAAGCTTCTTTCCTATTAAGAGGATTGAAGGAGGATTTTCTTTTTTTTATTGATTCTGGCTGTACATATCACATGTTCTTTGAACCAAATTTATTTTCAAATCTTAGTGATTATGATGGAGTTGCAAATATTGGTCAGAAAGGCAGAACAATTCAGATTAAAGGAATTGGAAAAGTTTTTCTTGCAAATCACTTGGGTTTCAAAATTTCTTTTGAGAAATTTTTCCATGTACCAGAGTTGCCTTATAACCTTGTGCCTTGGAGTGTCGTGGAAAAAAGGTTTCCAGATTTGTTATCTCAAAGAAGATAAGTTTGCTATTGATATGAATGGGAGAATTGTTCTTAGTGGAAAGGTTTGGAACAAGCTTTTGTGTGGAAGCTTGTTTAAAATCTCAGCTTTGAGCACTGTTGCTCACAATAGAAGTGGCCATAAGGTAAAGGACAGCAACTTTGAGAGTTGTACCTTGGGGTCTAAGACTAGAAATGTGTTCTCAAAGAGTAGAGAGTGCACTTATGTTCCTAGAGAGGAATTTCTCATTTATTTGCCAGGGCCATTCACACCAGAGTCCCTTGGAGGGGCCAGATACTTCATCAATTTAGTTGATACTGCAACTAATTATGTTTGGGTTAAACCAATTCAATCTAAGGATCAGACCACAGAGGAGGCTTCTGTAATCTTCAAAGTTGGGAAACAGAATGGTCTAATGAAGGAGATCAAGAGGGTAATCACCAATGGAGGTGGTGAATTTTTGAGTAAAGATTTTGAGAGGTTATTGAAAGATTATGGTATCATTCATATAATCACTACTGCAAGTACTCCACAAAATAATGGAATAGTTGAGAGAATGAATGGGACTTTAGTGTAAAAGTTCAGAACTATTATGTCTCAATCTGGTCTACCAAAGTTCTTATGGGCTGAGTTGATGTGTACAGTCTGTCTGTTGCACAGCATTGTAAGTTTCAATGGGAAGAGTCCTCATTATCAGTTTTTGAAGTTGTACCCCAAAAGATCACACCAAAGAACAACTGGTTTCTTGGTGTATTATAGTTTCCACCATAACAAGACGGTCAGAAAATTAGACCCTAGAGCCAGAACAGGGTCACTTTTAGGCTATGATTTAATAAGTAAATTGCATAGGATCTATTTTCCAGGGACAAGAAAGTTTATCCGTAGTAGGGATGTAAAATTTGATAAAAGTACCTTTCCACTAAAAAGGAGTGAAGATGTTGTTGTGAAAAAGTCACAGCAAGAAATAGAATTAGCGCCTATTTCACCAGCAAAGGCTGAGGAACATGTGGTTCCAGAAGATGAAGAGATGGCAGACGTGCCACTAGAGGGTTCAGTGCCTGCTTCAGGGGAGTCTGTTAATTCAGAACCCGATGAGCCTCCACCTCCAGTTAGAAGGAGTGGTAGGATTAGAGTACCAGTTGATAGGTGCGGGGAATGGAAGTACCATTATGCTGCCGCAGGATATGAGGAAGATACATTTCAGGAACAGTGTATGCTCAATGAAGTCCTGGAGTTGAGTTCAGAAATGGGTAACAGGGTTAACCCAAATAGCTTTGGCCAATCTATGAATTCTGATGAGAGAGCCAACTGGAAGAGTGCTATTTTTGAGAAATTTGATTCTCTAGAAAATAATAGTGTCTTTGAAGTGGTTAAGCGGGATTCTGTTCCAAAATCAAAGACAATTGTGGGGTCTAGATTGGTGTTAAACAAGAAGTTTGACACAAATGGAGTTTTAAAAAGATTTAAAGCTAGATGCCTTGCACAGGGCTTCAAGCAGAGAGAGGGTATTGATTACCAAGAAACTTTCTCACCAACTGGAAGTCTGTCCACCTTCTGGTACATCATTTCTCTGGCAGTGGAGTTGGGTGAAGAAATCAGACAAGCTGATTTTGTAACAGCATACTCAAATGCCAAGCTTGGAGAGGAGGAGACTGTTTATATGTCAATCCCTGATGGTTTTTGTGAATGGTTAGCAGATACTAAACCAGAAACCATGAAGAAAATCTGTGTTAGAAGTTTTCTTTCAGCACATAAAGGGGAATATGTCCTCAAGCTGTGTAGATCCCTTTATGGATTGAAGCAAGCAGCTAGGTTGTGGTATAATACCATGAGTGAGAAACTGATACAGATTGGTTTCAAGACGTCTGAGGCCAACCCTTGTCTTTTTGTAAGAAAGGATGCAATTTTGTTTTTATGGGACAATGACATTATCATTATTCAAAATGGTAAAGAGATAGTCATGGAGACACTCAAAAAGGAATTCAAGATAAAAGATCTTGGTCTGGCACAACAGGTGCTAGGAATGAAAGTCAGTAATAGCAAGAATGGTATTAAATTAGACCAGAGCCACTACATAGAAGCTCTTCTTAAGCAGTATGGCTTAGAAGATGCAAAGGATTTTGGTACTCCCATGCAGTCAAACATTTGTTTAGAGAAGTCTGCAGATGATGAGTATCTGGAGTTTTTTCAATCTGGAAACAACTACAGGTCAGCTATTTGATTGCTTAATTATTTGGAGCAGTTTACAAGGCCCAATATTGCTTTTGCAATTGGTGTCGTGTTGCAACACTTAGAGAAGCCAAGCATGAGGCATTGGTCAGCATTTAAGAGAGTTATGAGGTATCTTAAAGGAATGCACAGTCTGGGACTGTTGTTTACAAAGTCAGCAAACTTTGATTTGGTTGGTTATTTCAATGCAATTTGGGCAGATGGTAACACTCAGGAATCAAAAAGTGGTTTTTTATTCTTCTTAGGTAAGAATCTGGTGTCATGGATGTCCAAGAAGGTATTGGCAATAAGTCTTTCATCAAAATAGGCTGAGTATAGAGCTTACTTAGCAGATTCACAGGAAGCAAAATGGTTGAGAAAAGTCTTAGAGGATACACATAAGCCACAAGTGTTTGCATTGTTGTATTCTGATAACCAGAGTACCATTGTGTTGGCGCAAAACCATGTATTCCATTCAAGAACAAAACATATTGATGTTCACTATAACTATATTTGCAATGTCTTTAACTGCAAGGAGATTGTGTTGAGGTACATGCCCACTGGAGCAATGATTGCAGATATCTTGACTAAGGCTTTAGATAGGAACAAGCATTAAGGCTTTGTGACTAACATGCAGATGTCACCCCTTTTGGATTAAGGGGGTGTGTTAAAATTTGTGTGCACTTACGCCTGTGCTACGTTGTGGTGTTGTATTTATAACCTTGGGTCAAGAGCTGCGTTGCGGGCTGCGCGCTCAGCAGTTGGGTAGTTCGGCCTCAGCATTTGGGTGCGCGTGGTCTCAGAAGTACCTGCTGAGAGCTCAGAAGCAGCTGCTGCGGGCTCAGCAGTAGGAATTGCGGGGCCCAGCACCAGGTGCGGGTCGGGCCTACTCCGAGGGCGCCAGGCCGCAACCCGCCCAGGAAACGCGGACCGGGTGATGGAGCCGGCCCAACCAAGCTTGCGGGTTGCTAGTCTGGAAGGCAAGGGCGGGGCAATTGGGGGTTAGGAGCGCGCGGGCCGACTTGCGGACCGCAAGGTCCACGGACGCGCGGGGGGGGGGGCAAACCAGGGGGCTCCAAGGAGGGCGCGGCGGAGGGCCGCGCCATGAGAAGGACAAACTGGGCATACGTTGATATCAAGGGGCACGGGTTATGGCGCAAGGAATGGAGGGGAAGGGTTGGGCTAGGGTTCTGTGCTTAGGGGTTGTTTTTCATTGTTCTTTTGCATTTGTGGTTGTACTTAGGTTAGGGTTGAAGGGGGGGATCCAAGTCCTCACCCTCAACTCTGGGTTGGGTTAAGATCATCTATCCATCTATCAATCAATCTATCCATCTATCAATCTATTGATATTTTGGAGGAGAAAAGGAAAGGAAGAGGAAGGATTGGAGGAAGAAGAATACATCTCATAATCTCTGTTTTATCTCACTACACTTAAGAACTCATTGCATCCAACCTCCTTACAGACGCCTAGATCAATAACTTCTGGACTTGCGGACAACTTAGGAGCGTAACTCTCCTTTGCTTTCCACATCTGGGGGTCTGGCCAGGAAATAATCTTTCGTCTAGGTCTCTCAAAACTTACGGGTGCAATGCTGCCCACAACTACCCCAGGATCAAATGTTCCACCCTTGTTCCCTCTCCGGCCGGGAGCTGGCGGGCCAACACCTCCACCACTGCCAACTACTTGGTCAGGCGGTTTCCCTCCTCCTTGGTTGGAGCCTTTGGAGGCGGCTGAGGTTCCGCAACGGGTGTGGCTTAGGCCGCAGAACTTCCCCCATCTCCGATTTGACACCGCAGACATTGGGCGCTTTCTGGCAAGATTTGAGGATATTGCGGACTCCGAAAACGCAACGGGTGAGGACAAGGTCCGCATGGTCATTCTCTTCATTGCGGACAAGAATATGCTCCGGGATGTGGAGGATATGGCAGGGTACAAGGCTCGCGACTGGGGAAGACTCCGGGGCAAGATGATGGCAAGGTGGGGGAAGCGGGAGCCCCGCTTTCAGGAGACAGACTTCAAGCAAGTGGCGGGTGAGGCTATTTCCCGAGGTGGGGTGCGGACACAGCGCAATCTGTCCAAGTACAAGTCCCAGTTTGACCAAATTTATATTTACCTAGAAAAGAACCAGGTGGTGGCGGGTCAGACGGGGGCCATGAAGCGGGCGTTCCTAGGCGGGCCTGCGCACGGGTCCAGAGTTACCTATTTGAGCGCGGGTTGGTAAAGCGGTCAGTTGATGGGAGTGTTGCTCTCCTTCCAAGCCTGGGAGTAATCAACCAGGCGGTCAAGAGCAAGATTGACTTGGAAGAGCTGATCAAGGATACAGCCCGGTTGTTCCCAGTGAGTTCAAGGAAGCCAACGGCCTCTTCCACCTGGGCCCCAACGTTGGCACCGCTTGCGGATCTGCCAGCAACAGAAAGTCCCGTAGCCCCTTTGCAGTCAATGGGAGTACCGGTGGAAAAGGCAACAGACATGCTACGGGACTTGCGGATACTTATGAATTGGATGGCGGCCCTGCCAATGGCTCCGCCTCCCGCTTTCTTGTGCAATCTGCCGCCCCATGCAAGAGGGGGCTCTCAGCCCAGTAGCGGACCGAGGGGGGGTTTTCAGTTTGCTTGTGCACATATTGCGGCAATAGAAGTAATTGGAAGTCTGGTTGCGCGGATCTGACCAAGGACATGAACAAGGGGTTGGTTCGCGCGTCCGGGGGGACCTACATATTGCCGTTGGGCAAACCGGTGGACTTGGGGGCCGGTCAGCCACCGCCGGTGGAGCAGGTTAGGGCAAGGGCCCGACCCTCAGGGGCCGCTCAGGTGTCCCTTGGGATTGTCACTGGGCCCAAAACGTGGCGGGCACCGCATGTGGAGGCAGAAGTTAGGAAGTTGGCGGCAAACAAGCGGATTGTGTTGGAAAAGATGGACATGGATGCCAAGGAGCGGCCATTAAATCAAGCTCCAAGGGTTGGGGGGCGACGCGCCAGCAATCAGCTCCAGAGGAAGAAGGAAGGCCGCGGAAATTGTTTGGCAAGTGATGGGGAGTGAGGTACCAATACCTCTCACGCTATGGGAGCTGGTTGCGGTCTCTCCGGTGGTTTTCAAGGAAATGGTCCAGGCAATGAAGGAGCACGGGGGCGGCAGGATCCCGGTAACATTGCAGCGCGTGAATGCGGCGACAGAGGAAGCAGAACGGGAGTTGTGCCAATCCAAAGCTGTGTCGGTGCTGCTTGCCTATGTCTCACTGAAGATCGCGGGAAGGAAAGTGTGGGCAATGGTGGACAGCGGGTTGATGGTCAACCTGCTCCCATCAAAACTGGTGGATGAGTTGGGCCTGGTGCAGAGGAAGTGTGCTATGGGCTTGCGGGCGCTCAATGGGGGGAATGTTGGGTAGATGGGGTGGTGGAGGAAGAAGAGGTGGAGGTCGCAAAGGTTTGGAAGCCGCTGCTGCTCCTCTTGGTTGAGTGCGGTGACGTGATTTTGGGTTGGCCGTTCATGTTTAGATTCCGGGCCCAAATGACATTCAATGCAGAGGAAGGGATGGAGGCGCTGACGGTGGAGGACGCGTCCGGGGCAAGGTTTGAGAGGACAATCTCCGACCATGGGAAGGGGAAATGGGTGCCATTGGCGGCGGTCGGCAAAGAGGCAGAGTCCGACGGTGGGGACAACCGCGAGGGCCGCCCTGCGGAGGGTTTTCCCTAGTCAACCGTGGGTACCGCGCGGGGCAGGCTCGGGCCTCGTGCGGGCGGTTGGCTAGGGAGGAGCAAAAGGCGGAAGGAAGTGCGAGGAGGGCGCAAGAGGCAGAAGTAAGTCCCTTTCCTCAGTATGCACCACCGGAAGGTACTGTGTTTCAAAAACCCTACCATAGTGCCACGCTCATGAGCAAAGGCGAGAGCCGCGGGTTGATTGTTGCCAGGATTCACAACAATGACGGCGGGTGCGTAAGGATGGTTAGGTGCAACGCGGGGCAATACAAGCCTGTGGCACAAAAGGTCCTGCCCCGGAACAAGCCCATGCCGCAGGGGCTGAACGGGCCTCTGAGGCCAATCTCCTGGTCTTGGGATCCCTGGGTGAGTCGGTTGAGGAAGTTCGGGTGGGTAACGCGGTTGGCGCGGATCACAAACAAGCAAATCAAGGTGCTGAATTTTGGGCAGGGGGGTGGTTGAGTACAGAGGAGAAGGATTTGTTAGCATCAGTGTTGGTGCTCTGCAAGAAGGCCCTCGCCTTTGGTCCCAATGAGCGCGGATTGCTGAAGGGCAAGGTTGGCGACCCCTACGTAATCCCCACGGTGCCGCACAAGCCCTGGAAAATCAAGCCGATTCCAATCCCTCGGACCGTGTGGGAACCCTTCTTGGAACTGGTCCGGGAGCGTGTGAGGACAGGGTTGTACAAGAAGTCAACATCAAGCTACTCTAGCCCAATTTCCGCGGTTGTTAAGCAGGATGGGAAGTCGCTTAGGATTGTTCACAACCTGCACCGTCTTAACTCGTTCACTATCCGGGATGCGTGATTGCCTCCGCGCGTGGACAAGTTCCTGGAATCAATGGCGGGGCGCGCGTGCTACGGTTTGGTTGATGTAATGGGGGGTATGATCAGCGCGAGCTCCATCCCGACTTGGGGCCTCTAACCGCGTTTGAGACAGGATTGGGAAGGATGCAGCTGACGCGGTTTCTGCAGGGGGCGACAAACTTGGTGGCGGTCTATCAAGCCCAGATGACGTGGATCCTGCGGGACAACATACCGGACGGGGTTCTGATCTTCATTGACGACACCGGCATCAAAGGACCAAAGACAGAATACTATCCAGAGGGTGCCGGGATGATCAAACGCGGCCATCAGCCCATTAAGGATGCTCTGGTAAAGATGTGTGGGGAGGATGGTAAACGGTGGCAGGAGGCCCTTCCGGCGGTCCTCTTTGCGGACAGGATCTTGGTCAAACGCTTGACAGGCTACTTGCCTTAAGAACTTCTCTACGGACAACGTCCGGTGCTTCCAGTGGAAATCAAGCTCAAAACCTTCTTGGGCATAGACTGGTGGAAGGTGAAGACCTCCGCCAAACTTGTGGAAGCGCGCGCCAAACAGCTTCTCCAACGGGATGAGACCCTGGCAAAGGCCGCTGAAAGATTGCGGAAGACAAGGACGGCTTTGGTCAGCTATTGGGACAAGCGCTGTTCCCACCGCCTCCGGGATCCGCTGGGGAAGGGTGACTTGTTTTTGTTGTAAAACCGGAGTCTGGAATCTCAGTGGGGAAAGCTCTTTGCAAACCAATGGGACGGCCCCTTCCGCGTGGCAACCAAGTTTGAGGGCGGGATCTACCAGCTCGAGGAATTGGACGGGGCGCCGCTCAAACGGAAGGCTGCGGCCTTGCAAGTGAAGCGTTTCTTTGCGCGCGGCTCCACCTCCGTTGACAAGAAGGCCGGGGATGGTGCAAAAGCGGGGGACGGCGTCGGAAGTTCAGAATCAGCGGACGGGCCGGACCCTTTGTCTGAGGAGGAGCCCGCGCGCAATGCGCCACCATGGAGGAGTGAAAGGCTACAAACTGCTGGGGACAGCCGTCAACTTGGGGGGGGGGCGCGAGTAGGGTAAAGGTCTGATTTGGTGAGGGGGTGTCCTAGCCGGTTCACAGCCGGAATAACTAGACACCCCAGAATGTCCGTTCTCCTACTTCTTTTATATTTGATTGGCCTCTTTGATTGGTACTGGTTTTGGTTATGATTGATCACAGGGACGCAGGCGCGGCGCTAGCGGGGTTGGTAAACGCAAGGACAAGCCTCCCGGATTGGACAATGCAGGACAAGGAGCAGAGGCCTTAAAAAAAAAATTCTTTCTGCTTTTCTTGGGGTTTTGGTTTCCTTTTTTATGGGCTTGGTTCTTTTCCTTGTTTCCTCTTTGCGCGGGAAACGTACGGGACAGGTCTGATTTGTTAAGGGGGTGTCCTACCCGGTTCACAGCCGGAACAGCTAGACACCCCAGAATGTTTGTTTTCTCAACTTCCTTCTTTGCCTCTCTTGGATGACCGTGCGCGTGCTGGTGTAGGATTGTTGGGTTTGTTGCAGGATTGGGTACGGGGAACTGTGTGGCAGTTTGGCTGGGGCGGTCCAGGTACCTTCCGGGGAACTTTGTGGCAGTTTGGCTGGGGCGGTCCAGGTACCTTCCGGGGAACTTTGTTGGCTCAGGGCGCGGGCGTGGACTTTAATTTCACTCATCCTCACTCTTAACTCCGCCTTTATTCTCACTCCCACTCTGACTCAGGACGCGGGCGCGGACCTCTTTCTCACTCACTCTTGCTCTCACTCGCGCGGATTGCTTTCAAGACACGGATCACGTGCGCAAAGGTTCTCACAAGCCCAGAGGCTACTCAGGACGGCGCGGCAAAAGTTTATTTCTTTGCAAAAAGGGGCGGAATAGGATACAAGATGAAAAGGAAGAAAGGGGGGGCAACCCGTCTACCTCGGACGAGTCCTCATCACCTCCTCCGCGTCCGCGCGAGCCACCGCGGCTAAATTCCAGAAGGCCGCCAAGAGTTCCCGTTGGTTGCCGGTGGTGTGGGCGCGAGGGGCCGCCAGGAACCGCCAAAGGAGTCCGTCCGCGTCTTCCACCATTGCATCAAACCTTGCGAGCGGAACAGCCGGGAAAACGGGGATATCTGGAATCTTGGGTGGGCTGGGAGGAGGCAGGACTGGTGAAGAAGGGGTCCCCAGCGGACCATTGGGGGGGCTCAGTGCAGTGGGAGGCAACAATGAGATAACAACTGGTGACGCGGGTGGCAGAGGGGTGCCCTGCGGGGTCGGGGGCCTCTTGTCCAATTCCAACAAGTAAGGAGGAGCCGGAGTTGGTGGAGGAGCCGGAGTCTGAGGAGGAGCCGGAGTCGGTGGAGGAGCCGGAGTTGGTGGAGGATCCGGAGTCGGAGGAGGAGCCGGAGTTGGAGGAGGAGCCGGAGTTGGGGGAGGAGCCGGGGCTGGGGTAGGGACTGGAGGAGGGCCAGCGCGGCGTTGGAGCATTTCATTGACGCGCGGGTCCCTTGCGCCTTGCGTGACCCAAACGCAGTCCGCCCAGAGCCGTAAGGCAGACCGATAAGCCGCAAAGTTGGGGTAGTCCTCCTTCCGTGGGGGCCCTGCACGGCGGAATGGGGAGGTGAAGTCGGGGATTGGTCCTGGGGTGGGGTGGGCACAAGGCAATCCGGGCCAAGTCCACGAGTCCTTGGAGATTGTTTCATCGTCCAAAACCACAAACGGGTCCGGACGGGCCCTCTTGCGTGGCCGGGGACGGGAACCGGATTGAGGAGGAGGATGCAGCATTCCCTTGCCAAGCGAGCAGCGGCAATGGCCACGATGGCAAGAAGTGCAGGCGCGTTGACCGGGAACAATTGAGCATGCAAGCCCTTTCCAGGCGCAGATGTTGCAGGGGACCATGATGGCAACAAAGAGGAAGGGGAGGAGGGGCTGGGGTGAGTTGGGGTGGGTGGGGGAGAGGTGGGTTGGTAGTGTGATGGAGGCAAGGCAGCAATGGGAGACCTCTGGGGACAGAACTCAACTTGGTGGGGGATGTGGTGTCATATTTATAACCTTGGGTCAAGAGCTGCGTCGCGGGCTGCGTGCTCAGCAGTTGGGTAGGTTGGGCTCAGCATTTGGGTGCGCACGGTCTCAGCAGTGCCTGCTGAGAGCTCAGCAGCAGCCGCTGCGGGCTCAGCTGTAGGAATTGCAGGGCTCAGCACCAGGTGCGGGTTGGGCCTACTCTGAGGGCACCGGGCCGCAAAACGCCCAGGAAACGCAGACCAAGTGATGGAGCTGGCCCAACCAAGCTCGCGGGTGGCTAGTCTGGAAGGCAAGGGCGGGGAGATTGGGGGTTAGGCGCGCGCGGGCCAACTTGCAGACCGCGAGGTCCGCGGACGCGCGCGGGCAGGCAAACTGGGGGGCTCCGAGTAGGGCGCGGCGGAGGGCCGCGCCATGAGAAGGACAAACCGGGCGTATGTTGATATTGAGGGGCAGGGGTTATGGGGCAAGGAATGGAGGGGCAGGGTTGGGCTAGGGTTCTGTGCTTAGGGGTTGTGTTTCATTGTTCTTTTGTGTTTGTGGTTGTACTTAGGTTAGGGTTGAAGGGGGGGATCCAAGTCCTCACCCTCAACTCTGGGTTGGGTTAGGATCATCTATCCATCTATCAATCAATCTATCCATCTATCTATCTATCTATCTATTGGAGGAGAAAAGGAAAGGAAGAGGAAGGATTTGAGGAAGAAGAATACATCTCATCATCTCTCTTTTATCTCACTACGCTTAAGAACTCATCGCATCCAACCTCCTTACAGATGCCTAGATCAATAACTTCTGGACTTGCGGAAAACTTAGGAGCGTAACTCTCCTTTGCTTTCCACAACGTATAAGTGTAATCCAAATGGGATGCACATATGGACCTCCCTGGCCCATTGTACACTCACACAGACCAAACGGGCCCGTGTGAATGTCACGGATTTGGGGAAACTGGCCTCAAAACGCGTGAAACAGGCCTATTGGTCTACCGTCCCTAATGGGCCGGGTGAGGTATAAGGGCAAATACAGCCAGATGGGCTTGTATGGGCATAATTGGGCCCAAGGTTTATTTTGGACATACTTGGCAAGATGGGCTGGCCCGTCAAAGTATGTTTTACTTATTTTTTGGGCTTGGGGTGGCCCATTGGGGCCGCCGCCCGTGTTGCAGCCCGGTTGGGGCTGCTGCCCGTGTTGCGGCCTGCTTGGGGCCGCTGTCTTTGCTTACATCCCATTTATGGGGCCCAAAGGCCCGTTTATGGGGCCCAACGGCCCGGGCAGGGCCGTTGTAGGGGGCAGGGGGGCTCAAAATGAAGCCTCCCCACCCCGGTTGTGGCTGTTGAGCCCGTTGCGGCCACCGCGCTGGGTGGCGGCCGTGGGGCCGGAGGCCCCGGCTCCTCCCCCTCCCCTTGCTTGCCATTGCAAGGAGGAGGGGGAGGGCCGACTGGATGGAACCAGCCAGCAACCGGTTGCAAGGAGGGACTGGTCATGGTGGGGGTGACTTAATCACCCCCCCACCAAAAGGGGTGGCTAGGCCGGTCACATCAAGGCAACCAGTGGTGGGGGGGGATTGACCACCCCCCCACCATTGAAGGGGCGCTCTCCCCCCCCCTCTTTGAAGAATGGAATGATTTGATTGCAACAAAGGACCAATAGATGAAGAAGCACAGAGCGTGCTGAGGTTGTAGTTACAAGGAATGAATAAAGAAATGGAATGTGAAAGTTAGGAAATAGGAAGTAAAGCGTATGAATTGTATTGATAGGAAGCCTCACTGCTGGACAGAGCTGGAGATGAGTGGTGACTCAAGTGATTGAGAGTTGATGATAAGATTGACAAGGGTGAGTTGAGGACGAGGATATTTGAGGACAACGGGTTGAGTTGGTTGGAATAGGAATGATTAGTTGGTGGAATCAAGGACAATGAGTTGAGGATTGAGGATGAGGATGACAATGAGTTGAGGATTGAGGACAAGGGGAATGATTGAGAGGGGGAAAGAAATGGATAGAAGAGTCAAAGAAGGGGAGCAGGATTGGATGATGATGAATGAGGATTGGATGGATGGTTGATGAGGAGTGGATTGATGGTGGATGTGGAGCGGATTGATGGTGGATGAGGAGCGGATGATCAAGGATGAGGAATCAGAGAAGGGAAGGAGATCCGAGGTCTTTGTTCATGGGATCGGAGAGAGTAGGATTGAGGGTTGTTGAAGCTCATGTCTAGATTTGGAGTATTTGCATTCAAGGTCAGAGCGTGTTAAGATTTGAGTTGAGGCTCCAGTTGAAATGTTAATAGAGAAGATGATGAGAATTCTTATGAAGCCAAGAGGAGCGGACCTGGGGAGCCAAGTTTTAACCGTGTTAAGATTTGAGTTGATGCTCCGGTTGAAATGTTACTAGAGAAGATGATGAGAAGTCATATGATTCCAAGAGGAGCGGATCTGGGGAGCCAAGGAGGGCGCTCTGGTTCAGTGTGAGGAAGAACAGATGATCAAATTCCACTTGATAAAGCATCAGTATAAATAGACTAAATACATGATGGCTGACAAGTGGGAGAAAAGTGTAATGAATAGATTTAATGAGTATTCAATATCAGACCATTTAGAGTCCGCACAACTGGGAGGACCACTTCAGGCTGAATTGAGATAGGCAGAGAATCAAGGATTCAAGATAGAGAGCCCACTAGAATTATTACTAACTAGCAAAATATAAAGAGGCCACTGGACAAGAACACTCATGAGCTAATATGGAAGAGAGCCACTTGGATTCAACATAGAGATGATACTTGATCTATAACTAATGAGTATAGAATAAAGAACATACTGGAGATGAACACTCAAGAGCAAGACATGAGAATATAAAGCTTAATAAATGGTTGCACTCTAGTGTTAGGCAACACAATATAAGACTAGAATTCTAACAGAGCGGGAGCGGGGAAACTCACTCAAGTGATTCATTCATCTCTCAACACGCCGCCGTGTCTAGGAGTGAGGCTGTGTAGGACAGTAGACGTGAGAAGAGTAACTGATGGCTTGATTGCTGGCTTGGTGAGACAGTCAGCTATCATGCGGCCGGAGGGAATCAGATTTGTTAAGAGGTGCCCATTGTCTTTTTGCTCACGCAGCCATTGTATTTGAGTGTCAACATGTTTCAAGGCCCCGTGGTGAGAATCGTGATTGACAATGTTGTGCACGGCCTTATTGTTGATGTTTGCACAGTGAGAGAGTTTGAGGTTGGGATTTAAGTCAAGAAGAAGATTGGTGAGCCAAATTTTTTCTTGAGTGGCAAGGACCAGTGCCTTGAGTTCTCCTTCCGTGGATGATAGAGATACGTTTGGTTGTATTTTGCTATTCCAGGCTACAGGACAGCCATAGAGAAGGATTATGAATCCCGTGTGACTCCTGCAAGTGTTAGGATCGTCGGTGCCATTAGAGTTGCTGAAGCACTCAAGGTTGTACTTGAAGGAAGTGGATTTGAGGCACAGAGCCAGGGATTGTGTGGACTTGAGATAGCTCCTCGCATGCTTCATTTCATTCCAGTGAAGAGTTCCAGGTTTGGAGTTGAATCGAGAGAGGTTGGACACGGCGTAGGAGAGATCAGGGCGAGTACGAATAGCGATGAAATTCAGGTAGCCAATGGCCGAGCAAAAGTTGATACCCAAGCTGATGAATTTGTCGTGTTCAGAGTCAGAGGCGCCCCTGAGCTTTACATTGGGGGTCATTGGAGTTGATATTGGTTTGGCGTTTGAGAGACCTAGTTTGGAAAGAGCAGTTTTGATATGGTTAGGTTGGTGGAGTAGTTTGAAAGATTCATCCTGCACAAGATGATTGCCTAGGATTTTCTTTATAGGTCCCTCGTGAGAGATGTGGAACTCCTTCTTTAAGTTGAGACAAAATTCATTCGACTTGCCAACAATAACAAGATCATTGAAATAGAGGAAGACGTAGGTGGATGAGGATCTATTGATGAACAGGCAGGGATCAGATATGGAGGTGACAAAGCCTTGTCTTAGGATCCACAACCAAAAGGTGTCCAACCAGCTCTTGGGAGCTTGCTTCAGGCCATAGAGTGCCTTTTTGAGTCAAAGATAGGGAAACTTAGATGGATACCCTTTGGGACACTTAATATAAGTTTCTTCATCCAGGGGAGCATGGAGGAAGGCGGCTTTGATTTCCATTTGAACAGTCGGAAGTTCATGGTCAACAGCGTAGACAAGGAGGGTCTGCAGAGTCATGATGAGTCCGGTTGGAGCGAATGTTTCACCATAATCAATGAATTTGAGTTTTTTGAACCCCTGGACGCAGAGGCAAGATTTGTAAATTACTCCTTTGCCAGAGGGATTGTCCTTCAGCCGGAAGACCCAGGTGGTAGAGAGTGCTCTCTTCCCCAAAGGAAGAGAGTGACATCCCTCCTAAACGTTGAGTTGTTTGATGCCATTGGTTTCAACCTTCATGGACTTTAACCAGTGGGGGCAGTCAGGAGAGGCAAGAAATTATGTATAGTTTTGAGGAACAGTCCTAGCAAGAAATCCGTAGCGCGCAGTGGGTTGGAGAGATGATTGGTCTCTGAGGGTACAAGATGATGAGTTGGTGAGTTCGCGTGAGATAAGTTTGTCTTTGGACTCTGATGAGGAGGAACTGTTGGAGTTATTAGACGCCTCGACAGCAGTAGAGATGAGATTTGATGAATCAGAATTGGAGGAGGTCCTGGTCTGATTGGGAAGGGAGTTGGACAAGATTGGAGAGGACTGTGGATTGAAAGGAGAAGTGGAAGAGGATGAGGAGATGGAATTGGAAGAATTGAGAATTTCAGTTAGCGTTTTGTTGAGAGAAAGCAAGGGATCAAAGGGAGATTCGTGGGAGTCGGAGGAAGGTAGAAGAGAGAGGTTTTTGAAGATTTTAACGTGTTTGGAGCGGACTACATTGTTGATGGAGGGACAGAAGACGCGATAGGATAACAGTTGTAAGTCAAATCCTACCAGTATTCCTTCAATCCCTTTTTCTTCGAATTTGGATAACAGTGGATTACGCTGATTGAGAACAATGGTTTTTGATCCAAGGACGCGAATGATGTTGAGATTAGGGGATGACTTGTTCCACAGTTTGAAAGGGGAAGTTTTAGTTTCTGGCGAGGGGATGAGATTGCGTAGAGTGCAACAGCCGGATATGATTTAGTCCCAGAGCTCCAAGGGAATGTTCATGTTGAGCATGGTCGTGCAAGTGGCTTTGATGAGGGTCCGATTTGCTTGTTCCGCTATAGGGTTGTGTTGAGGTGTGTAAGGTTCGGATGTAGAATGAAGAATCCCCTCCTTGTTAAAGAAGGAGCTCAGTTTGGAGTTGATGAATTCGCCGCCGTTGTCGGAGTGGAAGTATTTTAGTTTTTTGGAAAGTTGGTTTGAGTGAAGGCAAATAAATTTGATTATCTCGTTGGTTGCTTTGGATTTGAATTTGAGAGGGATGCATGTCTTGAAACAAGAGTGGCTATCAGTTAGGATCATCAAGTACCAATTTCCTGTTCTGGACGTTGGTTGTATAGGTCCACAGAGGTCAGCATGTAATTCATCGAATGGTTTGTTTCTTTGGGGAAAATGGCCTTTGAATGGGGAGCAATGAACTTTTCCCTTAGCACATGAGACGCAGCAGGTGTTGTCCCAGCGAAGTTTGGGAAAGTTGCAAGAGAGAAGTTTGGTGGATTCTAGATGGGGATGGGCAAAGCATTTGTGGAGAGTTGAAAGAGTTAGAAAAGAGAAGGCCTTGGGAGTTGTGGGATTTGTCAATTCCTCTATGATCAGTAAATTGTCTTGGATTCAACCTTCCAGTATGGTTAGGTTGCCGTGAGTGACTTTGAATGAATTTGGAGCAGTTCTTGTCAGCGAGCAGCCACCCATGATTAGTTGACGTAGGGAAATCAGATTGACGGCGATTCTGGGAATGTAGAGCGAGTCAGCAAGGGTGAGACAGGAGTGTGAGGTGATGATGGAGGCGGAGCCTATTCCATTTGATCGTATGGAGGATCCCAACTTCCCTGTTTGAATTTCAGTCTGGTCGTTTTCAAGGGAGTCAAAGAAATGAGAGCTGTTTAACATGCTCTGAGACGCGCCTGAGTCAAGGATTACTTGGTCCCTTGACAAGCTGAGGGAGTGAGTCATGCCAAAGCTAAATTCCAGATTCGCAGTGGCCTTGTTGGGAGGATTAGGTTTCTGACCGGAGTTGGAGTTCACTGGTGGGACGTAGTTAGGTCAAAGATGGGGGTAGAGCCAGAAGCAACGGTCTTTGGGATGGTTGGCTTTGGGGTTGTGCCAGTTGGACTTGCAGTGGAGAGTTTGTTGGTGAGCAACTAGGGCCGTTGCCTGAGATCCGGTGGCTACCTTGTGCTTGACTTGATTGAGATGGCGTAGTACAAGATTGCCGTTGATTTTATTCTCTCCTAGCAAGTGGGTTATGGTGGTTTTAAGATGGTCCAGTTGAGGCGGGAATTTGTAGAGAATGAGGTACGCTACTATACTGTTGTCCATTTTTATCCCGATTTTGGCGATTTGGAGCAAGCAGGCTTTGACTTCTGTGATGAATTTCTCAATGTTCTTGGGGTCAAATTGAAGGTTCAGGAAATGGAAGAAAACCCGAGATTGATTAGTGGTTTGCAAAGAGGCAAAGAATTTGTTAATCAGCTTCCAGAGAGCTATCCCATTGGTCAAGTGATTCTCCTTAATGCAATTTAGGTAGGTTTGGTTGTCCAGTTTTGCCAGGATCTAACCCACAATCTCAAGGTTAACTTCAGCCGGGCATTTGCTTGGTTCGGAGGAGGTCAGCCAGTGGGATATGCCTTTAAGTGAGAAAATGGTGAGAATTTTAGATCGCCAGAGAGAGAAGTTTGAGTCTTTGAGATTAGGAATTGAGTCTGTCAGTATCTTCAGAAGCGAGGAGGATGAGTCTATTGGTCCTGGGGTAGTCATTCTGCTATTTGGCTTTTAACCGTGAAAAATGGAATGATTTGATTGCAACAAAGGACCAATAGATGAAGAAGCACAGAGCGTGCTGAGGTTGTAGTTACAAGGAATGAATAAAGAAATGGAATGTGAAAGTTAGGAAATAGGAAGTAAAGCGTATGAATTGGATTGATAGGAAGCCTCACTGCTGGACAGAGCTGGAGGTGAGTGGTGACTTGAGTGATTGAGAGTTGATGATAAGATTGAAAATGGTGAGTTGAGGACAAGGAGATTTGAGGACAACGGGTTGAGTTGGTTGGAATAGGAATGATTAGTTGGTGGAATCAAGGACAATGAGTTGAGGATTGAGGATGAGGAGGACAATGAGTTGAGGATTGAGGACAAGGGGAATGATTGAGAGCGGGAAAGAAATGGATAGAAGAGTTGACGAAGGGGAGCAGGATTGGATGATGATGAATGAGGATTGGATGGATGGTTGATGAGGAGTGGATTGATGGTGGATGAGGAGCGGATCGATGGTGGATGAGGAGTGGATGATCAAGGATGAGGAATCAGAGAAGGGAAGGAGATCCAAGGTCTTTGTTCATGGGATTGGAGAGAGTAGGATTGAGGGTCCTTGAAGCTCATGTCTAGATTTGGAGTATTTGCATTTGAGGTCAGAGCGGGAGCATGGAAACTCACTCGAGTGAGTCATTCATCTCTCAACACCCTTTACCAAGGGGGAGGAGCAATGGGCTGGAGGGGACCTGACCACCCCCCAGCCCACCTACCATAGCAACACCCTGGGGGTATCGACCCCTAGGGCCCCTGGTAGGGGGATTTGACTGCCCCCTCCAGGGATCTGTGAGAAAGAGGGGGGGGGACAGCATTTCTGCTGGTCACACACACCCCCCCCCCCCAAGTGTGTCTGAGACCAGACCCAGGTGTGTCCTGGGTCCCTCTTGGCCATTTTTATGGCCAGGGGCTGGTTGCATGAGGCAAACAGCCAGCATTTGAGGTAACAGGCTGGTTTTAATAGACAACCCGCCAGGGTTTTGAACATCTAAGGGGCTGGTTCAGCCCCATTGAGGTGGAAACACCAGAAATAACCGGAATAGGCTGGTTGTAAGGGTACAGGGACTGATGCCATGTGGGCTGATGTAGCCCAAACCAAGTAACAAGGACTTTTGAGCCTGTAGAGCTCTTTTGGGGCGGAAAATTTGCCATTTGGCTTGTTGTATCATGGGCTCACAAGGGGCCAATCTTTTGTGCTTAAGGAGCTCTTCTTCCTGCTTTTTTCCATCATCCAATCATCATCCAATCAAATTCATCACCAATATCATCCAACTTATTGCCCCATTGTGAGAGCCCATCAGCAATTATTGACACAAGGTGTCCAGAATTTCTTTTTCTTTAAATACTGTTCATTTTCCTAAGCTAATTGCTGGCCATAATTATAGCATGTATCACTCACTTTCATTCTTCCCTTTGTTCATTTCTAAAACAAAAAGACTTGAAAGATAAATTTTGGAATCCTCCTGCAGCCGCTTGGCAAGGATCCTATTTATGAAGCTCTCTGCAGGGGTTTCAAATTTTTGAGAGTACTTGGAACTGGTGTGAAAAATACCCCCATTTCAAACTGTCTTCTGTTTCTGCTACCCTGGTCTATTTTTTGCATCAAAATCATTATAGCAGCTAATTTTATTTTTCAAGGCTTGATCTAGTTGATGTTTTTCAAAGAGAAAATTAATTTGGTTTGAGGACTGAGAGTTTGTCTTGGATCTCTTGAGATGATGGTATGTTGCAGGAGAGGAGATCTGGGGATTGGCAAGGCTCAAGGATGACATTGAGGTTTTGGGTAGGGTGGTATGATGGGTTGAGGCAGTTGAACTAGTTCTGGGATGCAGGGGAGAAGAGGCAGTATGGCTGGTATGCTTCAAACTGAAACCTTGGAAGCTCAAGAGCCTGACATGACTGTGTAAAATACTGCAGTTTGAGGATGAGTGAAATAAATGGATTTAGGCTGTTGAATTCGATTGAGAGGAATTTTTGATCATTTTCAAGACACCTGAAGAGATCTTGATCCCCCAAGACTTCTTCCTAACAAGGTAGGTTGGAAAAAGGTGATCAAGATGAGTATTTGATTAAACAGTGGGGATAAATAAATTGGGAAAGTAAGGATTCTGGTTTGGAGGAAGCAATGATGGATGATAGGAGTTTTAGGCCAGAGCATGGGATGAATGGTTGAGTTGCAATACTTGTGTCTAACTGGGTTGGGATGATTTGAAGATGATGATGTTTGAGTGTTTATCTGGGTTGAACAAAATATTTTCAGGAGTTTTGATGGTATGTACATCAAGTTGTATGAGACCAAGTCAGGGATGATGATCATGATCAAGTATTTTGAGTAATAGTTAGTTTGTTGTTGATCTAATAATTAGGGGCCCCAAGTGGTGGTATGGTGGTTGCTGATAGTGTGAGTGTTTCTTGAATGATGATTGTGGGAGCTAGCTTGAATGAGTAAAAGGGGGAGGGGGTATGGTTGTTAGAATCCAAAATTTTGTTGTGTAATGTGGGATTTGAACCCATTAACTCAACATTCATGAGTGATGCTTTAACCAATAAACTAAGTGCACCATTTCCAGATGGGCCATTGTGCCTTTCCACTCAACATGGGTTTGCTTGGGTTTACCTGTAAAGACCTGATGTGTTCTTTTGAGGATGCTGTTCAGGCCATCAGTACCAATACTTAGAATCCTTGGGTGGCACCCTGCATAAGAGCAGATTTTACTGCAACACTTGCCCTTGCTCTGTGCAGGGTGCATACAGCTATTCACCACTCAAGTTGGTTCTGGTCATCTTGTCTTTTTCCACCTTTTAGGGTTTGCCGTTTGGCTGAGACTCTTGCTACCATGTTAGAAGTCATGTGAAGAAAAATGAACACGTGGGATTCAAACCCACAACCTCATACTCTTTATATGAGTGATGCTCTTACCAATTGAGCTAAGTGCGCTGCTGATTAAGGAGCGGTTGATTCATAGCTATTTGGCTGAGCACTCTGGAAGAGGTGTACTTATCCCAGCATTCTATGATGTGGGTGGAACATACCATTCAAGAACATGCTCATGGCAATTATATAATCTAACAATTTTTTGTTGTTTTTTTTGTTGTTGGAAGTGGTATTCTGGGTTAAATTGAGGTTGTTGGAGGATGAGTAGAGTTTTTTAGTCAATGAAAGGGGTTTTCCTGGTTCTTAAGATACAAAGGATGTTTATGAGCTTGTGCCAGTTCTTTATGTTTGAATTTCAGAATTGGTGTTGGTGGGTATTTTTCATCCTAAGGACCAATGATGGGTTGCCATTTTTTTGAGTTTATGTGCACCAAATATACTATGCTTGAAAAAGCCCATTTATTTTGAAGTAACTGGGACCTGTCTGATTTTAAATAAGTTGTTTTTTTGATTTTTAATGGCATGTTTGAAATTGGTTTATTTTGATGAAACCCGCTGTGGTGCTTCAAAACCTAACTTATAGCCAGAAGAATCAATTTTTCTATAATAAGGACAGTTACAAACCTCAAATTAACCTCATAAATGGATTCTAAAGCAAAAACAAATCTATAGTCACTAAGCCAAATTACCCCCTATCTCTCACATATTAAAAGATACAGCTCAAATAAAACCTGGCCTACCTATATCCACAATCAGTTGTCATGGATCAGTGAAAGACCCACAGAAATACATGTTGAAATTTCATAACATGCAAGTGAAAGCTTATATCCACAAAACCACAACTTTGCCAAACTATATGTATACCAGAAGAAATCATGCAATCATCTAGCACAGCCTTAACCACATGTCAGCCATACTTGAAAACCTATGGAAGGTTCCAGAACAGCAGTTCAACTGTACCACCCACAATTTAACCACTCCACAAAACTAGAAAAAAAATCAGCCAGCAACAAATTTCACCACCCATCACAGTTTTGGTGAAAGGTGGCACACGCCCTGATGTCTATAAATAGAGGGCCCCTCTCCAGCAATTTTCCCCCCATCCCCTCAGTTCCTCAGCCTGAGGATTTCACCCCTTAAAAAGGATACTAAACCATTATAAATGGTACTAAAAAATTATTAAAGGTGATAAACCCTTATAAAAGATATTAAACCCTTTATAAAATCAAACCCTTTATAAAATACATTAAACCCATTTAAAATAATTTCAACCATCATCCACCACCACCATTCATCAACCATTACCCCATATGTTTGACCATTATCCATAACCACCATTCATGAACCATCAACCCTACTTTGACCATCATCATTACCCATCATCATCCATCATCAATCATCACCATCATCACTACCCATCATCAAAAACCATCAAGAATCATCATCATCATCACCTACCTTGACCATCATCAACCATCACCATCACAATCCATTTTTCACCATCAACCATCATCATCATCCATCATCAATCATCATTGTCACCTACCTTTCCCATCATCAATCATCACCATCACCATCCATTCATCATCATCAAAAATCATCATCATCATAACCTTAACCATCATGACCCATCAACATTGTCTATCATCATCCATAATCATTTATTAATTATAGGCTCAACCATTTCAACCTTATTCAATCATCAACTATAACATCAAAGGAGTATCCATCATTAATAAATAAAAGAAGATAAAATAAATCAAGGATAAGACTAGATAAAAGCTTCTTCCCTTCCTCAGCTTCTATCCTCCAATTCACCCATCTGTTTCACCACCTCTTCCTTATTAAGCTTGAACATATTGATCTCAGGTCTTATAGAGACTACTAAAGTAGCAACTCTGTCCTAAATTCAGCCTCAAATCCCTTTTTTCTTTTATTTTTGTGAGACTTACTATAGTACTTAGTTTTAAATTTATAAGCTGTTCATTTCATTTCATTATCCTCAATTTCCTTTCTTTACTCTTTTTTTTCACTTTTTTATTCTCCAATGCATTGCAACTGGTCTTCAACCACACAGCTTCTAAAGCACTAAGATGGGATCTGAAGACACTCTATTCCAAGAGCACTCCAATCCAAGAGAGACTTGAATGGTACCACTTCACAGCTCCTTGCTCCCGGGTCTCTGGCTGCAATCCATTTACTCTTCATTCTCTTTAATATTCTCTCATCCTCACAACCTCAAGAACACATCTACAATCAATACTTAATCAACTAAAAAGACCTTTGGACACCCTTTCACTGATTAATCAAGAAACAGAAGCCAGCTGAAACTTAGTAAGATCAACTGGAACTCAAATCTTTGATCATTTGAATTAGACTAACATTTTCTTACAGTTCTTTCAAGGCGCCTCAATAAACTCAATCAATCTTGTTGCTGGTGTTGCCTTCCCCACAACTGGCTATTAGTAAATCCCATAATCTCAATTTGACTCCACCCAACAACTGCTGACTTTCTTCTAACTCCAGCTACTTGAGTCTATTTCAATTTCTACAAAAATTTTCTTCTGAATCTTTACTTACAGCCAGTTGTCTTACCATTGGTTTTGTTTACCTCTTTCTTCATTTCTTGACTTTCACTTCACTCTTTATGTTGTTTTTGAAATCAATCCAGTCTGGTCTTGGTCATTAATCCAATATTTCTCACTTAGAGGGGCAGGAATTCAAAACCACCTTTTGTGTTCCTCTATCTTATTAGTAGTTGTAGTACAAAATTCCCCCTCATGTGACTCCTAGAAAGCTATTTGCTAAACTTTACCTAATCCCAAAGTAGTCTCTACATCTGGTGTTCCAAAAGTGGCTTATTACCTTCATTTTGGATCAATAACCTTAAGCTCATCAATTAGGAAGAAAATCCTAGGAACCATTCAAGGCCAAGGATTTGAAGCACCCATTAGGGAAAGGATGAATATTCTTTTAATTAAAATGAATGAAACCCTCTCATTGGATCAAGAAAACATGGCCTCAGGAGAACCAACCACAGCACATATCACCATGGACAGGTACCAGGAGCAGGAACAAAAGATCATGGAACATTCCAAGGAACTCAAGGAAACCAGGGATGAAATATCAACAATCAAAAACTCACTCAGGGATATTTCCCAGATTCCCAAGTGTTTCATGGAGAACAATCAGTAAAGTACCATGCAAGGAATACCAGAAACCCCATTTACCCAATTACTTAGGTTCCATACCTCTACCCCTAGGACTTGCATCAGGCAAGGCCCAGTAAGAATATTTTCAGAATCAGACCCACCAGAGGATATTCCAGAGTCCACTTCCTTCCCAGGTCAAAGTGAAGAAGAAAGGAACCATCAGAATTCCCGTTTTATCCCAATGGACCATCACCAAAGAAACACTACTATGGAAAAACCCCCTCCAACAACCTCTAGGATAAAGGATGTCCAGAATGGAGTGGTTTTGGATACTTCCAAAGCCCAGCTTGAATTCAATGGAAATCAAGTGGTAA